>JBBBDQ010000734.1:20000-620000 GCA_037127315.1 Ascarosepion bandense
ATTTAGTTCTCACCGGATTTAATCCCCTGTGGAATTTACCTTACCAAGTACCAAGGATTCTACTTTATATATATATTAAAAACAGAAATAAGGGTAGTTCCAACGAGAGAAATTGGTATAGAAGAAAAAAAGTACGAGAAGCTGCGAGTGTTTTGTTTAAATTGTAGATTTATTGTTATTCCTTGCTTTTTGTATGATATATTAAGTGTCCATAATGGTATTTGTGTCGCGCTATACGTGTTTTGAGTCCAAAGTTGAATCTCTTTACGTGAATAAACTTGTAACTTTACATATTGAGACAAAATAAACTTGTAACTTTACATACTGAGACAAACGGATTTCTTTTTTTAGGTTGCCTATTCTCACTGCCTTATGGGTATCTTAGAATAAAGAGAAGACAAAGAAAATTCAAAGAAGGGACCCCACGGCGGTTGTATTGCTTGCCACATTATCACCGGGTAAAACTGAGGTTGCGTCAGTATCTCATTCTTTAGACTCTACCAGCAACGCCGAGAGAAAAATGTTGACGTATGGTTTGTGTAAGATTCTTATAGACGCCGCCCAGGCTCGTGGCACTTTGCACTACATTATCGTTTCCTGAATCGGGCGGATGCCAACGCATATATATATATATATATATATATATATATATATATATATATATATAAGCAAACCATTTATTATTTCTCTTGAATGCTAATTTAATTTTGGTAAAACAAACTTGTCTTCTAGGGTCATATTCGTTGAAGAATCTTTTCTTCTCAAACCCCCAACCGACAGAGAATCAGCATTTTGAAGGAAACCAAAAAATAATTAGAAATGAAAAGAGCCGGATAAGGGGTCAGCATCAAAATGAAAAGAAGCTGTTTGTTTATACATCATGACGACAAAGCTTTCCGAAGCAATTATCGTCTAAAGAGAAATAAAAAAAACACTAATTGTCTTTTTCCTTATCAAAAACACTCGATCGCTGCTTTATAAATTTATATTTGTATCTTTCAGTTATGTTTGCTTAATTTTCGTACAACGATTGTTTAATTTTAATGCCGACTTTACGATCACATTGGGGAAACTGGGTGATATTTAGAGAGATGTCAACACTTAGGTATTTAAAAACAGTATCACTTTCAAACATTTATACACATGTACAAGCATACGTGCATGCCTACTTATAGAAGGAAATGATATATAAAGTTTATATACCAGGAAAATATTAGGAAAATTAACGACAAAGTGGAAAAAATTTCATGTGATACATTTCGTCCCTTAGGACTTTATCAGACCAAAGTGATGTTTTTGCTGATGTAACCACATCTGGGCATGACGGAGACGAAAAGCTGAAATATTACTTTTAAATTTACAAAACAACACACTCAATACATTAGATGTTCACCGTAATGGGTCTGAGCCATAACTTCGATTAAAAATATGCTACTTTAATTAAAAGAAAAGCAATTTACTGAATTTGCCTTAATCGCTAGATCATCTACAGTAAATTTGTGTCTAAGTTCATACAACATTTTACCTTTTTTTGGCAAATTTTCTATTATCACAATGTGGGATACATAATAAGAAAAGTGATAAAAATAGAAACAATAAGAAAGAAAACTAAATTAAATTGGCTAGACTATATATCCAAATATATATTTTTGAAAATTAATTTAAATTTAGACTGAAAAGAAAAGACCAAAAGGCAGAAACTTACTGATGCATTAATACATAGTGCTCAATGTCTAAATAACCAAGACAGAACAGTTACGCTACCTAGCGACACGACTCAAAAAAGAGACATCGTTAAGGTCGCTACTTGAGTTTCTCGAACAGCCATCGTCAAGTGACCAGAATACACACACACACACACACACACACACACACACACACATATATATATATGTATATATATATAGAAGCGAGAATTGGATGGATGGATGGATGGATGCTTTTACATGTATGTATGTATGTATGTATGTATGTATGTATGTATGTATGTGTTAGCAGATCTGCAGAACCCGCTCCGATCTCACCCATCACACGAAAACCGAGAATTTCCAAAAACAGACCAGCCTCCTATACTGAACAACTTAATTTTCTACGTCTTCAATAAGTATTGCTTGTAACTTCTCCATTACATTGTAAGTTATTCACTGTTGTCCTCGAAAGAACTAAAACTATGGATGAAACTAGTCAGCGATTGTCATACTCGTAAGAGTCTAACCCGCTTCTCATGTCTGAAAAGCAAACGTTCTAACCTCTCATTACGCATGATGATTGTCACTTCTTTGCAGAAGAAGACTATCTCTTTACTTGGTAGCTTTTTTATGTTTTTCATTTAGAATTATTTAATTTCTGTAATTTTTGCCCAAGCCAACGCTCTGCTATTGCTCTATACGTGATTCTTAAGTCCAGCTTTACTTTTACAACCTCTCTTTTACACGTGGCAAATATGGCAAGTTTGTCTGTGTTGCTGAGGTTGGAAACATACCTGTTCCTTTGTACAATCATGTTTTAGCCTCGCAACTGACTGACAAACCTTGTCACAAAACTCGCGCAAGTGACCAACCAGTTCTTCTGGTAGGGTGGCATTCACAGAAGTTCACTCGACCTCTCTGGTATGATCTCATGTAATTGGCTAAACCAGCCGCTGAAAAGATTACTTTTCCATAAATACTTCAAGTGTTTTGTTGTTCTTAATAGCTCTGTGATGGATTCTATTTCTTCCCTTCCGAATGGCACGGTTATTTTTATTTTTATTTTTATTTTTATTTTTATTTCTATTTTGGAACGCTCTTCTGTTCGGAATTGTTGAAGCGTTCCCAAATCAACCTTCCCCAGCCAGATCTTCAGCAAAAGTTTCCCAGTCTTCAATATTAAGAGTCTTTAGGTTACATTTAACTATATCTTTGAAATGTTTTGGGGCCTTATGAGAGGGTCGATTACCTTGTACCAGCTTACCATTGGCTTGCTTTTGTGCAATTCCTTCTTATTATACATACATACATACATACATACATGTATAAAAGAGAGTTTAGCTATGGCGTAATGGTTATATGGTTTCGTAAAACGGTATTACTGACTACAGAATTCGTTTCTCACTGGGTCTATTGGTAGCCGGACAATTCACCGAAAGACAATTCGCCGACGGACAATTTACCGACAAACAACTCACAGACAGGACAACTGGTCGACGCTTTAAGTCTTTTTAAGTTCAAGTTTATTTAGAACATTTTTCCTACGACATTCAGTCGTCATCATGGAGTTTGTCAAGACAAAACGAGGAGGCAGAATGCTTTTATTAGAGAGATACGCCTATATTGCTGACAAAACTGGAGAATCTGAAAGTTACCGGAGAGGCGAACAACAAAAACTGACAACAATCGATGATGTAATAAGCAGAACGACTTCGGAAAAATCGCTTCCACCAACAGCTGTACAGTTCGCCGATAGTTTATAAGAAAGTGGATGAGAGCTTGAACTTGGAAAGATTTAAAGAGTCGACCAATTGCCCTGTCTGTGAATTGTCTATCGGCGAACTGTCTGCACACAGGTCTACCAAAATTATGACCCTGTACCGATCTAATCTATGTTAAATAAATAACTAAATAACTATATATATATATATATATATATATATATCCTTTCTTGATCATGCAAGTATTTTACAAATCCAGACTTAACTGCGTCTACGAATTGGTGACACTTTTTCAATTTGCTCCATTGGCGTCAGCGCCATGGTTACAAGTGAAGAAAAGGAAATCGGAGAGTCAAATACTAGTTCAGGTTTAATTGCGTTCACTTTCGCACTGATGAGTTCAAAACTCTTCTACTCCCAGCTATGGGTTAAATAACAGATTAGATTGGGCGATCTAGCCTTGGTTGGCAAGTGGAGATAAATAACTCAGAATTTAAAACCGTACAGAGGTCAACGGAAAACCACTCCAATATTTTTGCGATTAGATTCATCGCAATTCACAGATAATAATGAAAGGGGTACGTGAGGGACACACACACACTTATATTTTTTTTATCATGAAGGTTTTTTCCTATTGCGATACGATGGAGTTATACTTAAGACAGGTGCATCAACACGAATAAAATGAATTGGTTATTTCACATTCATTTTTCCTTAAGTACTAGCTACTTGAGTACTTATGGGTGGTGTCATTCTGTCTGTAAAGAGGTAAGCTCTTTCAATAACCTTGTTTGTATAATGACTTTTCATAGTGTGTAAGTGAGCTTTGCACAAGCACAACCTTGGAGCACTTATTTTCTTTCTTTTCTTTTCCTTTTTTTTACGATTGTAATCACGGACAGCTGTAAAACATTTAACCGAAGAATAAAAAAAGAAATAAAGAAAGAAAAAGAAGAAAAATGGTCAATAAAGGATAAACGAATGAAAGAGAGGAGGGAATAAAAGTGAAATCGAAAAGGGGAGGAGAGTTGGAGAAAGGATAGTTAAAAAAAACTCAGTGGAGAAAACGGAAACAAAAATTAGAACAAGCTAGAAAGGATCACCGTCAAAAGATAAAAGAGAAAGATTATATGGATAAATAATATAAATAAGGATTTTAGCATATCGACAAGTATGTGGGTCGTTTGAATGCTTGGCAAGAGCAGTGAAGTGTAATCGGCAAGCTGAGTTCAAATTCCGACCTAGTCAGTTGCATTCGCTATCGCACAGATATCGTTGGGAAAAGCCTGAATTTCTCTCTTCTACGTACCCATAAGTTAAAATTTGCAGGGTATACTTGGTTCTTTAACTTTGAGTGGCACTCGGAAAGAAAAATGAATTCAGTACCGCTGATTGTCATTTCCGTGATGTCAACCACACAATCTTCCAACAATAAACAGCTAAATATATACTAGACACTCTGGCATGCTTAAAATAAACACAACACGCACACACATACGCACACACACATATACATTTATATAAATACGGACAAAAGGAAAACTTATCGTAACCAACGCGTTTTGTTCTCTGAGGGACGTTATCAAGTCAAATGCACTGATTCTATTTTGCAACAAGTTTTTATTTACAAGTGTAAAAATGTTATTCGCTTTACAAACTTTTTAAATTTAAGAACGCTCATAAATATTCACCAGGTTAGACGAAAAGTCTAGTTAAGCTATGGAGGACGCCAAGTGACATAATTCAATGTCTAATAAACGAAAGTGAGTAGATATTCTTGATTTGTTTTTTTGTTTTTTTGTTTGTTTTGTTTTTGTTTTTTTTTGTTTTTTTGTTTTGCAAATTAGTATTGAAATTATTTTACTTTGAGATGGATTTATGTGTTATATATTTTAAATAATATGATATCACAAATTTGTTCTTTTTTACTTTTTTTTAAAACATATATAGTCATATATATTGGCTTTAAATAGTAGTAATTCTTTCAGGAAAGAAGATGATTAAAAATATCCGGGGTGAAGATTTATATTTTCAAAATATTCGATAGCGGCGCTCTCGAGAATTTTCCTTCTAAGTAAGTTACTTTCTCTTTTAATAAGTGTAGAATTCTTTAGATCAAAGTTGTGGTTGAATTTATTTCTATGTATAACTAATGCATTTGATAAATTGTTGTGTATAAGATCCCTTTTGTGTTCATAGATATCTTGTTTTTCGTTTTATTAACGTTGCGTCTGTAGACCCATAACTCAGATGATCTAAGGAAGCACTATATGTATTGCAGGTATAACAAAAGGGGTGTGTCTGGGACATAACAGTCGGACGAAATTCATTCATCTTGAGGCTGGGTTTGAATTCAGAGTTTCTTTCTCTTTAATTAGTTGTCACTTTATCGAAAGAGAATTAGCAGTATACCCTGCTATTTCACCCATTAATTCATACCTTTTCCAAATGCATTCGTGCGATATAAGTGAAAAGATAACCGAAAATCGAATTGTTTTTCTTGGCTACATCCTTGCATTTATAGTATCTTGTCTCTCTCAGTGACAATATCTAAATATTGATAGTAACTGAAACAGTTGAAAGATTTTGTTGTACAACATCTTATTCAGAAATTGAAAAATCATGAAAAAAAAAACTTACTTTTTTTAGATGAATTCTTACTGCATAGCTATAGCACGCTCACTCCCCCACCCACACATATATATATATAGGATGCGATGAGTGAATTGTCGCCATTTTATATTTTAAGTATTATAATATATGCACGTTATTTGTATTTTATTTTGTCGACTGAAAATTTATTAGGGCCAATTGAGCACCGTCTGTGAGAAAAAGACCACCATGACGCAATTCACTTCATCTAAAATTTAGAAATATATCATTATTTAATGCTTTAATACAGTGACACATACCTGACCAATTAAAACTAACGCCAGATAACAACATACCAGTATACTGTCTCTAGGCTTATATACATATATAATTTAGAAAAGATTTTAGATTGATGTTATTATCGCGGCTCGTCAGACCCAAATGGTACAACAGTTGGTTCTCAAAATATCCCCTCAAAATATTATTTTTCTTTTATTTAATTTTACATAGACGCTCACATGTCCATATTAGAACAGACATTTGAAACGGTTATTTACGAAAATTTCTCGCTCATTCGAAAAAGAACCCCAAAGAAAGAGGAAAGCGAGGATAAAGAAAAGATAAACGATTGATTAATGCAAAGAGAAAAAAAGAGAAAAAAGAAAAAAGAGAAAACAAAAAAACAAAATAACTGAAGAGAAAAAGAAAGGACAAAGAGATACAATAACAGGAAATACCTCATCACGAGAAATAAATGTTGACACCATTTCTCGTAATAGCGTCTCAAACCTCCTAACTGTTCTCGTAGAAAAACATGGAAAAATTTATATATATATATATATTTATATATATATATATATATGATGTAGAGAATTTTTTTTAAGAAAAAATATTAATTTCGAACACTTTATGACAAAAAATTTGTTAGCCAAAAATGCCTTTCTACTAGTAAATTACTGAAAAAAAAAGAATTTAGACACTAAGCATCATTACAATTTAACTGTTTATATATATATATATGAGTGTGTGTTTGTGTGGAGAAAGAGACGGAGGTTACAGTAAAATGAAAAATTTGATTAAGACGGAAGTGAAAGCGACAGTAGACTGATTGTAGTTAAAACTCACAGACATCCATTATGGCCAGCACCTCAATTTCGCGTTTGACCATCGCAACCCTCATGTTAAGAAATCACATTTTCTGCCTGTTGCTCTTTGCCGGCCTGTCTACGTGCTTCTGTATCCGTTTTCTCGTTATTCTCTAACGACTCCTCCAGTCCATCTGTTCGCTTGTCGCATTTCTGTATCAACTCATCAATTAACAAATTACAATTTTTTAACTGTCGAAGAAGAATGACAGAGTTCGTTAATTCGCTAAAGGCACACATCACAATAAACAACAGTTCGTTTATGTTGGTTTCAGATAGGCGCAAACTTGACGTCAAACGGGTCTGTATTTACCAGACTCCCCACGTTGGTAGCGTGTGGCACAAGGTCATTTAATGTCGGTTACATACGCGTACATATGGACCAAAAACAAAAATTGCCCAGTTCTCGTGCTCTTCTTTCTTTCTTTTTAAATTACCGTATAAACTTGAGTATAATGCAAGTGTCTATGATAAATTTTTACGCAAAACTTGGGGGTCGCATTATACACAGGTAATTTTCTGTGGAGTTTAAAAATCATGCATTTTCGGTCATCTATTGAACTATAGGATAGGGAATAAAATTCATGCCAAAACATTTAGGGTTCGCACTATACATGAAGTTGGCTTATATCCGGTATATAAACTGACTTTTTTCAGTAATGAGATGTCAGTGTTATTTTTAATGTTACGTAATTTAGACGAAAATTTATCCATTGCAACATATATATATATATATATATATATATATAGGAAAAACAGAGAGGATAATCCTCCAAAATTCTCTAATTAATATAGAATATAAATAGATAAAAATAGAGTGTTGAATTATACTGTATGAATCAATCAATCCTTAGTTAAAAAAAAGGTAGCCAGGTGGGTGATAAAATAAAGAAAGAATAAAAGAAAGAAAAGAAAGTTTTTTAAAAAAAGATGAAAGTTTAAAACCTTGAAATCAAAGAAAGAAGGCAAAGAACTAAAAAAGTAAAGCAGAGATAAAAGGAACAATGAAAGAAAAAAGAAAGAAAAAAGAAATGAATTAAATTGAAGAACTTGAAACTTGAAAGCCAAAAGGAAAAAAGAAAAGAAGAATAAGAGAAAGGAAGACTGAATGAATGAATGAATGAAAGAAAAATCATTGAAATTGAAGAAAGAAAGAAGAAAAAAGCGAGAAACTAGAGAGAAAGAAAAAACGAAGCATTGGTAAAAGAAGCAATGAAAGAAAAAAGAAACGAAAAGAATGAATGAATAAAAACTTAAATGCAAAAAAGAACAAGATGCATAAGAAGAAAGAAAAAATGAAATGAATGAATGAAAACGATAAAGAAAGCAATGAAAAATAAAGAAAAGAATGAATGATGAAAGCGAAAACCTTGAAATTGAAGAAAGAAAGAAAGAAAGAAAGAAAGAAAGAAGCGAAGAACTAGAATAAAAGAAAAAGTGAAGCAGTGATAAAGGAAGCAACGAAAGATAAAGAATGAATGACTGAATGAAATAGAAGAAATTAAATGCGATCAGAAAGAAAGACAAAGAAGAAGAAGGAAAAAGAAAGAAAGAACGAAAGAGAGAAAGAAATGAATGAATGAATGAATGAATGAATGAATGAAAACAATACAGAAAGCAATGAAGGAAAAACTAAAGTAAAATGAAAGAATGAAATCAAACAACTTGAAAGCCAGAAGAAAGAAACAAAAGGAAAAGAACAATAAGGAGAAAGGAAGAATGACTGAATGAATGAAAGCAAAAACATGAAAATTAAAGAAACAAAGAAGAAAGAAACTAGAAAGAAAGAAAAACGATGCACTAATAAAGAAGCAATGAAAGAAAAAGAAACAAGAATGAAGAAAAAACTTAAATGCGAAAAGTAGCAAAAAAGAATAAGAAAAAATAAAGAATGAATGAAATAAATAAATGGAAGTGATAAAAGAAAGAAAGAAAGAAAGAAGAATTACATAAATGAATCGAAGAAGTTAAAGAACTGTAAAATAAGTTGATAAGAGAAAAAGAGAAAAAGTGAAGCCATTGAATAGAAAAAAGAAATTGTGAAAGACTATAACAAAAACAAAAAATATAGAAAAAAACAAACAATAGAAATCAAATCTGAATAATTGACTGCAAATCTTTCCACATGCATAAATATTTACGAACGATACAAAAACTATTTACTGATGAGAAACAAAACATTAACAGGTGAGCTAGAATGGATTTTGTGTGTGGGACTGAAAAATGGCTTCCGTTAAGCAACTCTTAAATTACTGCCCCCCTCCAGATTTTCTGGCCTCATTGAAAAGGACAGTCACAAAAAGTGTTGATCGTAATGGTTTTGGTATGTGATTTTTTGTTTTGTTTTTTCGGGGTTTTTTTTTTGTTTTTGTTTTTTTGCTTTGTTTTTTCGTTTGTTTTTTGGGGGGTTTTTTGGGTGGGGGTTAATCTGTGAATACTGATTTGATATTTACAAAATGTTATGTTCACTTCGGAGTTCCTCGGTTACTCGATATTTTGTATATGTCACGTGATATTCGCAGAAAAATGATCGTTGGCGAAATAATCTATTGAGATTAGGAAGTGTGGATAATATGGTTGATGTGAAAGATATATGCTGTTTTTTTATTCAGTAAGGACAGTTGTATCGCTCGACATAAACAAAACGTGATGAAGATGAAAAAGAAAATTAAGACGATGTTAAATAAGAAAGACAATGAATAATTGATATTTGTTTCAGATAGCAAATTAAGTACACTTTAATGCTTATACATTAGGGCTCCTTTCAAACATATCAACATGCGGTGAAAAGAGGATCAGGTATACGGCTTAGTGGACAAAGAAGGAGTTTTCGAACACGACGGATGAAGTTTGTTGGTTTTCGTTCTTGGTCAGAAATCTTAGCCTTCATGTTTACAATAAAAACACCCAGAAAACAAACGTCCACATTTTTGTCCACAGCGATACTTAGTTTCGAGAATTTATTTTTAATGCCACGTCCTTTCGAGACATACGCGATCATGGCTCTCGACAAATACCTTTTTTTCATTATCTGGACAATATCATCGAAAATGAGGACAAAACTGGAAGCAGGGGAAATGTGGTTCTACAGAAGGATGCTGCAGATATCGTGGATTGAGCATGCAAGCAACGATGAGGTGTTGGAAAGAATGGCAACAAAGAGGAAATTGATACTGAACATCAGGAAGAGACAACTGAAGTTCCTGGGACACGCAATGAGGAAGGAGAGCCTGGAGAACCTGATACTGACTGGCCAGATAGAATGAAAGAGAGACAGAGGAAGGCAGCGGATAACATATTTGCAGGGCCTGACAGGTGGATGACAGAACGGGAGTTGCCAGGAGTAACAGGAACAAACATACTAAGAGCCACAATGGATAGGGAGACGTGGAGAACCATGATGTTAAAACAATAGAAATCAAATCTGAATAATTGACTGCAAATCTTTCCACATGCATAAATATTTACGAACGATACAAAAACTATTTACTGATGAGAAACAAAACATTAACAGGTGAGCTAGAATGGATTTTTCGTGTGGGACTGAAAAATGGCTTCCGTTAAGCAACTCTTAAATTACTGCCCCCCCCCCCCCACCTCCAGGAGGTGGCAGTAATTTAAGGGACAGGGCACATAGAAGAAGAAGAAGAAGAAGATAAATATCCATGTCTCCTAAGGAAGATAGTGGTGTGCTTTCTTGTTGTCTTCTTTACGGTTTCGTAATTAAAGTGGCCCTTCTAGACAGGCTACTACCCAAGGCTAGCGTACCGACTCTACCCAGCTACAAAACCCATAGCTAGAGAGAAAAGAAATGGATTCTTATCTTTCCGAAGTGTATCAGAGCGAAAAGAAATGCAACAGTTTAGGTAGGAATTTAAGAATATGAAAACAGACTCTAAAAACAATTTATTGGGGCATTAAAATTAATATTTTATTGAAATAGAGACCAGCATTATTAATCGACTATTAGATTCACTTTACTTTTTTATTACGAATTTTAAATTCTAAGTTTAACAAAGCATTAGATTTAGATTATTATTATAAGTTATAAGTTATTTAGATATTAAACGAGTAAAAGAGAAGACATATTCAAATCTATATCATCCACATATGGACAAATAGTCTAGTATATACACACACGAACACACACTGGCACACAGACATATGCACAGACGAATATACGCACGCATATATACATAGAAAAATTTACATATATATATATATATCGTTCTTATTCTCCTGTACTCTCTCTCTCTCTCGCTCTCTCTCTCTCTCTCTCTCTCTCTCTCTCTCTTTCTTTCTTGTTCTCTTTTGGCTTACTGCCATATCACGTTGCAACTCCGGTTCTCGTACGATCATTGAAGTTGAGCAACGTCGAGTCTGGCCAGCATGGGTGACTGCTTGAGAATGTCAGCTGCTGTAAGTTTGGATGTCCGGCTGGTATAAATGATAATGGCTCGGAATTGGATAAAGGAAAGCCGAGTTCCAGTTTCAGTCGTGTTCGTTATAGTCACTTACAAGCAAATATCTTTGAGAACGGTATGAATCCACTTCACCTTCCCCAGATAATTGGTAGAACTTGTCAGTAAATTATTATTATCTCTCCCTACCAAAATAAGAAAACAACTTCTTAAAGACTAAAAATATTTTCTGGCCTTAAATAACCCGCATAAAGTTGATAAGACTTTAAAAAATCAGTCAATATTATCCTTTACTCTCTCTCTCACTCTCTCTCTCTCTCTCTCTCTCTCTCTCTCCCTCTCTCTCTCTCTCATCTGCTCCGCATCAGCACATTGTTTCAAAAGAAGTATGTTAATAAGAATGACTGAATAGGAAATTTAATCCACTGGGAACGATGCAAACGAATGAGATTTTACTATCAAAACCTGTTGTTTTCTGAGTGAATTAGAAAATAAAACAAAATCCAAGAGTGTTTAGAACTTCAAACGGATCATCTAATCCAAACCATGTGTGTAAACAAAAGGAAAATATTAGATAATACATCTAGCAGTGTAGGCGCTTGGAATAGGACCGAAGAATTTTGTAACCATTATACCCTTTCCATGTAACAGTCCCGAAGAGCCTTGTAATTACTATTCCTTTACTTGAAAAAAAAACCCAAAGAGACAAGTAGTCATTCTGAAATTGCAACAGTCTTATAATGTAACTGCTGCCCTCTTTACTAGCAACAGTCCCATAGAGCCCCATGATCGTAGTAACACCCTGAAGATCCTTATGATCGTTTTTCATTGGAAAATCCTGAAACGTCTTGATCGTTTCAGCCATGATTTGGAAAAATTCCGAAAAAGTTTGGAACTAGTTCAGAATGAAAAAAGCTAACCCATCTAGACGATAGCATTACTATACAGAATAAGGACTAAATACCATGGAAAGTGCCTGATAACTAAGAAAAATTGCTGTCATTGGATTCCCGGTGAAATGAATAATAATGGCGTAAAAACAATTTGTACAAATGTAAATAATGGATAATACTAGACTAGATTAAAAATAGATTATATTCTATTTACTTTAACGTTAAGAACGATATGATTTATTCTTAAATACTACTGGTAAAAATAGCAGAAAGAAAGGTCAATTTTCAACAGTCTTAAAGCTTAAGGTCACATCACGTTAAAACACTTGTCCCTGTATGATCACCGAAGTTAAACAACTTTGAGCCTGGTCAGTACCTAGACGTTGGTTAGATCAGTGACTTGACCCAAAGAGTTGTGAGTTTAATACCTGCTACAGGAGTGGTGAACAAAAGACTTAAAGCTTGAAATGGAAATAACCAAAACATCTATCTTAGTGGTCGAAATAAAGGGTAAAGTTTAAAATTTCAATCGCTTGAAGAAGGTCAGAGCGTACAACGGTCGAAACGTCATGAAAAATAAACAGTCCGAACAATGTAAATCGTTGTAAGTGCGATAAAACTTATTTTAATATCATAATTAAATTAATGTCAGCAAACTCCCAGACAAAACTGAGTAATGATAATGCTAACTACTTATATCTTTGTTAGAATGACATTATCTGCCGAGTCAATGGATTTGGTAGACGAGTCTCATTGTAAACGCATTGAAATGGAAAAGGGCTGTGACAATATTTAAAAGTGTTGGACGTAATAGCGATGTTTGTGAAGGATGTAAATCAATGTATAGGCAATAAAACTTATTTGAATACCATAACTAAAATTTAAAATGGTCACTTTCGCATCAACCATTTTACGGTGTATGGGTGCAGGTAGAGATATGTCTGACTTTTCTCTATGTCTTTTAATCAAACTCACCTGAATCTGATATTTACAGAATTTTTGTTAACTAAACAGCGGTGGTTTTCAAACTTTATCTAACCTCATCACCCAACCTTCCTATACTGATGACACGCGACACTGCTATCGGAAGTTCACGGTATGTTCTGTTGACTTAAGAAAACAGATATTACACTTTGATCCTAAACAAACTACAGCAAACGGGACCACAAGCCTATACCTTCAGAACACATTGCAAAATAATACATCACAAAAGAAAGCCGGTTTTAAAGAGAGCAGCGAGGATTTTAATTTTCTTCTTAATTCTTAAAAAAAAAGTGCGTAAAGTTTGTTTATACGATTAATAATTCGAACATTTTTAGTATACTTGAATGAAATATGTTAATTGATTATAGAACCACGTGAAAATATATTAGATTTCTGGCTTTTTCTAAATTCTACTTCAGTCTGCACAGCCAGTGTCTCTCGTAACTAAGACACACTTGATTGCTTCACTCTCCAAAATCATTTATCCGTCACTTACATTCATTAGCAATCATCTCGATTGTAACATTTATTCCAAATAAGGCTTAAAGTCAAAAGCCCGAATATTCTACTGCTCTATTGGCAATGTCGAAAGCTGATCATATTACAAAATTTGTACTTAACACTCAAAATAAACATTAAACTGTTTTATTATCCAAGTGGTTCTTTTTCGATAATTTTGGATGAAAATATTTATTCATTTAGTTTTATTTTCTAAAGATGTTTTGATGGCCTGAAAAAATATTTTTATTTGGATATCTTCTGTTATTAAATGTCACTATCTGCTGAATTTTATCGCGTTTACTTATCAGTCGTTAAACTAAATTGCAGGAATTCAAAATGAAGAAATAGGTTCAGATTGTTGATTGAAAATTGGGATTTATGTGGGATTTTTGTTCGATTCTCCTCAGAAACTCCATCTTATTTTCTTTGACGACCGAAGAATGAATTAGGTGAAAAATGTGAAAAAATGCAACAAAACTATGAAATGATGATGGTGGTGATGATATACAGATTCAACATTACA
Organism: Ascarosepion bandense; assembly: GCA_037127315.1. Taxonomy (NCBI): domain Eukaryota; kingdom Metazoa; phylum Mollusca; class Cephalopoda; order Sepiida; family Sepiidae; genus Ascarosepion; species Ascarosepion bandense. Next base: position 34,469 of record JBBBDQ010000734.1, read on the forward strand.
AATTGGTCAGGGAATGAGCTCCAAAGATTGGTATTAAAACAACTATTTACGGTAAAAACAACAATGAAAAATGATGGAGATTTTTTTTGTAATAATTGCAAAAACGTAATGAAAAAGGTAAAAACTGATAATGAGACTTCAGTGTTTGTCTATACTTCTGAGATGAGTTAGTATTTACACTATTTACATTATTCAGGCTATTATCCTCATCTTCGTTTCCATTTTCAAAACGTTTCGACGTTTGAAGAAGGCCGGGGCGTACAACGGCCGAAACGTCGTGAAAATGGCAACGAAAATTAGGACAATAGTCCGAATAATGTAGATAGTGTAGTAATAATGAGAAGATTCCTCATCTTTGCGTTATGATAGTGTTTTAGATCGTCAAAGATACAATACAGTCAGTAGAAACTGCCATGTCAATAAGGATTATTATCATTATTATTATTATTATTATTTTGTAACACAGTGAAAGATTTTGAATACACCGCATATATTAAGTTATCAAATTATAACAAGGATCTCAGATAACACTTTTTCGAAATATTGGATGACCCCACGTTGGTATGGTATCCCCAGCTGTTAAGGAAGGTTTAATGGGATTGATCCAAATGTGCCAATCACCACTGGAATCACCATGATATTCCAACCCTGCATTCCAAACAATTTTGCCATCTCATCTTTGAAGTAAGAGTCATCTTCCTTGTTTGCTATTTTTGTGTCATTTTTTGTGGCAGCATCACTCATACGGCACTTCTTGGTGCCTTTATCTAACGTACTTTTATTATTTATCTAGCACATTATTATTTTTTTTTTTTAATAGTATCACAAGACAGTAAAGCCACTTATGTGCAGGGGGGGCTACATAAGAGTAAAAAGACGAAGACGAACCAGTTGGAAAGAAGCAAGAGAAGGATGTGAATACAGGTGTGATGACAGTTGCAAAGGTGGAGAGAAAGGAAAAGATATACGGGGTGGTGAAAGAACTAGAGTCAAGTGGTTAATAGATGCGTATTGACATTGCATTTAAATTCCTGGAGGTTGTAGCCGTCATGAAAGCAAGGATATGGAAGCGAGTTCCACAGGCGGGAAGTGCGAAAGAAGCTGAAGGAGTAGAATTGTCGTCTGCATTTGGTGAATGGGTGGGACCCAGTTGCCAATCTGGTTGCACGAGTAAACACTTGTTGCAGAGGCACCAGTGACTTAAGTTCGTTGGAGCAGAAGCCATGAAAGTATTTATAGAACAAAGGGAGGCCACATCTCGTCGGTGGGGAAGTAGCTGTAGTCGAGCCGCCAAGTCGGTACCTATCACATTGCTGATTCTCCTTTGGAGCCTGTTGAGAACACTGAGATGAACAGCATGGGCGCCTGACCATATATAGCAGCAGTATTCCATGCACGGACGAATGGTTGATTTGTATATATGCAGGATGGATTCAGACGGGAAAAACATCCTGGCCCGACACAGTGACCCAACCTTCTTAGCAGTGGATTTAGCTATGGACTCAATTTTGTAAAATCATTTCATCCCGGGTCCCAACCAGAAACCTAAGGTAAAATAATGGTGGCATGACATTTTTACTGCACATTTGTATAAACAAGTAAATACAAATGCACCCAAATTTTACATAGGTAAAGCTCTTCGTGCTTGTGAGAACAATTTTTTGTATTCCTTTAAAGCATGGACTAACAGGGATCCCTTAAACGAGTCTATCTGAACTTTTTATAATCAAACTCAGAGTCCAAACTACAACTGTGATTATTAATGTCTTCACGTGCCACCTTTTTAAATTTCCACTTCAATGTCCTTGTATTTTAATAGTTTTTTTTTAAGATTTTTCAAAGATACATTGCAATCTGCAGAGATTGTCTTGTCAATAAGAAAGCATATTCTCATGTTTATTTTGTTAGCAACCATAAATTCAGTAGGTATCGTTGAAAATTAGTTGGATTAATTCCCTGCTTTTTTCGGATCTAAACACACTCAGGCGATCAACATCATCCTTAGATTGGTGCATGCCGTGGCAAGTGAAGCGCATCTTCAATTTGACATTAATTCGCTTAATATCAGCTATGGTTCTGTTAAAGATGTTGAACTGCATTATTATTGTTGTTATTATAAAGGCAGCGATATGAAAAGTTTTGTGAGGGTGAATCTGTCATTGAGTCAGTGAAATCAGTTTATTGATGGTGAAGAATTGGAGTGAGCAAGAAGGTGAGACAACTGGAATAGAAAAGAAAGACTTGGACGATGGATGTCGATGAAGAAGTAAAAGAGGTTGAAAAAAAGTGTCTAAGTCTTTAACCAAAAACAGTTTCGTCAAGGGGGTCCCCGAAATTGCCATCTGTGATAGCAGATGAATCACTTTAGGTTTTTTGTTTTATCTTTTTAATTCTTTTTTCGCCATTTGGTAAAATTGGGTTGAATGAGCAGCTTCCACCCAGTTTGGCTTGATAAGCAGTCAACCGCCATCTTCAATATCCCAGCGTCGTGTCAAAGAAACGCAGGACGTCACGCAAAATTTACAGACGCGGAAGTTAATTGAAATTCAGCCTCATCTGCCGACCGAAACGCAACTGTTTTTCTTTGGTCTTCCTCCACACAATGATGGCTATTTTAAAACATGTATCCCAAATGTTGAAAATACATACAGTAATGATTATTAGTTTCATAAGTAACAGACAATGCAAAAAGGACGAGTTGATACGTTTTCCTTTAAAACTGATATCGTCTTTGTTTAAAAAGGAGAAGTTAATATCGCTTATACTGAAGAAAAAAGTAAGTATCGTCCTTTTTTAAAAAAATGAAGTTGATATCGACTATGTTTAAAAAAGACGCTTTCATTTTTAAAAAAAGAGGATTTGATATCGTATTTGTTTAAAAAGGGGGGGTTGATATAATTTTTTATTAAAAAAGAAAAACTGGTATCGTCTATGTTTAAAAAAGAAGTTGATATCATTTTTATTGAAAAGGAAGTTGCTATCATCTTTAAAAAAGAAGTTGATATAATTTATTTTCAAAAGAAGTTGTTGCTTAAAAAAGAGAAGTTGATATCGCCTCTGTTTAATAAAGTTGACGTCATCTTCGTTTTAGCTTTTGTTTTTGGTGAGATTGGGGATAACGTATCTTTAGAGACTTTTGCTTGAAAAAATCATTTGTTTCCGATTTGTGAATCTAAAACTCCTAACAGGTCGATTGAAATAAGTTTTTATATCAAATTTTCAAATACTATATAGAAATTAGCTTTTCGTCCTTTACATAATTTTCAGAACGACAAATCGGAGTGCCGAGTTCGAATTCCAGCTGAATTCATTGCATTCACTTACGCACAAATACCCTTGGGAAAGTTATTAATCCGTCTCTTACCTCCAGTTATGGGTTATATAATAAGACAGATTGGGTTCTATAGCCTGAACTGGCAAGTAGTCTACCGCAGAAAGCAATGGCAACCTACTACGGGATAATCTTTTGCCCAGTCAGTCATGTCTCTTTCGAGATATTATCGCCCAAAGCGTGTATCACGTATGGCACTTAACTGATTGACTGACTTATAGCGGTAACAAATGATTTTTATTCTCTAACATAAAAGCCTTAAAGTCAATTTGTGTTAAAATTCTTCGCAACGTTTTAAAGACGTGAAATCTTGCTGCTTCATTAAATGATTGTAACAATTCATTGATGTCGAAATAATATCTCTCATTGTAACTTAAAACATTTTATCTGACATCATAACGAAAGCAATGAATTATAATATATTATGAAACCATAATAATATTTAGTTTCTAGAACCTGAATGTAAAGGTTAATGAGTCTTCTATAAATTATAGAAACTGTACGGGTGTGCGTTGTGGTGCAGTAGATATCGGTTCGCAACAGGAAATCGAAAAGCTGAGTTCGAATTTCATTTGAGTTCGTTGCATTCACTTACGTGCCTATACCTTTGAGAAAGATATTAATTCGTCTCTTCTTCCGCTATCTATGGCAGGACAAATTGGGTTCTGTAAACTTGGTTGGCAACCAGTCTACCGCATAAAGTAATGGCAACCTACTGCGGAAAAATCTTCTGTCCAATCAGTCATGTCTCTTTCGAGACACGATCGGTCAAGCGTGTATCACATATGGCACTTAAATGACTGACTGAATGTAATAGTTGGTAAACATAAGTACAGCTTCTACTGGGCATAAAATGGGGGCTCCGTTTTTTATTGTCATTAAATAATAAACTAAGCCCCACTAATTACTACTTATTAATATAATATAATAATATAATATAATCCATCTTTCATTCCTCCAACTATTGATTGAATAGCAGACTGGATTCTATAGCCTTGGTTGGTAACCAGTCTACCGCAGAAAGTAATCGCAACCTACTGCGGGAAGATATTCTGCCAAGTCAGTCGTGTCTCTTTTGAGACATGATCGCCCAAGCGTGTATCACCTATGTTACTTAACTGACGGGTAATAGTTATTCTCTGATTTCTTATTCTTTAGATTAAAAAATTTATATTACAGATGCCATAGAAATGCAAGTGCTAATAAATACGAAATCTATTTTACTCTTTTTCTTTTACGTGACGTGTTCCTTCAGGACGTAGGCGATCATGGCCTTCCACATCCTCTATCCCTTATAGCGCTTAACACCCTTTCTATTGTTATTCCTCCCAAACACTGCCCTGCCATCTATCCGCTCAAGCCTATCAAGTATGTCATGCATTCTCTTGTCCCCCTATCTGTCCTGTGCGTAAAAGATTTTCCAAGCCCTTATTCTTCATTGCATGTCTCAGAAAAGTATAAGTTTCCTTTTCGTTTCCATCTTCTCCAAAACCTCGTCGTTGCTGACATGTCCGTCCATAGTATCCTCAGCATCCTTCTGCAGAACCACATTTCGGTTACTTCAAGTTTTTTCTTCATCTTTAATGAGATTGTCCAGCATTCTCTGCCATATTGAAGAACAGACATCACATAGCAATCCAATACTCTCTTCTTTGTTTCCAACAAAATTTCCCTCTATCTCAATGCTCTACTCGGCTTTTAGAATACATCCTTGGCCATGCCAATACGCCTTCGGATCTCAGTGTCGCACTTTCGGTCCACTGTTAAAACCTTTCCTAAGTATTTAAATTTCTTTACTACCGTATTTTACTCTAAGTACCATATTTGATGTTAAAATATTTTATAGATTTTAGCATCTAGGTAAGCATTAACCGTCTATATTTTCGCCTTGGTTGCATTCATTCTGATTAGCTTGTGCAGTAAATATGACTGACTCTGTTTCTCTTTTTATAAAATCAATTTTACTTAAAGCTCTCTTTCAGGTCGAGCAATTGCACTTGTCAGCTGAAGAACTGATCATGAGCCATTTTCTTTCTTTATTCATTTTTTCTCATTCAAATCAATTTTCAGAGGCTGGTTCAAGTCTGTGCATATACTATTGCAGTTGCTTGAACTGAACAACCCTTCTTCTTGCAATTTCGTCGTCGGCACCCGCTCGCATCTGAGCTTCGGGGTGGTTATCCTTTCTCTCTGTTCCTTTTCTCCTCACAACCCTGGAGCCGGTAGTGGAGATGGCCGTGAAGGCTCAGCCGACTCCTGAAAAATCGTGAGTAGGAGTCACTGAGGAGTGTGTAGTGGACACTGAAGGGTGGAAGAAGATGAAGTCAGAGTTTGATGAGGCCATTTGTGTGAATTTGATTTTGGTGGACAACTAACTCTGCGTGACAGAGAAGCCCACAAACCAGAATCGCGTCTCGCAGTTATGTCTATTATTATTATTGCTGTTATTGTCGTAACTGAATATTCAAAATCTGACTGAACAAAGTTTTGTATTTCCAATGCTTATTCACTCTTTTTGTTTTTTTTTCTTTTTTTTTCTTTTACAGTACCTGCCTAGATGAAAGGCCTTTTTCAGATCGAATTTCCTGGTCATGTTCCAATAATATTTGTCTTCTTCGGGCAGATCAGAATCAAGCCATCAATTTTGGAGACTACGGGTAAGAGTGAAAAACATGATTTGGGGAATAACTTTACTGAACAATTAAATTAAAAATTTAAAAGTTAAAATTTTAACACTGAGAATGCTTAAGTTGCAAGATTATACAGCGTCAATTTCTCTCTTGAATTATAAAAATATGTAGATGAAATCCAGCAAAACTGCTTTAATCTTTTCGAGAAGAGCCACTAGGTCGAAATGATAAAAATGAAAGACATTAATATGTGTCGACGTTAAAGACTAAACTAAGTGGATCTCAGCTGACATGAAGTGGAAGGACTATGTTGAATCCATTGCTAGGTCAGCTGTTAAAAAAGTTTGTTCACTGTGTTGCGCAAGACAACATCTCTATAAGTTTATCATTCGTCCATGTTCAGAATATTGTTACCACATATGGTCCGGTGTCCCCTGAGCTCCTTCATAAAATTTTAAGAAGAATCAGCAATATTACTAGACCTGATCTGGTAAATCGGCTTCAGTCATTTTCCCACCGCCGTAAGGATGCCTCTCTCTGTCTTTTCCATAAATATTTTCATGGTAATTATTCTTCCCAATTGTACCTAGACTTTATGAATTTAAGCGCAGTATTAGACTGGAGTCGAGATCTCATCAATTTACAGTAGAGTTGGCTAAATGTAACCGTAAGTTCTATGCTAACAGTTTCTTCTCTCGCATTTCTTGCTTGTGGAACTTTCTTCCGGATCCAAGCTTTTAATGCCGAAATGTAAATATTTTAGACAATTATATGCCGTCAACTAAATATATTTTGAACCAATTGCATGCTTTCAACTACAGATGAAATGTATTGCTGATAATTCTACTATAAAATATATTGTTGATCATTTTATTATTATAAATATGTATTGTTGATAATTTTGCTATAGAAATGTATCTTTATATTTTCATAGTATATTGTTTGAGGATTTCTTATATATTCATAGTTGAGACTCTAATATGTGCCACCACCCCTGGTCAGGGTGGACCTGGGAACGATTAAGAGGTGGTTCCATACTTCTCAAAACCTTCAATCTTCCGAGCAGAGGCCTTGCTGCCGTCACCTTTCTGAACTACTGATCTTACGATGTAGGATATTTAAAAACAATAGCGATAAAAAATAAAATAAAATAAGAAAAAAACGCACTTGAAAGTTAAATGCAAATCTGGAGACATCGAATGACAGAAATTTAAAATTAATTTCCTCTGCATTTTCAGCGTCCATCTCGATTTATAATTATAACTAGCGTTTGTTGTATTTCGTTCCTTCCTTCTACATATATAATTCCATCAATAAAAACATTATTTAACCTGAAGAAATCGCTTGAAATGCCGAAACGCGTAACAGTTTATTCGCATATTCTTAATCAGTTGCCAACAATTAATTGTTGATCTTGTTGGTACAGCTGACAGGGGGTCCATATGGTCTGGGCAGAGAACAGCCTCCATATACCATCTTCAAAGCCTGCGCTCTAGATAGGTCACTCCAGTCTCACCACCAAAGTACTGAATTTTGACCAAACGAGGTGTTAACTTGTCAACACCACCAAGTTTCTAGCGAGAAACACGGATACCTACTACAGTAAATTTTTACAAAACGACACTGAGAATGGGTGAAGGACAACTCAACAATGCCAAGTCATCACCGCCTACTGAGCGCCGGGACAACTAAACACCAAGACAAATCAGCACTAGTCGGCGTTGATAACTTGGTGGTGTTGACTTGGCGTCGTTGAGTTGTCCCTTTCTTGAGGATGCCATGGACCAAACATGAGCAACAACGAAGTTTTAGAGAAAATGGTAACAAAAATGGAACTTATACTTAACATCAGGAAGGGGCAGTTGAAGTTTATGGGGCACGTAATGAGGAAGAAGGACTTGGAAAATCTGATACTTACATGATATATTGAGAGAAAGGGGCACAGAGGAAAGCATCGCGTGACATACTTGATGGGCTTGAGCAAATGTACGGTAGAACAGGGTTTGGAAAAAATAACCAAAAGTCAAAACTTATTAAGAAGCTACCAAAGATGTGTAGGGCCATGATCGTCTACGTCATGAAGCGACACGGCACACAAAAGAATAAGGCTACAGTAAATGGTTGATTAATATGTTATGTGAAGGAAAAATTATCATGAATGTTGGATGAAAAAATTTTCAAAAGCAAAAATGTTAAGAATAACAGGCATTAAATGAATTTTCTATATAAAAATCAATAATGTGCATATAACCAATTTAAATATAAATAATGTCCGATTTATTTCCTAAAATCAAACCCTGTTTGTTGGGTAGGGGTTCTCTTCTTGATCAGCCAAGAATTTCTCAATACCTGCTTGTATCTATCCTTTCTTTCTGATTCTCTCTCCAGCTATCTGTTTTATTTCTCTCTCTCTCTCTCTCTCTCACTCTCTCTCTTTCTCTCTCTCTCTATCTATCTATCTATCTATCTATCTATCTATCTATCTATTTATCTATCTAAATTTGTTCATCTATCTATCTATCTATCTATCTATCTATCTATCTATCTATCTATCTATCTATCTCCCATTTCTTTTTCTCTCCACTTCCTCTGTAATTAGATTAAAACGAAAATGAGTCAAAGTAATGAATTGCCCCCACCTACGAGAAATGGCATTCTCCTCAAGTAATACAGAAACTTGACCGTCCAAGTCTTCAAAATAGTACAATATTGCATTTTTTTATATATTTTCTGTTATTTTTGTTCTTAAATGTCATTTGGTTTGGACAGCGTTAACGATATTTCAAGCATCATGTTCACAGTAAAATATAACCTTCGTGAGAATATCTTTACGCGTAGCAAGATTGCCCGAAGTTGTCCAGTTTAAAATATGATTTGATTTCACTGAATTTTTATTCTTAATCAAAGATTTAGAGAATAGAGTAGAAATGAAAAATGGGGGGAAAACTGTTAATTTACAAAATACAAATTTAAAAGTTAAAATCGTTGAGGACAACAAAAGTGAATGGTAGCGCATAAAAACGGTATGTCAAAAGGACGTTTTTCCCTTGACACCGCTATTATTTTAACTACCATCACTCCTTGACAATATTTATTGTTTTAAAAAGCGATTATTAGAAATTTGATAAAACCTAAACGTATGACGAAAGTGAATTTATACACTTTTTCTCTTGAAAATTTACAACAAAAATATTAAACAATTTATTTATTAAATTGTTTACTTACATTATATATTTATGTCAACGAGCAGAACTAAAAATAAGAACTAGACAAGATATCCATAGACACGAACAGTGGAACGAGAACGGTCTATAAAGAGTTCAGTCTGGAATTCCCTATAGGTTACACGGATCGATATACCTAATGAAGACCGAAGAGAACAAGCGTCGAAACGTTTTGATAACAACAACAAAGATGAATGTAAATAGTGCAACTAAGGATAACACCTCATTCCAGAAATTATGAATGAAACTATGGGATATCTTGAATTTGATTATTATTATTATGTTCGTGTTTATATTTTATTTCTATTTTTATTTATTAATCTTTTGTTATTGTGATGGTATTTCCAGTTCCTTATATCCCCGTCCTCAAGAAAAGAGATGCTTTGTTTTCAAAACACCTGTTCGCTTTTCGAATTTTTAAGACAGCCATATTGTGCATAATTTGTAAATAAATAAGTTACTATTTAGAATCGAATACACTATATACCTGGACTAATTAGATGTATTCTTAAAATACAACGGAGAGCTGAAATATCTTCTTAGTAAATCTAAGGACTTCTCAGCACCCGCACGTATATTAATCATTCCTGTCACGCTCATGGAAAGATAAGGCAATAACAAGGCAGCGTCGGCTCAGTTCATTCTCTTTACTACCAGTTATGAGAGCTCTTGCCGAGTGTATTGGTCTTTAACAGTGCCTTATTATTATTATTATTATTTGGGGGGAATAATTATGTCGTCGAGTAATGAAATATATATATATATATATATCCTCTCTATTATAATAAAAACCAATGTGTATTTATTTCTGTATATATATATATATATAAAAACCAAGAAATAATTATTAACTATTATATATATATATAATAGTTAATAATCTTCTCATATATATATCCTCTCTATTATAATAAAAACCAATGTGTATTTATTTCTGTATATATATATATATATATATATATATATATATACAGAAATAATTATTAACTATTATATATATATATAATAGTTAATAATCTTCTCAAATATTTTGGCGTCATTTTTGACACTCATATACAATAAAGCTTTGCACCAATCCGCCTTTAAAAAGTAATTTATGTCAAAGGTCATGAAAATAGGATTTCATGTTTTGGGTTACAATCCTGTGACTACAAAAAAAATTCCCCTCTCTATTCGTCTCTATGTTTTTCTATAAATTATATAGACAAAACATACAGATAAATGCTTGGATTTCTTCCTACCCAATAAAGACACTTTACGGTCTTTTCTGCCATATTTCTGTTCTGCTTTGTCTTTTTGCTTCATTACTGTTACTTTGCCTTTTATATATTGTTTGCTTAATATCATTTTTACCTTGTTCTTTTCTTTCTCTGCTTATTGTTTATTGCAAATTTTGTCAACTTTGTTGATCATTTCTGCCAATTACACTATAGTAACCATGATCACTACACATATTAGCAGCCATTTTTTAATCATGTGTATTTTCAGAAGATTATAGTTTACGAGGTTTTGCTTTATCCAATGTCGTATGTCGACAATAAAAATGGCTGCATATTTGTATAATCTTTCGTTATCGTTCAATTTGGTGACGAACTTTGAGTCCAATTAACTTAATGTTTACGTGCTTTATAGACTATGGACAATTCAGGCATAAATGGCCTTCCTTTGACCGTTTCAAAAACTTTTCCCTGGTGTGCAATGAATTAAAAAAAAAGAAAGAAAGCAACTATATCGATATAAATTTTAACAATGGAGAACTGAATAATAACATAACATAATAAACGCACGCGTAGTTGCTATCAGTTTGTCTTGTTGACAGCAGTTAAACAAAAACTTGGTATCTGATCATATGATGGCGTGATCAAGTCTGTGTTAGACATCACCTCATTAGACTAACGTGATACCAGGATGCACTGGTCTTCTCAGAGTCATGCCATACTTGTATGGTGATAGTTTTAAGGGAGCAATCGCTGTAATTACGTTCCATTCTCTTCATGTTTTCTATCTTCATGTTTTTGTTTTAACAAAGATCCCTCAAATTCTTCTATAGAATTGAACAGATAAAATACTATGAAGAGTCGATATTTTTATTCTTGATTAATTTATGCAATTCGTTAATGTAAAAAAATGTTGTATGTTTTTTTTGTTTTTTTTTTTGTTTTTTTTATGGGAGTGAAAATTATTAAACAATATACTATAAATATTTCCATCCACTGAAACAAAGATTTTTAAAAAAGTGAGAAGTATATGTTTCTTCCTCGTATTATTATATCATTTTACATTTGTATATTTTACTTTAGTTGCTAAATCTCCACAATACACTACCAATCATCTTATTATTGTCTTCACGTAAACAAATGAGCAACCCATAAAAATGATAAAATAAAATGTCGTCCTTTCTTCTTACCGCTGCTTTCGTTTCCAACACTTACATTTTTCTAATTCCGATTTAGTAACTGATTTAGTTATACAACAGAATTCCTCAAACCCTTTTTAATAAGCAACTTTAATTTCATTTAATAAAACATGACGTGTATATTCCGACTACATTCGTATAAAAAATTAACAATGAATAATATTTAATGTTTAGCTTTAAACTTTGTTTTTCTAATATTTGCATTATCTTTTTTTCAGATGGAGAGCCAGCAATTATTCCTTCTTGTGGGGCCTTACATTGTCTGATGGCATTAAATATCGCCTGGGTACTTTTTACCCAGGCGAGAAGGTCTTTGGTATGCAATCACTTCACCCACAAAAGGACGAATCTCTTCCCGAATATTTTGATGCGAGGCAAAAATGGCCTGGAATGATCACTGAAATTCAAGATCAAAGAGATTGTGGTTCATCTTGGGCCTTCTCGACTAGTGGTGAGTTGTCCTCTGGGTGTATGGGTTGGTGTATGCATTCGCGAATACATACAGTAAATAATATTTATAATATCAAATAGGATTAATACAAATATAAAATTTGTCACTTAGCTGATTGATGTTATATTCAGCACCCCTATTTCAGAGTTTTGTAGACGAGCCTTTCTGTGATCCTTTGGTTCACTCGTCAGGAGATATTAGCAACGAAAGGTTTTCCTTTTGTCTTTAATTGTTGATATTTCCATCTACGACTCGAGATGATGAAAATAACAGCAATCAGCAGACAGATTTTTTTATTTGTAATTATCATATATATATATATATATATATATATATATATATATATATAGCATAATGATGATCCACGTATACTGTCTTAATATGTATAGGAAAAACTACTGATAAGTTGTAAGTTTAAAAATGTATTTTTTGACAATATTTATTTATTTCTATTATTATATATATTATTATTTCTATATATTATATAGATATATATTATATAGATATATATAATATGATATATATAATATGATATATATATATATATACATATAATATAGATATATTATATATATATATATATATATTATATAGATATATATTATATATATATATAATATATATATTATTATTTCTATATATTATATATGTTATTTATTTCTATTATTATATATATTATTAATTTTTTTTTCTTTAAAACAACATTTAAAAGTATTATTACAGTTAGGTTTACGTTTTTAAAAATATCCAAAAACTCTATCGCTTTCTACGTCACGTGATGTAAACATCTCGCGAAAGACGCTCCTCACGACGAACGTTCCTAGTTTAAATTTTAAAATCATTTGTTTCTGATGAAAGGCCGAGGCCGGTCTGAAATATCAAATATATATATATATAATAATAGAAATAAATAAATACTGTCAAAAAAATACATTTTTAAACTTATATATATATATATATATATATATATATATATATATATATATATGAATCAGAATCCGAGTAGAATAAAGTAAAAGAACAAATTGGAAACGTATTTCAATCTAACATTTTCAGATAAATATGTGATAACGTTTCTGTTTCTTCAATATTTGTAACGTGCTTATTGTTTGTTTCTTTCTCAGCCGTTGCTTCCGACAGATTGGCCATCGGCTCTTTTGGGGATATCAGAGTGAAATTGTCACCACAGAATTTGCTGTCATGTGTTGGAATTAAAAGTAATAATTGTACAGGCGGCAACATTGACCAGGCTTGGTGGTACCTTCGTAGATTTGGGTAAGAACAACTTTTGCATACACAGTTTTTTTAATTATTATTCTCAACACAAGCAACCAGAGAAGATAAGAAAGTGAAAGGTAATAAAAAATATACTGAAAAAAGATAATGAAAAGTTCTCAGCCTAAACAACAAGAGATTCTGAATAGAATTCTGCCTTTTGGTCAAAATTTAGTAAGTGGGTTGGACCGAAAATTTTTAGCTCCTTCTCAGATATTTTTAATGTCATGCTTCATCAGGACGTAAGCGACCATGGTTCTATTCATATTTCTTTTATCTGTGAACTGGCATGACTTGTGTCACCTCCGCCACAATTTTGAATTCAGAATAGTTTTATCCTAGACTGAGTGACACTCAAGGCTAGAAAAAACAGTCTACATTACAATATAAACAATAGCAACCAAAAGAAAAACAGCTAATTTTTTTTTTCTATTGGCACTGTGCAAAAGTGAATATACTGCCAGTACATCTTCATAAAATACCATTTTCTTTTGAACAGGTTTTCAGGCATCAAAGATAAAATTATTATAATTATTGATATTCTTTTCTAACAAATTAGTTTCTTTTTTGCCCTGAGAACAAAAAATAACTTGACTATTTACGTAGAAGGAAGAAAATTCGTATAAATTTATAATAAACAGTTTCCAGATAGAGAGAAATAATTTCATTTCCTGTACCGTCTTCCCATTTTCCAGCATAACGCGCCATGTGGAAAAAATAACATTCATATGCGGAATATAATGAATAGATTTCAGTATGCGCTTCAGTCAAGTATTAAAAAAAAATAGATAAAATAAAAAAAAAGCGTCATAATTCGTTGAACGTCTACTTCAGTGAAATGGAAACAGAAAGGAAAGGATGGTAAAGAAAAAAAACTATTTGAAACGGTAAAATGGACAGCAAAAAAATTGTTATAGAAGCAATCGGATCTCTACTCCAAACTGATGGCTAGGATTATTTGCTTTCTTGATATTTAATCTTTTTCATTTAAAATTACTATTTTTGTTTTTTCACAGTGCTGTAACAGAAAATTGTTATCCATACAAAGCAAGAGAAGAGTCCTGTCCGTTCCCCAGATCGGGAACGCCAGATATCTGTCCTAGTGGTAAGGTGTTCAAGGAACATATGACATTCAAGATGACTCCCCCACATCGGATTCAAGCTCACGTGAGTATATAAGTAAATAAGCACCCCTTCCTCATACACACAGACCTACACACACGAACACACACGCACACACACACACACATATATATATATATATATATATATATATATATATAGTCCTGAGTTGTGATAATGTTTAGCACAAAGGTTGTATTTTTTTCGGTAGTTTTACTGATTAATACTGATTATATGTTGGCAAGCAGGTTTTTTTTATCTGTTAAAGAGCAAACACACAGCAAGAGCTTTCATAACTGGTAGTAAAATGTAATAACTGGTAGTAAAATTAACGAACTGAGCCAACGCTGTCTCGCTATTGTCTCTCTCTCTCTCTCTCTCTAATCTCTCTCTATCTCTATCTCTCTCTCTCTCTCTATATATATATATATATATATACTATATATCTATGAAATTTATAATATATATATATATATATATATACATATATTCGTATAAATTTATAATAAAATATATATATATATATATATATATATATATATATATATATATATATGTATATATATATATTCCATTTGTAAACGAGTTATTACACGACCTAGGGTTTCTACCATGAGTGGTGTCTTCAGGCGATTTGCAATTGCAAATCGCCTGAAGACACCACTCATGGTAGAAACCTAGGTCGGGTAATAACTCGTTTACAAATGGAAAATATTCAAAAGTTCTACAATATAATTTTGTTGAACACTTTTTAATACAAATGTGCCCTGGTCTAATCTTAATTATGACCAGAAACTAAGTAATTAAATAATCAATATATATATATATATATATATATATATATGTGTGTGTAATGTATGTATGTAATATCAAATGTAACTGCAATTTCTACTCTAGCAGTATTGCTTGCAATGTCATCAGGTTATTTAAGAAATAAAAATCACATATGCACACATACACACACATTCACTCTATTATAATAAAACCGTTGTGTATTTTTTGTATATATATATATATATATATATAACATAGTGATGATCCACGTATACTGTCGTAATATGTATAGGAAAAACTACTAAAACGTTGTAACTTTAAAAATGTATTTTTTGACAGTATTTGTTTATTTCTCTCTCTCTATATATATATATATATATGTATGTATAATACACAACGCTTTTATGTATTTTTTGTATATACATATATATATATATATATATATATATATATATATATACAAAAAATGCACAACGGTTTTATTATAATAGTGTGTGTGTGTGTGTATGTGTGTGTGCGTGTGTTTGTTTTGTTTCTTGAATAACCTGATAACATAGCAAACTCCAGCTTTTCAATAGACGTTATTTTGTATGTCAATAAAATAGGCAAATATTTATCATTTTAGTTTTCTATGTCTGTAAATATGTATGTTTCGTTTTTACTTTTAAAACTCAAACCTTTCTTTTTTCTCCCGCAGGAAACTGAAATCATGAATCAGATTTATCAGAACGGACCCCTCCAAGGTATATGTTTATTGATCGATGTATTGTTGACCTTTTTTTTTTTTGGTTTCATATCTAAAAAATATAATTTCTAGGAAGCTAAGAATAATATTTCATTAACATATTAGCTTGAACACAAGTTCACCATAATCATAACTAGACTTGCTTAAAGATGGTCGGGGGCACCTCGAGGCGGTAGGGTTATGGTTAATAATCTTGTCTCACTAGAATCATTGTCGTTGAGTAGTGAGTTCAATCCTCATTGGATGTCCCATACTTTCGGGCTTCTGCCACATATAAGCTACGCTTAAAAAATCACTTAAAGATGGTCGGTGGTAGGAGCGAGTCAATCATTGCTTTAATAAATCTTTGTGCAAATTAATTGAAACAGCTGTTTTAGTTTCTTTTCTTTCACCATACGATCAGTTTTAGACCTACTTGGCGTGACAGGGTGTAATCGATTTCTATTTTTCCTTAGATTAGGCCATTTGCAGTGGTGCGCAATAATATGAATCTATTTTCTAGAAGCATGATTGTGTGGCCTTGAAAAAATATTGTATCATTCGTGATTGCATCAAATGTTTATTACGCCCAGACACTATTGTCTCGACTGTCAATTACGTGCTTTACTGCCACTGTATGCGATGGATGTTACTCCAAGAAAGCGTACGAAAATTGTAACGCTGCACGAACACACTGGCAAGCCTTACAGAGAGATCGTGGACATTTTTGGTCTCAGCGTTTCAACTGTCAGTCGTGTCATGAAGGCGAAGAAAGAAACTGAATCCATTTATCTAAAACATAAAAGAAAATGAGGTCGAAAGAACTAAAACTAACGACGTATATGTAATCAAGGATAGTGCGAAAGATCATAGGAAGACATTTTTCGTTTTGTTTAAATTAATTTCCACAAGATTGTAGGCGCATGCCATAACTTATAGTGTATACTTGCATGTATCAAGATATATAACTGAAAGTGAGTGGTTGTAAGGAAGCCTTTCGAAACGTCACAAATATCCATTGATATTTTCCCCTCAGAAAGATGAAAGAAAAAGTAGGAATTAATAATCATATACAGCCATAGGAACTTTATTGGTTTTGTCATACAGAAAGAAACAGAAAGATAGTACGTAGATAAAGCAAGGTTCTATGTCTAAGTCTACGTCTACTGTTGGTAATATCAAAGTGTAACGTTATAGTGGTACAGACTAATAATGAATTGAAACTGAATCTGTTCACACGTAACGTTACATTTTATTCAACTTGGAACTTCGACAGTTACTGTCGGAGAGTGGGTATGTGGTTTTGAAGTTTTCTCTGAACGTGGATTTTACATTCTCGAGCAGATATCAGAGACATTCATTTTTCTCTCCCGATTATATATATATATATATATATTTTAATCATATCACCCGAGCAAGGCGGTAACGCCACTGATGCGCAGAGGGCTACGTAAGAGTGACATCACTAAAATCCCCCGACCACCAATATGTAGGCTCATCCCTTGTTCCCTGTTCAGGATGTTGTTTCCGGCTTTCTCTTTTCCAGTCTTTTCACTCTTTTCTTCTTTTTTTTTTTTCAATTGGAGTAGACAGACTAAACTATTGCCCGGTTCACACTCCACCCACGTCTATTGAACAGGTGAAGAGACTCATCCCTTTTTTCCCTGTTTAGAATGTGGTTTCCGGCTTTCTCTTTTCGAATTTTTTCACTCTTTTCTGTTTTTGTTTTTTTCAATTTGAGTAGATAGACTAAACTATCGCCCGGTTCACACTCCACCCACGTCTATTGAACAGAGGAAGAGGCTCATCTCTTGTTCCTTGTTTAGGATGTGGTTTCCGGCTTTCTCTTTTCCAATCTTTTCACTCTTTTCTTTTTTTTTTATTTATTGGAGTAGATAGACTAAACTATCACCCGGTTCACACTCCACCCACGTCTATTGAACAGAGGAAGAGGCTCATCTCTTGTTCCCTGTTTAGGATGTGGTTTCCGGCTTTCTCTTTTCCAACCTTTTCACTTTTCTTTTCTTTTTTTTATTCAATTGGAGTAGATAGACTAAACTATCACCCGGTTCACACTCCACACACGTCTATTGAACAGGTGAAGAGGCTCATCCCTTTTTCCCTGTTTAGGATGTTGTTTCCGGCTTTCTTTTCACTCTTACGTAGCCCCCTGCGCATCAGTGGCGTTACCGCCTTGCTTGGGGTGATATAATTAAAAAAATAAATAAATAATTGACTGCGAATCCATTTTGGTAACATTTCGAGTTAGTTAAATACTGCAAATAATGATGATACCTCGGCAGTCTTTCGTTTTTGTTTTTAAAATAATATTAATTTTCAAATAAAAGTTCATTAAAAATTTAACCTTACTCTTAAAGTTAAAGGAATTGCTTATGTAAACGTTTTCCAAATATAGCATCTTATCAACGTTAAAAGTACATATATATGGGATAATTTATATGTAAACTTTCTTCTGAAAGCGGGAAAATGAGCCAAAGACAGACACACACATACACATACACACACACACACACACGCATATATATATAATTTATAAATATATATAATATATATACATCTAATTTAATAAGATATACTTGTATATTTATATACATTCATATGTATGAATTAAAAGACAAGTGGAAAAACTATTCTTAGCCAACGCATTTCATCCTCTGAGGGGCTTTATCACGGCAAAAATTCTTTCAGGGGACGGGACACGTCGACTAAGAATAGTAATTTCGCTTGTCTTTCTATTCATTATGTTCTTGTACAGATACACTCTATCTGAAAATAATTTACCTACATATGTACATCTATAATTTAATAATAGCTATATAATTTAATTATATAAACATATATAAATGTATATCTAGTTCAGTAATATATGTGGGATACATAGATATATATATATATATACATACATATATTATAAATGTATGCATGTACATATATATGTGTGTGTGTGTGTGTGTCTGTGTGTGTGTGTGTGTGTGTTTAATTTAATAATGTTTATCTTTATATACAAATATATACAGAGTGCTATGTGTAAATTGTGGCCATATTGTGTTTTTAATTTTACGCATGCGCGTAGTTTGTTTTTATTTTGTCGACTGCAGAGTATAGTTGGGTCATTTGGGCTGACCGTCTGTTAGAAAAAAAGCACCATAAGTTCACTCCATCATAAATTTGGAAATGGTATGCTGTACTGCTTGGCAATCGCGTCAGAAGCTCCAATACGAACATTTAAGAGTGTTTAAGGGTCAATCTGAGGACTGTGCAGAGGATCCCGAAAGAGTTGGATGAGTCTAATGATGAGTACAAAAATACGGCACCTAGGAAAACTCACTCTGATTGTTCTGATAAGAAAAACACCAAAATTTGGTTGAGGGTTGGATTCAGGCTCAACTCAGAGACCTAGAGTAAGTGCCTTGAGAAGCTAGTACCGCCCTGGGTCTAAAGAAATGGCTTCTGGAAGATCATTACTAATTTCTGCGGTCACGTCTCTCCTTACATCTTGCCACCTAACTCCTCAGACTGTAACCCCTTGAATATTATGTGTGCAGCGAAATCGAGCGAGAGACCATCAAAACTCCTTGTAGCACTAAAGATGAACTGAAGGCAACAATTTTGGTAGAATTCACTTCAACAAGGAGACCGTCCAGAGATTCACCTCGCCTTGAAGCTGTGGTTGAAGCCAATGGGGATCTTATTGAATTACTATTTCAATATATTTTTGTGTAATTTTAGTAAACATATCTTTTCAAACGAGATGTCAGTGTCATTCTCATTTTTGCGCGCACACACACACACACACACACACACATATATATATATATATACATATACATACATACACACACACACACACACACACACACATACATATATATATATATATATATATATATATATATATATACCTAATTTAATGATATATATACATAATTTAGTAATATGTATTCATATACATACATTCATAATGGCCGGCCACTCATATTCGAGGCTAGCTAATCCCCATTGTAGACGCCTGCTTAGGCACATTTGCGTTTGTTTAAACAGAGCCCACCTGAGCGGACCTTAGTTACAGTTTCTGGGTGAGAGAGCGCTTAATGTAGCATGAACAACAAAGGCAGGACGCTCAAACCCTCAGTTATGATGTCTTATTTCGAGCTAGCCCAACTATCGACGGCTCCTCAAAGAGAGCCATCAACCCAATTTCACCCACAACCCGTTGTATGGTTTTCGGGCACTTTCCAAATGTGCCACACGCTGGAATCATTTCCTCCAGACCGATAATATTAAGTCCATTATTTCCAGACAAATCGACTATGGTGAGACTCGAACCCAAGCTTCATGGTCAGAAACCGAACATTCTAACCACTCAGCCACGCGCCCATACATACATACATTCATACATACATACATACATACATACATACATACATACAAAAGGATTTACGCCTGCTCAACAGTGGCAGCTGTGACGGTTCACAAATCCACTGATGTGAAATACCGCTTCATCACCCCAGAGAATATTTTTAAAAAGACGTTACCACCCTTTATACCAAGCCAGTATATTCTCCCCAGACTCCATGGGAATGCCGCAGTCTTCAGCGGAGAGTGATTGGCATTTAAGTGCGGCTTCTAAGCATACTATTTAAGCTCCTTTTTTAGCACAGTTTGTCTTGTGTGAAAGGAGAGCCCACTTTCTCTTTTCTGTTTATTGAATTGAGTTTCTTGGGCTACGCGAAGACATATTTTGATCTGCCTGCTCTGTCTTCTGATCGCTGGACTTGGAAGGGCGAAAGGTTCGAATATCAGCTACAGACCCTGTTAGACAAGAGTTTTGCATAACAATTCTTGATTGTCTTTGCCTAAATTTGAGCATGTACTTTAAAGGTTATCCACCATCGTTGCCCCCGAACAAAGGATTTCTAAACTTCATAATGTGCTGCTAGCTGGGCACACAGGGTAAGACATTCGGCCATGTTTGTAGAGCTTCCAAATTTCCAGCAAAATAATCAATTTGAAAAGAGAGATACAAACAAATTAAATTCTCATACATTACAGAACAAACACAAAATATTGAGATAAAAATTACAATAAATAAATAAATTATTATTATTATTTTAAAATAGGGAGTTACTTTTCACACACACACACACACACACACACACACACACACACACACACACATATATATATATATATATATATATATATATATATATATATACGTAATTGAGAGGAAAATTCAGCATTTATTTAAACAGTTATAAATCCAGAATTTATTTTGGCAGTAGTAAGAATACAAACTGCTTTGTTCGGACCGTGTAAAATAAATAAATACAATTTAATTTCACTCAGAACATTCGAGAAACGTTTTTTAACAGAGGTGAAATCGGTTACTTGCAGGGAACAGTGTATATACGTTCTAGCCGAAAGTGTCAAAAATGTAAAAATACGTACATCAAAGCACACATACACGTACTACAAACACACTGAACAAAAAACACGCATTATGAATCACACAAAAGCACAACCAAAAATTAAATAGAGAATGTATACAGTCAAAAAAATAGACATAATCAAAATAAACATACAGATAAAAACTATATAAGCACACAATAATACATAATAATACATAAAAATACATAAAAACTATATAAGCACACAATAATACATAATAATACATAAAAATACATAAAAACTATATAAGCACACAATAATACATAATAATACATAAAAATACATAAAAACTATATAAGCACACAATAATACATAATAATACATAAACATACAGATAAAAACTATATAAGCACACAATAACACATAATAATACATAAAAATACATAAAAACTATATAAGCACACAATAATACATAATAATACATAAACATACAGATAAAAATTATATAAGCACACAATAATAACACACTCAAAAATTATAGAAATATAAAGAGAAATAAAATAAGAGGAAGAGAAAAAGAATGGAATAAGAAAAGAAGATAATAAACTTATAATCATGAATAAATAACTAAAAAATTTTAGAACATAAGAATTTTTAAAAACACTTTTTAAAAATAATAAAAGGAGAAGTAATATTTTATTTACAAAAATAGTAAGAAACATGTCAATGAAAATATTGTCCATTGCTAACCACTACTTTTTCCCCATCGTTCTGGCAGCATTTAAATTCCACGTCGGCAAAACAACACGTCATTTGAGGCTAATCCACGAGTTGACCCTCAATGAAAGTGCTGCTCAGCCAGGCCATGTATCATCGATCGTAACAAGTGATAATCGGACGGAGAAATATCTGGTGAATACGGTGGGTTGGGTAGGGCTTCCCATTTAAGCGTTTCCAAGTAGGCTTTCACCAGTTTTGCAACATGTGGCCTACCGTTGTCATGTTGCGAAATCACTTTGCCGTGCTTCTGCTCGTATAGCGGTCGTTTTGTCATCAATGCTTAAACGCATTAATTGTAGTCGATAGCAGTCTCACGTGGCTATATGGCTGGGAATTCCCACATTAAAATGACCATGTGTCACATCCGGGCTTGTGTGGGAAGCCTAGTAAATACAGCAGTCTCACGTGATGGTTTCGGTCAGTTTGATCGGCTCATAATAAACTACACCCAACTGATCTCAACAAATGCAGAGCAGAAGCTTCGAACGATGGATATTCGGCTTTGCAACCGATGTTGATGCATGACCGGGCTTATCCCACGAGCTTCTACGCTTAGAATTATCGTATCGTGTATCCACTTTTCATTACTGGCCAAGATACGATGCAATAAACCTTTCTTTTTCTGTCATTGAAGCAGCTGTTCACACATAATAAGACGCCGTTCGACGTCTCTTGGTTTCAACTCGTACGGCACCCACTGTCCTTAATACTGAATCACTTCTTTCATACGTTTCGAAACAGTTGTGTGATCAACTTCTAATGCTTCTGAAAGTTCAGTTTGCGCCTAACATGTGTCTTCATGAAATAATACCTCCAATTCTTCATCTTCAAACTTTTTCAGTGCGGCAGAGCGTTCTTTATCTTCAACGTAAATAAATCATTATTTTTTAAATGTCTAAACCAATTTCTACATATTGTTTCCGTCAGGGCATGGTTTCAACAAGAACTCTGTGTGCTTCAGATGCAGATTTCTTTTGAATAAAGTAGTGCAGTAAAATTCCCTTCAAATACACGAAATCCGATATGTTTAACGCTATGAAATCAAAGTTATTTACACTTCGGCGAAATGATATACAGAATTTCAAGCTTACTTGTAGTACTTCCTTATAGATGCATTACCATCAGAAACTACACGCACGCAATGCTGTGAACGCCATCAGTTGGAAATCAGCAAGAAATTATTCAAGGTCTTAATATGGGGCAACAATCTTTTTTAGACTTAAATAAAATTTTACGTATTTGGATGCTCGTATTTGAGCATTTATTTATTTATTTATTTATTACACTGTATTTATTTTTTTTCGTTTTCCCTCAAGATGTAGGTGATCCTGGCCCTTCACGTCTCCTTATCCCTTGTAGTTCTTAACACCCCTTTTCTTGTTATCCATCCCAACCCCTGCTCTGCCATCTATTTGCTAAATTCCGTCAAGTATATCACGCCTTTCTTTCCTCTGTCGCTTTTCCCTTTTATTCGTCTCGTGAGTATCAAATTCTCCAAGCGCTCCTTCTTCGTTACATGTCCCAGAAACTTCAACCGGCCTGAATATTCGAGTAATATGATTAAAGAAATCTTGGCGCTCTCTGGCAAGATTTGAATCTACGTTCTTCAGGACAGAGGAGGCTACCATTAAACCCATCAAAGCTACACACACACACACGCACACACACACGTGCGTGTGTGTGTGTGTGTGTGTGTGTGTAATTGCACATTTAGTGCTGGTGCTATTAAAATAGTTCTCAATATATAACAACAGAGCTATATTTTATATAAATAATGAATACATATTTACAAATTCCTCACCAGTAGCAGAACCCATGCACAATGTTTCCTGCACAATCCCATCGTCAGGTGATAAATGCAAGCTATATATATATATATATATATATATACTCCGTTGCTTATCTGTTAATGTACATAATCTTAATCACGATAACTGATCACGTTTTCTTTAGGTTTCAACTGAGAAATACGAAAGTCATTGTGAACACTTGCAATGAATGTAGAAGATTAAATTGTATTTTTGGAATATTTTCGACAAATCATTAAAATGTGAAATATTACCAACAAAAATCCGCAGGTTCAATATTCAATTTTTAAATTAAAAGATCATCTAGACATGATCAAAAAATTTCTCGTATGAATGTATCTGCATTTTTTTTTTTTTGCCATATTCACGACGTCCCGATGCTTGAAAGACTCCGACTTTCTTCAGATGATTGGAATTTCGAACTGAATGAACCATGAGTGATGCCGTTTCCAGATGTCTCAGCTATATCCCTTTAATTCAACCCTTTGCAATTTTGTTCGCTTCTGCTGTAACCAAGTATTGAACTCACAACTCATTTGGTCAAGTGACTGGATTCAACAAATGCCTTCATCCACTGGGCTGTGTTTTGTTCATAATGGTTTATGCTATGTTTTGTTAGGTTTATGATGTATTAATTTTTCATTATTTTCTTTTGCAGCTATCTTCACTGTGAAAGAGGATTTCTATTCCTACAAGTCGGGAATCTATCGACATACCGGTGTAAGCCAAAGTTTGCCGCATATTTATCAACAAACAGGGTATCACTCTGTCAGGATCATTGGGTAAGTAAAAATGCACATTTTGAACTGTTCAGCAAAATCAATTTACCGGAATAAATATCATTGAATTGAAAATTGAACACAATAACTTATTATGTAAACTGTATAAATTCTCTTCAGTCAAACCAAAAGTTATAACAAGACTCACTTTAATGCCAATAAGTTTTCATTTTCACTTTCTATAATTTGAAATGTCAATATACTTTTCATAAACAAACAACAAGAAATATACAGATTTGTTCATTCAACAATCGTATAAATTCGAGCTGTAAGCAAAATACTTAAATAAATAAAGAAATATAACGTAAAACAACATAAATGTATTTAAAACGTCTTCAATTGAAAGCAATAAGAACGCACATTCTCTACAAACGATGTACAAGTTGACAGAGTCTTTAAGTACGTACGTGTAAATGGAAACATATTGAAAGAAAATATGTGACGAAGTGGAACAAGTTTTCTTGTGACGTGCATCATCTTTAAGACTTTATCAGACTAAATTCGAAGGACTAAATTCCTTCCTTTTTAACAGATTAAATTTGTTATGTTGGTGCAGCAAAAGAGATTTACGTTGGTAGACAAAAGAGACATTTTACTAAAAATACATGAAATGCGTTGGTTGGCCACCGTACAAGACTTTTGTCACAATTAAAAAAATGAAACTCTGATCAAAGAGGAAAACAATTCACTATGAAGAGTTCCTTAATCACAAGGTCATCCACAGTAAATTTGCTCCCTAGCTCATACAACATTTCATCATTTCCGAACTTCTATTATCAAAGTGTGGGATATATAATAACAAAAGTGGTGGAAGCAAAAATTAAAAGAGTTTAAATGAATTCAGCGAAAAAACAGTTGAATTTAAAAATCTCAGTATCTGTAGTTCGTGCGCATGTGTAGTCGCACGAACTTATCTACTTTATTCAGATGAATTCCCAAAGGACAAAACACTACGCACGAAAACTTTTTTCCAATTTGTCATACATTTTTCCCAATATTATTCCTGACATATAAACATATATATTGCTATCTCTTTATGTTAATGTACCTGTAATTTCACTGAAGATGGTTCATGTGAACTGAAAGCTTAGAACCAGCATAAAAATATTCAAATGTTGGACAATTTTTGTCTTTATTTTCACCTGAAATTAAAGCCAAAATACGATGATTAAACATAATAGACATTCATTGTCTGTTGTATTTAACAATATATGTTTAGATAGATAGATAGATAGATAGATAGATAGATAGATAGATAGATAGATAGATAGAAAGTTTGCCTCTTTAACTGAGCAGATTCATGCCGTATCAATAACACTGACCACATTACTTGAAACCCTACGAAAGCAGCAACAATTAAAATGGCTAGTCGGAGAGAAAATAACGACTTGTTGAATTTCCACACTATCTTAAACAAAAAGTTAGCTTGAGTTTTCAACTACTATTCCAACGATAATGCAACAATTCATTCATGACTGACAGACAAACACAATTTTATGTATGAGTGCCTCCATCAATGCTACAAAGAGCGGTACCAACTCGAGAAACTTATTTTCCTGAAAACTGTTTTATATACATTTTAAAAATGTCAACGCAACCTGTTCGGTCAATGAACGCCTAATGTTTCCTGTATGGAACAGATAATCTTCCCATTATCATTGTTGGTCAAATAAAATCGATCAAGTTTTTTTGCATGAAACATTTACTAGATGTTCATCTGAAAGAAAAAGAATATTGAAATTATTGGTGAGAGAAATTTATTTAATCATCCAAATACGAGATTTCATCAAAAAATATAGAAACTGGTCCTATAAAAAAGAAACTTCGACACATATTAATTCATCATTTAATCTCCTTCAAAGTAGTCCCTTTTTGATGCTGCACACTTTATTCCGGCATCGTTTTTATTGATGAAAGCATTCTTGGAACTTTTTTTTTCGGTGTGGGGAAGTAGCGAACTGATGCCTCGTCGCATTCTCTTGAATTTCCTCGACGTCTTGTAGTCTTTTTCCTTTCAAGTGTGGTTTGATTTTTGGATAGAGGAAAAAATCGCAAGGGACGAGATCTGGGGAAGATGATGGTCATTAGGAATGTTGTCCTTGGCCAAAAAAAGTCGAGGCCACTGATGGAAGCTCTGTGTTGGGGTGAGACGACCATACTCTACAAATTTTTATTTTAAGCATTATTATAAACAACTGAAGAGGGCAAAAACGTTATAACTTTGTGAGCAGGCTGACAGAGGTCAAGGTCAATCTGTACCAAGCGGCTTCACTCTACGTATTTTAGCAACATTGCCAATATTTTTTATGAAGCCTGAGATAAGAACTACTATACCCGCGAAAATGTAACAATGTATTCAAAAGTGACAAACATTAATATATGGTTACCACCACATATTCGCAAAACTTAAGGTTTAAAATTATTTTTTTAAATGAAAAATCTTTCTTTAAGATTTTAATTTAGTTTTAACTTCAAGCTAATGAATTAAATTTAATATTTCTATTTTTTTCTAACTTTTTTTCTGTTTTCAAAACTAATTTAAATTGACTAGGAAGAATTTTCATTTCGAAATTAATAAAATTCCGTGTGCATGTGTATATAATTTATAAATTTATAAACCTTTAACTAAATATCCAGTAATAAGAACAAATAACCAACTCAAGATCAATTCTTTATTTTATTTCATTTATTGTAGATGGGGCGTCGATATTCAGCCGAATGGTGCAAGAACTAAATACTGGGTAAGTTTGAAAACTGATTTGATTAGCACAAAATCCTCATGGACTCCGAATAAAGATTTAAACAGTGTTTCCTCTTCTGTCGTCTACAGAAGCTTCCTAAGACCAAGGCTACAGTGCCATTTGGAGTTTAGTTTGTCCACCAACAGTGATGATTCTACGGTGGGAAACCAGAAGTGGGCAAGGCACCCCGCCAGATTTTTGGCTGGCCTCACGGTTGCCCTCCACCACTTTTATAAGCTTCAAAAATTATGAAATTAATTAGTCTCTGATTTTGATAAAATTTGATCTTCAGCACTCGGCGTTTTCTTTTTCATTTAGTTTTTAATGATACATAGAGAGACCAGTTTGGTTTTTATTAGATAAAGTGTTTTCCTATCAAAACATTTTGCGATTAAAAAAAGGTGATAATCGGTTGGTGCAAGGTCAGCTGAATATGGGCGATCGAAAAAGGTAATAATCGGTTGGTTCAAATTCAGCTGGATGTGGGTAGTCAAAAGTAATGATAATCGGTTGGTGCAAGGTCAGCTGGATATGTGCGATCTTAAAGGGCAACAATTGGTTGGTCCAAGGTCAGGTGATGATGACGGGTAGTTGGTACAGACCAACCTGGAAAACATCATTTTTCTTATTGATCTGCACATAGTGCTTTTTTATCAAACATTTATGGGCACATTTTATCTCCTGGGTGTATAAATGTGCGTTTTGTTCATTGCGTTTAAAAAACTCTAAATTAATAAAACTCTGACGATCCCACCAGTCGCAGAACAGTAGCTTTCTCCTTGCTGCCCAAGTGGTACAGATTTATGCTTGTCAATCCACTACCTTTTGCGTTAAACATTGTTGTATGTTACCCACTCTTCATCACCTGTAATGGTATATTTAACGTACAGTTACTTCAGTTGATATATTCGTCATTACAAATGGTTCCCAAAAGGCAGAAATTAGTCAACCTGATAGTTTATTTTTATTTATTTATTTATTTTACCTCTTGAATTCGTTCATTCATTTATTTTCATTCATTTATTTTCATTCATTTTTAATTGATTTTGTTCATGTAATCCATTATTATTTTCTTATTTCCTTATTTTCAGCTCTGCGCTAATTCTTGGGGTACTCACTGGGGCGAGAACGGTTACTTCCGTATCCTGAGGGGAGAAGACGAATGTGGTATCGAGTCTTTCATCATTAGCGCCTGGCCACGACTACCAAGAAGATACCATGCGAATAGACGAGCCCGTAGACATATGGATGAAAAACTTATTTCTAAATTACTATTCGGATCGAAAAAGCATTAAACTGTACAAGGCTTAATGCATTGTTATAAATCACCTTGATGCCTTTTCATTAATGATTTTGTTTGAGTTACATCGGCTCGTTTCAATATTTTGTCCTGGTTTTCATTACACATATTTTTAAACGAAGGCAATCTTTTACAAACTTTTTTTATCAGATATCAAACGAGCTAATATGGATATGTATAGCTTTTAGTAATTTTAAATGTATAAAAAAATAAAGAAAAAATGACTGTATTATGTGACTTACTAAATTTTAAAAAATAAAAAGTATCAATAAAAAAGACAATGATGAAGTGAAAAAAAATTAAAAATGCAAAAAAAAATCTAGCGTTTTAAACAGTTCAGCTGCGACCCAAAATTGCTAATTTTCTTCTTTCCTTCCTTCTTTCATTTTAAAAAACAACTTCTTTCCTTCTTCATTTAATTATAAAATTTCGAAAAAAGAATCAAATGTTTGTTTTTATTTATTTGTGTTTTATTTTTTGAAAATTAAAATGTCTGTCTAAAGGAAATTTAAGGAATGAACAAAGATTCAGTTTTTATTCTTCTTAGCGTTTTATTGACGAAACTTTTTTCGTTGTGTTATTTGTATATTATTACAAACTGACTCAATGAAAGAAACAGTGATTTCGCTTGGCAATTTTTTTTTCTTTTACATCAAGTTTGAGGCTTCAAAAACTGAAACACCAGAAAACGAATGAAATCCGACGTAGTAGTTGTAAACCTCTATCAAACGTGAGTGTTATCGGACAGCAGAGAATTGACCCTATCAACGTCGTTCTTGTGAAACCCACTTCCAACTAAACATTTTGAAAGGGTGCTATTGCGAAAGGTGGAATAAGATGGAATCGGTGAGCCGAATTCAAATTGCAAATTTGTCGCACAAGTACTTTACAAATTCATAAAAAAAATAACTATCCCTACAAATTAGTGACACTTTTAACAATTTCTCCACTGATGCGGGTACGGTAATGATTACAGCACAGAAAGTAGAACTGTCGAGTCAGGCCAAGTTTCTTCTTTTCTTCTTTTTTTTTTTCGCCTGGATAAAATAGAAAAATAAACAATCTTCAACACGGCTCTACAAATTTAAATACATTTTTATTTTTTAGTATTAGTTTCTTTCAAATTGAAAAAATTACAAACATTTTTTGCGAAACAATTTCATATAAAAATATTTTTTGTCTTTCTTTATAATACACCGAATCAAATGCGTAGAAAAAAAAACAGAATACCTTCACATATGAGAATGGGCGTATCACGTATTTACGTAGTTTCATGTATGCGTGTAATTTCCTAGTAGCAGCAGATAGTGGATAGCGCCCGAGGTCTGAATGAAGATTATTTGAATATTTTCTATGGGAAAAGCGATAAAATAACGACAAATTTGCAATGGCGAGTTAATGTGGAAAAGAGGTTGTATAGTTGAAAAATAAGTCGTCTCCCTCAAGACAGCGTAAATAATTCTGAATGCTATCAAGTTTTGAAAATACTCTATTTATACTATAGTTTGTTCGGATTGTTGGCCTCTTCTTTGACATATTAACGACGTTTCAGTCGTTGTACGCATCACGTAAAAAAAATCGTTCACTGAATGTCTCCCACGATATATGGCCCCGTGAATAAAAGTGTTGATTGAAGTAATCCAATGACTTAACTAAAATAGTTGTGAGTTCAATACCTGGCTACAGCAGAGAAGTGACCAAAAGCTTGGAGAGGTGGGTTACTAAAAGGAAATAACTGAACCTGGGATATTCAAAAAAAGCATGGCACATGAAACGAGAACAATCTACCCTAGTAGACTAAGCAGAGGTTTCAGGTTCAGAATTCCAATGTTTTATCACCTGAAAAACGTGAACATGATAATAATATGGACAATAGTCCGAACAACGTCAATAGTGTAAATAATTACAATACAATACTTAATCTCAGAAATACAGACAGAACCAACACTTTATGTTTATTCTCGTAAAGATAGAGTATGACAGATACAGTAAGGCATTTTCTGTATAATCGTTTCTGTTATAATAAATACCGTTGCACACACACACACACACACACACACACACACACACACACACATATATATATATATATATATATATATATATTCGATCCTGTCACGCTGAGAAGGAGGAGGAGGGGGGTGATGACCTGTGAGAAAACAGCTAATAATCCTCTCAATTATTTTGCCATCATTTTTGCCACTCGTTATATATAATTCCCACAATTTTGCCAGCATCTTTAACGATGGATCCTATGCATGAGTGCTATTTGAGGAACGGAGTAATCTTGAATCCTAATAGATGCTGACAGTGCAAACCTTCATCATGACTGAAGAGAACTTAGTCACTTCTGAGTGGTAATGAAAGGATATTAACCTGCTTTAGGAATTTAAGTAACAAGCCAGTCCCCCCGCCCATCATTAGAGCAAGACCAGAGAAAAAATCTGCTGCAAACCTCAGGTGATATTGATTTTTAGAAATGTGTCCATAAACTGAATAATTTACTAATAATCGGAGAATGTTTATTGGTTAATAAGAGGTGGAAAGTAAAAGTGAGGAGAGAATTGGGGGTGGGGGACACATACATTGTTTTCATGAACTTTGGAAGATCGGCTGTCGTGTTACACGTTTTAGCTTAGAAAACCTATCCATTTGCTCTTTCCTATTTTCCAGAAGACACAGCTTTTAACCCTTCACCGGTTGGCGCACTTTTCTTCAAGACTCTGTTGTGGCAACACGTGTTAGTGAGCGCTCCTGTTTGCATTGCAATTGGACTTTCGCTTTTTACCCTCTTTGACGGTCAATAAACCTGTTGACGAGTAAAATATTTATCTCGAGAGTCTTGATTTAAGAGAGGTGTTTATACTCTCCGCCATAAGACCACACATATTTTAGACAGAAAACATCGGCTCTTTACGGGACGGAATAGTAAAAAGCGAAGACCAACTGAATAGGATTGACGTGGTCTAGCAACCTCCAGAACTACATCCCTCTGTCGACGTCCAACGTGGTGACCGCTTCAACAACGCAGGACTATACTGTTCCGTTGGAGATTCCAGCCTTTCAAACACACTGGAGCACAGTCAACCTGATTTACGGACGCTGCTAAAGGCAACAGCAGCATCTATACTGTCCATCCAAATCAAGCAACTTCAGCTTGCTGAAGCAAGGTACAGTCACTAACCCCATTAACTATGACAAACAGCAAGTCCCACCGGTCTCATTCTTCCTATCACTCACGGTCTTCAAGTAGAGCATCTACTGATGCCTCTGCTGCCGCTACCTAAGCTAAAGTCGAGGCTGCAAAGGCACGCCTTTCCTTAGTGAAAAGAGAGTTGAAAATAAAGATGGAGCTGGAAAAACTACAGCTGGAGAAGGAAACAGCCGCTGTCGTGGCTGAAGCAGTGTCCTCCCCCAAGAGGCTGAGTGAAATGAACGACTCGGTCTTATTAACCCGAGGTTAGACGCCGTGCCTGCTGATTCTAGTCCACTCACCAGAAGGTACTTAGGTTAGCAGGCGGGGCAATCTTGTAGGATTAACAGCTGGAACTCAGCCACCCTGGAAACAAGAAGTCAACAAGGAACATCAGACCAGACAACCCAAAAACAGTGAATTGTCCTCTCCTTCTGTGTCTTGAAACCCAACATTCGATGCGCCCCCAGTTATCAGCTACCACTCACCTACATCATATGTCGAGGGCAGTCAAAAAAAAATTTTTTTTTAAGTTGTAAAGTGCTATGATCGGGACATGGTATTAAGAAATGAATATTTTCATTTATAAACACTGTGTTACTTCCCTTTTAGTCTCATAGTTTCTTGTTTTAAATAATTTTTGTCAAATTTTAACTAATGTTGGGAATTTTTCCCGGTTATGTATGGGCTTGTGATCGGAAGTGTGAGTGGAATGAACAAAACTCAAAGCTTGAAAATAACTTCAACCGCTTTTATTTCTGATTGAAAAGAAATGCAAAATAGTAGTAATTTGCAGGAAAAAGGTGGGGTCTCTCAGTTAAAAAAATTCTTGAGTGTAGTAGTTGGTTTTGTTGATTGAGATTTCTCCATTAGTTCCCGTAGGAGAAACGAAAAACTCGTGTGTGAAACTGCTAGGACAAGCCTCGTGTTTTGAAGCATTTATTGTGTGTAGTTTTCCTTTGGTGGGTATCTCGAAGGGAGATTCTCCGCCGGTTTCCGCATGAAGAACGAGAAATCAGACGCCAAGCTACCTGAACATGCCTCGTCTTCTGCAGCGAGGGTTGCATGTAGTCCTTCGAGAAGGGCTTGAAGGTAAATATCGCTGAAAGTTAAAAATGAGAAAGAGCTGACCGTTAATGTAGAGGTCACCGAAACTGAAGAGTAAGAAAGACGCCGAATAAGCCTCAGCCAAAGGTTTTATTACACCTGGGACTTCCGGTTGGGACCTGCTGATTATTTCCGCTGCTGATGATAATTTGCCAAAATAAGGAAGCACCCACATGCCACAATAGCCAACAAGTGAGATAGTTTCTATAATGTAATCGACAATAAAATAATAAAAAACGGTGGGTTAGAAGAACTATTTTCTCTTGGCACTGCTGGTATTTATACGCTGTCGGTAATTTTTATAGTTTTAAAAAGTTAATCCTTATCCACGGACTGCATTAGCGGTCA
The DNA here is from genome assembly GCA_037127315.1 of Ascarosepion bandense. Classification (NCBI taxonomy): domain Eukaryota; kingdom Metazoa; phylum Mollusca; class Cephalopoda; order Sepiida; family Sepiidae; genus Ascarosepion; species Ascarosepion bandense. The sequence continues at coordinate 67,884 of JBBBDQ010000734.1, forward strand.
GAGGTCGGTCTTCCGATTCGTCACTCAATCATCGTAAAAATATTATCTGTTTCTTTCTGGGATGAGATGAAAAATTTAATTACCTTACTCTTTCTATTTTAACCTTCGTCTGGTCATTAGTATATCTTCAGTCTATCGAAAAAATTAATGCTTTTCTGTCCTCTAGTTTTTGGGGGTGGGGAGGGGTGTTGTTGTTGTTTTGTAAATTAATGGCACCTTTCCAATAGTGTCACACTAATGTAACCGAAAAAAAGGACGGAGGGTTAAAATAACGCTTTTCTCTTGACACAGCTAGTATTTATACGCTATCGATAATTTTTATAGTTTTAAAAAATTATTTTTAGAATTTGAATAAAATCCAGATATATGAAATTGGATTTTTATATTTTATCGGTGAGTGACAACAAAAATATTTAAGTTAAGCACTTATTATTTATTAAGATTATTTATTTATAAGAATTATTTTATATTTAGATTATAAAAATAAGCGCGCCAACTGTTTACAATGTTAGTTACTCAGTCAGTTAGTGCCATCACACTCCACCCTCATCTATTGAACAGGTTAAGAGGCTCATCCCTTGTTCCCTGTTTAGGATGTGGTTTCCGGCTTTCTCTTTTCCAATCTTTTCACTCTTTTCTTTTTCTTTTTTTTTTTCTTTTTTAAATTGGAGTAGATAGACTAAACTATCGCCCGGTTCACACTCCACCCTCATCTATTGAACAGATGAAGAGGCTCATCCCTTGATGTGGTTTCCGGCTTTCTCTTTTCCAATCTTTTCACTCTTACATAGCCCCCTGCACGTCAGTGGCGTTACTGCTTTGCTCGGGGTGATATGATTAAAAAAAACAAACACGTTAGACGGTGAAGTATAGAGAGCTGGTTAAAGTTTCTTTTGTTTGGCCTTGTGTCAGACTTAACCGAACTCCCTACAGCTCAGTAGTTTTAAGTTGAGTTATAATCATCAAAATTATTATCAGAAGTTTTTCCATCAGATGGTTGGTTGTCGGCAGTTGGAATGTGTGTATTAATGTAGAAGAGTGGAATAATAAAATATACATGTTACATTTAAAATAGAAATTTATTATAAGAAGGAATAAGAAGAGTTGTAGAAATTAATGTTCAATTATAAATCTTAGTAAGAAGTTACGAGTAGAGTTGGTCTTCAATGATAAAGTTGTTTGTAGCAGTAATTGTTGAGAGAGAGAGAGAGAGAGAGAGAGAGAGAGAGAGAGAGAGAAAGAACAATGTCCGGGTCACTTGAAGTTGAGAGTTATATCTTAGATGTGTGTCAGCAATCGCTTCCTCCGAACTGACCGCTGTTGCCGGTTCGAGACCATCCTTAAATATTGAATAGTCACGTGGTGTGTCTCAAAGAAACGATTTTTTCTTTAGCTGTGGAAAAACCGTTTTTATGACGTATTTTGAATTTTGCGATTTGATGACCAATCAGGATCCAGAGTTCCGCTACAGGTCCGTAAACGGAATTTGATATTTATTTATTTTTGGTTTACCTCCGGAACTTGCGTGGAGCCCAGATGCGCAAAGACCAGTTTTGGTCATTTGCTTTCTGGATCTCTGAGGGCAAACACCCGATCCCTCGCTTGCTCGGTATCACAACAGGGAGCATATCTCGAAAGAGACATGACTGACTGGGCAGAAGATTTTCCCGCAGTAGTTTTACATTACCTTCTGCAGTAGACTGGTTGCTAACCAAGGTTATTTAAGAATAAAGAAGCGACCTATTCATACCTTTCCCAATGGTATTTGCATGAAAGTGAATGCAACGATTTCAACCGGAATTCGAACTCGGCTCTCCGATTTCTCGTTCCGAGCCGCTATACACTGCTTAGTTAACTAAAGGAATTTATCAAACGTAACTTAGATTTGGCACAGGGACGAAAGTTTAGAACATTAAGTGAGTATCAAACTCACTATACAGTCATAATAAATCCAGCTAAACTTTACAAGACATCGAAGTACCCAAGAAGGCGATAATTGTCCCCTCCTTCTGGGCCTTGAAACCCAACATTCGATGCGCCCCCAGTTATCAGCTCCCACTCACCTACCTCATATGTCGAGGCCAGTCTAGACAATTAAAACAAAAAAAAAAATAAGTTGTAGAGTGCTATGATCGAGACGTGGTATTAAAAAATGGATATTTTTATTTATAAACACTGGGTTACTTCCCTTTTAGTCTCATGTTCTCATTCCCTTTTTTTTAAATATCATTTGTTTACAAATTTATTAAAATTTCTGTGAACAAAGAATAAAGAAATTTAAGTGTGCATACGTAATTATTTATAAAACTAAATCCCGAAAATAGTTCTTTAATGATTTTTTGAAATTTCGATAAGCTTTGTTTTTGACTGACGGTATTTTAAAGAAGATTCTGTCCCAAAAGTAAAGTTTACAAATTCCAAGCCTTACTTCTCACAGAAGTTGAATTGTATTTATTTATTTATAGAAACAAATTTACTCGGAATAAAAGATACGATAAAGAAGGGTAATTCAGTATTTGGTATGTGGAATATGTTTCGGGTGCTGAAAAAAGAATCTTTGTCCGAAAAAATGCCTTTGTCGACTGTAGATAAAAATCATAACATCCAATATATATATATATATATATATATATATATATATACACACGACATACTTTGCATAACGACTTTCACTCAATTCGTAATTCTGTGCATTTATCAATGATGTAAGCACAGCTTCAAACACGACATCTGGCATTTACAAATAAAAGCATATATCTCCTTCAAAATTCAGGGATCAATTTGATAGTATACTTATATTATGAACAATACCCTCAATTATAAAATGATAGAACCAATATCTTCCGATTCTAATATTAGGAATCGTCTCACTTTGTTTCTTTCTTTCAATTGGAGTAGATAGACTAAACTATCGCCCGGTTCACACTCCACCCACATCTGTTGAATAGGTGAAGAGGCTCATCCCTTGTTTCCTGTTTAGGAATGCGGTTTCCGGTTTTCTCGTTTCTTCTCACTGATTTGTTTTTTTTTCAATTGGAGTAAATAGACTAAACTATCGCCCGGTTCACACTTCACCCACATCTATTGAACAGGTGAAGAGGCTCATCCCTTGTTTCCTGTTTAGGATACGGTTTCCGGTTTTCTCTTTTCTAATCTTCTTACTCTTATGTAGCCCACTGCACATCAGTGGCGTTACTGCCTTGCTTGGGGTGATATGATTAACAACAAAAAAAAAAGGATGGTCATGGTTGCATTCCAAAACCTAGGCAGAAAAGTTTCGCTGACACAAAGAAAAAAAGTACTAAACTATTACGTGATAGCTGTCCTCCTGCATGACAGTGAATGCTGGACAATCTCTTCAAAGGTGAGAAAGAGGCTCGAAGCAACAAAAATGTGGTTCTACAGAAAGATGCTGAGGATGCCATGAACCGAACATGTGATCAACAACGTGGTTTTGGAGAGAAAGGAAACAAAATGGAAGTTTATATTTAGCATCAGGACGCGGTAGTTGAAATTTAACGTAATGAGGAAAGAGGCTTAGAAAAACTGACACTCACGGGATAGATTGAGGGAAAGAGTGACAGGGGAAAACAGCGTGTAACATACTTGATAGGCTTGAGCAAATAGGTGGCAAAACAGGATTTGGGAGAAATAACAAAAAGACAATATTTATTAAGCGCTGTAAAGGACAGGATGAGGTGGAGGGCTATGATCGCCTAGGCACATAAAAGAAGAATCATAAAAAATTTTTTACCCATAAAAAATTTATTTTTAAGAGCAGATCATTTTGGTCTCATATGTCTGAATAATATGAATGCAGTGACAAAACTAAAAGTGAAATTTACTCTAGAGTTATTGCAACACGCTGACATACATTAATTCCAGTGTTTTGCGAGACCCTTCCTTAACAGATACGTCCCACAAATACGTTTGAATTTGGAATAACCGACTTCAATTCTTGGTAGTTAGTTGTCAGAAAATTTGTTCTGCTTTGAACATGTAATGAAAAAATCGTATTTTTTTCTTAAGTTTTTTTTTTAATCGTATCGCCCCGAGCAAGGCGGTAACGCCACTGATGTGCAGGGGGCTACGTAAGAGTAAAAAGATTAAGTAGAAGAGGGTGAAGAGAAAGACGAACCAGTTAGAAAGGAGCAAGAGAAGGATGGGAATACAGGTGTGATGGCAACTGCAAAGGTGGAGAGAAAGGAAAGGATATACAGGGTGGTGAAGAAAGAACTAGAGTCAAGGTTAGCTATTGAGAATCAAAATTCGATTAAATCCCCACGACTTACTGGGAGAGAAATGACCTGTTTTTTTTACTTTTTTTAAAGTAGTGCCTAATCTTGTTCCATGTTCAGTTATTTGTTCGTTACATAAAGCAGAAGGCAATTTAAATGACTTATCAAGATTATAAATAATGTAATTCTTAGAATTCTTATAATAATGTAATTCTTAGAATTCTTATAATAATGTAATTCTTAGAATTCTTATAATAATGTGATTCTTAGAATTCTTATAATAATGTAATTCTTAGAATTCTTATAATAATATAATTCTTAGAATTCTCATAATAATGTGATTCTTAGAATTCTTATAATAATGTGATTCTTAGAATTCTTATAATAATGTGATTCTTAGAATTCTTATAATAATATAATTCTTAGAATTCTTATAATAATGTGATTCTTAGAATTCTTATAATAATGTAATTCTTAGAATTCTTATAATAATGTAATTCTTATAATTCTTATAATAATATTCTTAGAATTCTCATAATAATGTAATTCTTAGAATTCTTATAATAATGTGATTCTTAGAATTCTTATAATAATATAATTCTTAGAATTCTTATAATAATGTGATTCTTAGAATTCTTAGAAAATAAGCAATTAAAGTAATTAAGCCAATAATTCCAAATTCCTGTTTATTTTGTGCTTCAGGGGAAAAAAGCATGATTTTAAACCTAAGTACTCAGTTCTACTGTCAGTCATATCAAAATGGTTTTTATCATCGACAGTATTACTTTACTATTATTTTGTTTGAGATGTATAATGGTTAGCAGCTCGGGACGAGTAATCGGAAGCCGGGTTCGCATTCCAGTCGAGTTTGTTACATTCATACATGTATCCTTGGGAAAAGTATGACTTCATCCTTTGGGAAAGGTATAACTTCATCTCTTCTCCTTTTTCCGCCTGCCATGAGTTAAACAGTAGATCAGACTAAGTTATTCAGTCTAAGTCCGTAACCAATCTAGGAGAAGGAAAATCCTGAATTCCCAAACCCGGGTAAATGAAAATCTTGAGCCTGGGATCACTTGCTCGTCTAAAGAAAGGAAAACACAACAGGAAATCAACCATTCCTTAGTGTATGGAAGTTGATTAATCGCTCACTTCATGGAATAATTTCTTGCAGACCTTACGTGCTATGAGGCACCAGGCAGATAGCATAGCATTAATTTGTTTACTCCTAATAACAGTCGCAGATGTAATAATTTTAATTTCTTAAAGGAAGCATTGTCATTATTATTCATTTTAGCTACACTTTCTTTTTACTTCTTACTCATGTTGTTGCACATATTGTTATTTGTAGTAGTTACAGTTTTAAATTAGATTAATTTTGAAGGAATTAATGAAGTCATTTTTGACTGACACAATTTGTTATTAACTCTAAGAGTTATTTTAGTGGATAACCGTGTTTGAGTAGACGCATCGTTTAGTTACATCTACCGACCTGTGCATTTGAAAGCCTTAATAAAGAAAGGTTATGTTCTCCGGCAGGTTATGAACCTGCGGCTCCCTTTGTAGTGGAAACACCGTCAGTGTTGAACATCCAGTATTGAATGAATTCGCGACAAGAGTAACGATTCATAAGACTGCATGCTAATTGCATGGCCGAAGTAACGATCTGCTTGGTCTCATATGTCTGAATAATATGAATGCAGTGACAAAACTAAAAGTGAAATTTACTCTAGAGTTATTGCAACACGCTGACATACATTAATTCCAGGGTTTTGCGAGACCCTTCCTTAACAGATACGTCCCACAAATACGTTTGAATTTGGAATAACCGACTTCAATTCTTGGTAAGTTAATTGTCAGAAAATTTGTTTTGCTTTGAACATGTAATGAAAAAATCGTTGTATTCTTTCTTAAAATGTTTGCTATCAAGAAACAAAATTCGGTTAAATCCACGCGACTTCCTGGGAAGGAAATGTGCCTGGATTTTTTTTTTTCCTTTTCAAATTGTATATTATGAAAGACTCTAATTACCTTCAAGTCTGTTTATTTGTTCTGCGTCGACGATACACAGGGCTTCTTATTAAAAGGTTAGGTTACAGCAAGAGAGGAAATTACGGAATTCTTCTTTCTGTCGCAACCAAAGTTTAACCCAAGCCAATTAAAAATTCATGTTTTGGGAAGTACACATTGTTATAGACACGATCCGTATGGATATGATGTATATCATGACATTGGGGATAAACCAAATGGCGACTGCCTTCAGTTATTTGCTACGATATTAAAATAAAAAAGATTTATATATTCTGCTGTGAAAGAAAATAATCGTAAAGATTTTAATTAAACTAGAGTTTGGAGTCTGTAGCTATTAAAATGCATATATCTTGAGGGCTGAGTTTAGTAAAGTTATAAAATACAGTGTGTATTGGAAGCTCGGCATATATTTTGGAAGATGGATTAATAAAAGTTATTAAATATGCATAAATCTTTGAGGCTCAGTTTTTTTAAAGTTATTAAATATGCATATGTTTTGCAAGCTTGTTTTATTAATGTCATTAAATATGCATATAGTTTGGAAACTAGGTTTATTTAAATTATTAGATATGAATATATATTTAAGCTCTGTTTATTAAATTTATTAAATATCCATATGTTTTGCAAGCTCGTTTTATTAATGTCATTAAACATGGATATATTTTAGAAGTTTAAGTTATTATTACTATGTATAAGGGAAGCTGGATTTTTAAAATTTATTAAAATTGCAAATATTTTAGAAGCTTCGTATATTAAAGTTATTATGTGTCCATATATTTTGGAATCACGTTTTATAAAAGTACTTAGAAATGAATATATCTTGTAATATCGGTTTATTAATGTTATTAATGTTATTAACTATGCATGTAATTTGGAAACTTGTCCTTTTAAAGTTATTAAACATGCATATATTTTCGAAGTTCGGTTTATTTAACTTATTAATTATGTTTATAATTTGGATGTTCGGTTTATCATCTATTAAATATGCGTATGTTTTGGAAGGTTGATTGATTATTTTCTCCTCCTGTACACGACAGTGTTAAATAATAATTAGTGAAAGCCATAAATTTTGAATACTATCTGAAACCCTGCCCTACGGACTGGAAGGCCTAAATGTGACCCTTGGTTCAAATATAAGATCATAGAAAAGATGGGAACTCCGTATTGACTGACTTATTATCATCATGAAGTTTTGAATCACATTAAATTTAATTATTTATCAGTGGCAGATTTTACAAATGATTTGAAGAGTCTTTCTTTGATGCCATAATTTTATTCATTGCACTTCCTATTGCAACAGTAAACAGGTATAAAAATGAAGTATGCTTATGAGGACTTATAAGTTAATAAATGTCATCGAGACCATTGTTCGTACTACTAACACAACACTGGAAAAATGTTCATGAAGAAAATATTAAAACGCAGTCGTTTGAAATTATGTATTCTTAACTAAAAGGGAATAAAAAACAAACTGGCCTTTGAGTATCCAGAAGTTAGCAAAGTTTTCAGAAAATTAATAACCGTTCGTAATACAACTGTTAATATATTTGTCTTAAAAAAAACATCAAAAAATGAGTTACTTTTTTATTTTTATTTTTTATTTATTGCTCAATAATCATTATCTTGTCATCTTCTATATGCAATGTCCTTTTAGGATGTAGGTGTTCATGACTCTCCTCAATTTCTTAACCTTTTTAGCTCTTAGCAATGTCCGTCTTTTTACCACTCCCTGTTCTACCATCCATTAATATAAATTCATTAAATCAACAGCTGTTTTGCTGTGATTGTCAAATTTTCCAAGCTCTTTTTTTCTCATTATGTTATCTAAAAACATCGACTGTCTCTTTCTGATTCTGATTGTAAGTGTCCGTTTCGTTTCCATTTTCCTTAAAATTTCATCGTTACTCACATGTCGAGCCCATGATATTCTCAGCATTCTTCTGCTGTACTGTATTTCTGTTGCTTCAAATGAGTTCCCTGCCATCTGGTTATTTCTTAGCTTAAATAAATTTCTTACCTAACTGTGCCACAGATACAATATTTGAAAATAGACTTGCTTCACTACTTTCAAATATTTGGTGGATATTAATATCCGTTTGCGTTCCCGAGGATGCAAACATAACAATTCGTATGTTTGTATCAAGTATGCCAATTTGATAAACAGAAACTTTAAACCTTCAGAGGGTGAGGGTCAGTTACGTCATGAGAGGAATACACGTACGCAGAAAAACCGGGCAAATAATTAATCACTTAAAAAACGGGATGCACTCAGTTTGTATAAACGGTAAATAAAAATTAAAGGCAGATTCAAATAGCTATTTCATTTTCAAAGAATAACCGACAAAGTTAACCGGAAACTATTGAATAAATGTAAGGAATTCCCGAAGCTCTTCAAACAGCTGTCGAAATAAAAGATAGAAAATGTCGCTTGCAACTCAATTAAGTGCAGCTCCGATCTTAAAAGTTATGAGGCGTGTCGGCGGAAAATATGTCTCAGGGTTATTCAAGCGTTTCTAGAGAAGCAAAAATGCACTCACCCGACTATCGTAACACGATTGATTACAAGAATGTTTTTCCTTTAGAAATGTCCTATTTGCCGATTCTACTGTTATAAAATTGAAAACTTTAACTCTTAGGTATTTACTACAGAGTAGTGTATAGCTTGTTAGTGTTCTAAGAAATGTTGCAGTGTTTTGTTTTGTTTTGTTTTGTTTTTTTTGTTGTTTTTTTTTTCAATCAGGTTTTGCGTTAAAATCATGTTTTAAATCAGATGTTAATGACCGAAACGTCTTTTGTAATGGCTAAATAGATTGAAATAATAAGAAGCTTCTTTAAAAAAATATGTACACACGCACAAACTTTGTCCTTGTTTTGGTGTGAGGAACCTACCCCCAGAGTTTGTAAAAGTATTTTGATACTCCCTATATATATATATATATATATATATATATATATATATATATATATATATATATTTGTCTATTTAGGCAGCAAATTTTCTTTTAGACATGTCAGATTAAATAAATTGGAAACATTGTTTCTGCTTATTTTTAATAAAATCCGTTCATGCTCACGGATAATCTTTCGCGTATTAGAATTGAAAGATGTCAAAAATGAGCTGTAACGTTGACAGATGTTATTATCATTTATTTCTCAAGGTACCCAAGTACTTTCAACCTCTTTCCGAGATCATCACAGGAGTGTGAGTTATGGTAACAAAAATAACCGCAAAACTGTGTTGCTAAAAATTACTGCAATTTTTTTTCTGCTTCAAATATAACGGTTGACAAATTTCTAGCGTTCATTACGTGAAAATTATCCAAAATGGAATTTTTTTACATGTTGTAATGTCATGGTCATGCACGTGTTAAAGCATGAAAAAACTGTTCTTTTTACAAACATTTTAGAACATTACTACAGCTGATTTTATTAATTGACGGCTTAAGCTTTTTAATGAATATTGCCTCGAAAATTTGTAGTTTGTTTTTGTTGTTTTCTTTGTGTAGGCTAGTTGTATTATCGATCATTATTTTTTATATTGTGAGTGTAGACAGGAATGTTGTTGTAGATGTCTAGAAATGGACGAATGGTCAGACAAATGTAATATAAGACGTCTAGTTAATGTAGTTCTTGTAAATTCAACATATATATTTGTTTTTTTGTCGTCGATACATTCTACCAAGAGACATTTGAATTGATATATAATGTTGGTTTTACGTAACGCATCAGTTGGTGGGGAGGAGTTATTATGGATAATTAAATTAGTAGTATTGTGCCTTTCATAATATATTATTAATTTTAATTTTTTATTAGGAACAACGGGAGATATATTAGTACGAATGAGATTTTTTATTATTTTTTCATCCTGTTTGTAGTTATCGTGCATCTGGTTGCAGTAAAAGTATTTGATATGTTTAGGGTTTTTTGTGGAATTACCATATTTTGTTTGATGTGTATTGAGTTTTTTGAAATATCGTCTTATTCCTTCATCTAATATGTGGTTTGGAAAGTCATTATTAATGAGAGTAGCTTAATAATTTTTAGTTCAGAGTAAAATATCTTTTTGTGAAGGAGTTGATTTGTGCTCGGTTAATTAAGTGCTATTTTGTAGTATTTAGGACATTCACTCTTATAGTTGAGAATGCAAGAGTTTTTGCTGGTTGTTTTTTTATGTGAGGAGGTAGTAAATGTGTTATTGTTTGTGTCTATTAAAATGTCAATGAAAGGGATTTTGTTACCTTTGTTAAGTTCGTATGTAAACTTGAAGACAGAGTTCTTTTAAAAGTTTTTTTGAGATTTATTATTTCTTCTATATTTTTAACTAATATAAGAATATCATCAACATATCGTACGTATATGGAGGGTTTTTTTAGCGGTGCTAAATATGTTATTTTCTAGATTGGCCATGTAGAAGTTGTTGAAGGTTGAACCCAGAACTGAGCCCATTGAAACATCGTCGCGTTGATCGTATATATTATTTCTGTGATCACAGAATGGGATTTTGGTAGTACAGGTTTAAAGTAGTTTTTTTTTAGTATTTTACGTATAATTTTCAGTGGGGGCAGAGAATTATTATTATACATATTTTTTTATAATAATGTCAATGGTTTCTCTAACAAGAACGTTAGTGAAAAGATTTTCAACATCAAGTGATGCTATGATTTCATAATTAGTTCAAGAGATGGTTTAATGCTATATTTGTTAGGTATGTAGGGTGTAATTAATTGGTTAAGCGCTTTAGTTTTTAGTTTTTATTTTTTTTTTTTTAACTCACACGCATATATATATATATATATATATATATATATATATATATATATATATACGTTGTGAAGATCAGCCGATTACACTACCATGGCTTCGACCTTTTTGGTTTCGTCAGGCGATTTGCATTGACTGATTGCTTTACGGTTAACGGTTTTATAAGTTCATAACCAGAATTGAGGGAATAGTGTCGAGTAATACCTGGAATTCAACTCGGTTAATTTCGTTGCATTCACTTACGCGCAGATACCCTGAGAAAGGTATTAAACTGTCTCTTCTTTCCAGCTACGGGTTTAATAACAGGACAGATTTGGTTCTGTAGCCTTGGTTGGCAATCAGTGTACCCTAGAAAAGAATGGCAACCTACAACAGAAAAATCTTCTGCTCAGTCAATCATGTCTCTCTCGAGACATGATCGCCCAAGCGTGTATCACGTATGGCACTTAACTTCTTGTACACACAATATTAAAAAAAACTATTAAAAAACACAAAATCGCTAGGGACTTGCTAATGCTTAGATAAAATTTACTCTTGCTCACAACTACGTCGGCGTCTTTCTTATAAAATGAGCTCATGAAAAGAAAAGATTTTCATTGCGGTTCAGATTCTAAACAGAACTCTCCTACACAAGTTTCACGGTACCGTTACTTGTAACTACGCTTACACTGATTTTTCCCCTTGACACAATCTCTGCACCAAAACTATTGTTCATGTCTCTGAATTCTAAAAACTTCAAAGACTAAATAAATTCTAAGGAATTATCTCATTGTTTCAAGCATGAATCTGGAACTTATCTCTATTTTAATAAATCCACAATTCTCTTTCAGAAAACATTTCATTGCTTTCTGGTCTGAGATACTACATCCCATAAACAGACTCTGTCTCTTAATATTCTCCACAGAATTATATTTTGTTTAATTGCGTGTTATAAAAAATTAGTTTGTTTTATTTAATTCGAATTAACTTCCTTTATTGTCCACTTATACATAGCTTATATATATATATATATATATATATATATATATATATATATATATATATATATATATTATACGTAGCAGTTATCCTACTGAACCAAGACTTTTCATATTTTAGGTAAAAAGGTAAAATAAAGCAGAAATATCATTTTCTCATGGTTACCTTCAAAACAAGTGTGGAGAGCTCGATAAGTAAATTGTAAAGCATACAAAGAGACAGTGTCATACAGAAGAATTGAGCCAACTATCAAAAATATTAATAAATTTGAATTCTTATTAACAAGCTTTACATATTCCACAATGTAGTATCTCTGTCCATTGGCTATTATCTGTAGCCATTCAGGAAGAGTAATGCAAGTTGCCCGATCCATATGGACCTATTACGAGAAAACTAGAGAGTAGAACGTGTCATGATTCTGAATATAAGGCGTGCAAAAGTTATGAGCCAAAGAGAAAACTTACAATTTGCAGCTTTTATTCAGTAAAAAAAAAATGACCCAAAATAATTATCATACATTTGTAGCGATTAAATATTTAACTCAGTATTTAGTATGGCACCTATTGGCACAAACTACCGCCTCAAATTGACATGGAATGGAAGAATATGACTTATAATTGTTTCTTCAGAAACATTCTCTGCATTTCCTTTTAACAGTTATATACGCGAGTTTTTAGCTGCCTCCACATAGGTTCAATAAAGTTAAGTCTTTGAGCAGGCCAATCTTGTAATACTGCACTTTTTTGTCAATGAAAAACGTCTTTGTCACACGTGATCTAAACTTATTTATAAATGGAACTTTGTCGGCGTATGTGTGTGTGTGTGTGTGTGTGTGTGTGTGTGTGTGTGTGTGTGTGTGTGTGTGTGTGTGTGTCCGTCCGTTACCTATAGACTCCGCAACGGCTGAACCGATTTTCTTGAAAATTTACACAGTTGTACTATTAGCGTCTGCGAGTGTTCTTAGCTAGGTTTTGTGTCGAGGTACCTCCGATAAATATCTAAAAATCAATAATCGAAAAAATCGGGTTATAGAAGGAGTGATCCGATTTTAATCAAATTTGATACACTCATCGACAAAGACATAAGAAACGATATTCAGAAGTTTCAAGGTTGCAGTTCTTACAATAGTGCAAAAAATCGATAATATATATATATAAAAGGCAAGACGTTTGAGTGTGTGTCTTTTATCTGCCTGTATGTCTGTATTTTTTCAGCCCTTTTATTTTCTTTTATTTATTTATTTTTTTTTTTATCATATCACCCCGAGGAAGGCGGAAACGCCACTGAAGCGCAGGGGGCTACGTAGGAGTGAAAAGATTGGAAAAGAGAAAGTCGGAAACCACATCCTAAACACGGAACAAGGGATGAGCCTCTTCACCTGTTCAATAGACGTGGGTGGAGTGTGAACCAGGCGATAGTTTAGTCTATCTACTCCAATTGAAAAATAAAAAAGAGTGAAAAAATTGGAAAAGAGAAAGCCGGAAACCACATCCTAAACAAGGAACAATGGATGAGCCTCTTCACCTGTTCAATAGACGTGGGTGGAGTGTGAACCGGGCGATAGTTTTGCTTCGGGTTTGGCTCTAAGTAGGTATAAGTGTAGTTCTTAGTCTCAGCCATGATACTATTTACTCAAAGGACTTATTTAGCCTTCAAAATTCAGTTTACGACGAAAAAAACTTATTTGATATCGATACCAGGAAATCAAAATTTGACTTACATCCATTCATTTTTCTTTCAGTCTACGGTTTCGCTTTAACTGGAAACAACTATTGCTTTTTAGTCTTTCGTGCCAACGTCCAAAGAGTCTGAGCTTCCAGGACCATGGATTAGTTTTAAAGTTTCATTACACCCGAGCAACGCCGGGCTATACTACTAGTATATAATAAGATGATCGATCATGTTGAATTATTTCACATTCTGCTATATCTGGTAATAGTTGGGACTCTCAAATTAATACATTTTTCGTTGTTCAGTGTTTTATCAATTTTTATCAACTTCCTTTCTTTTGATGTCGTTTCAGACCAATTAATCACCGCCTACAATTTTTTTTCTTTTTTCCTTTTTGCATATTTTGGATTGTTTCTTGAACCAATTGGTCTTCGGATATGTACTCTTGCATAAGAATTCAGTTTTATTTTGTTTCATCTTTCTACATTGCAGACGATGTTATGAACAGAATGAAACTTTCCTCTTTGTCTTGAACGACAGAAGCAGTAAAATTTATAGAATCAGTATAATTACCAATTTTTGGTGTAACTAGTGTCAAAATAAAAATTGCTTATAAAACTGTGAACTTTATTATGTCATTAGAAGAACAAATTGGAACAATCATTACAAAATACACAGATGGGAATATATATATATATATATATATATATATATATATATATATTATCACTAAACGTTATTTTTAGTGGGTGCTCGTATTTTAGTAGACGTTGTGTTTATTTACTAAACACTATATTTATTTTTGTCTGCCGGCCTGAATGTTCGAGAAATCTTAGTAAAGAAAAGTGACCGTAAATTATTCTTTTAAGTGGTAAAAAATCTGTTGGATTTATATATAAAAAAAAAAAAATATATATATATATATATATATATATATATATATGTGTGTGTGTGTGTGTGTGTGTGCATAAAGTATTTTCAGATAAGGCGAATCTGTAAAGGAACAAAACGAATAAAAAGAGGAAAAACTATTCTTCACCGTTGCGTTTCGTTCTCTGAGGAACGAGTTGGAATAATATATATATATATATATTGTGCGTATTTTGGCAGCATTTTTTCATTAATACAGGTTTCATTGAACAATATAGACAAGTTCTGTCTATTTATTTTGTGTAAGATCCGTTCGTATGATCTGATTAGCTTGATAGTGTTGTAATGAAAAGGCGACAAGAAATCGCAGTAATTGTTGATTTTTTTTTATCACGTCTGAGCTTTCGGCTTACATAAGCCATTATCAAAGGATGAACATTCAATATACACTATATTTAGTATACCACTACCACCATTCGTTCTCGGCCTGCGGCCATGTGCGACGCAAAAAAAAATGGACCTGTTTAATTTTCTCTGTATAAGTCCACTCTGTTAATAATTTAAATGTTCTATGTTCACTGTATATTAAATGTTCATCCTTTGATAATGGCTTATGTAAGCCGAAAGCTCAGACGTGATGAAAAAATCAACAATTACTGCGATTTCTTGTCGTTTTTCCATGACAACACTATCAAGCTAATCAGATCATACGAACGGATCTTACACAAAATAAATAGACAGAACTTGTCTATATTATTCAATGAAACCTGTATTAATATATATATATATATATATATATATATATATATATATATATATATTTATATATATATATATATATATTACTCCTATGCATATAGGTACCTCCAAAGAATCGCTGAATATAAAGCATAGTAAGAAGGAAAAAGGCCCCAACTTAAATAAAAACGAAGTTTTATCGGCAAAATGTTTATATTATCATTATGAGGAGAGATCAAAATATTTTTTAATTATTTTTTCGAAATTTTTTAATTATTTTTAATACGTTCGAAATTTTGGTAGAAAATCTTAATTTTACTTTCGTCAGTGCGAGACCTAAATTGACGCACAGTTTATTACGTCAAAAAGCGTAATATTACTCAATGCACTTTTTTGACCGTGAAAGACACATTAATTTGAAAATTCTTACAAAAATCAAATAATGGTCGGATTTTTATGAAAATTTCTATACATACTCATAATTGACTGAAATCAATTTTGAAATAATTATTTTTTAAAATATTGGTAAAAATATATTTTTTACATATGTTACCCCCACACCAATTATTTTCCAGAAATGTCTAAAAAAAACCTTATATAATTAAATTCAGGAGCCATTTGGGAATACTAATCAACTGTCTTTTTTTTCTTCACTAGTCCCCGATTTTCTAAAAAGTAAGTCCGAATTGCGAAAAATGCAATAACTATGCCAATTTTTATTTGGATAAACTTTTGATGTATTTTATGAACAATATAAATTAAGCATATCATCATCTGAAAAGAAAAAATTCAATGAATAATGAATTTTTACAAGAATTATTTTTTTTATTTCTTTTTCTAATAATATTTAAATTTTCAAAAATATTTCAAAATTTCTTCCTTTATTGGGCGGGCTAGGGTATGAAATGAATGTATGAAGACTACATTTACTAATCAAAAATTGAAAAGCTTAATACAAATGATTTACCTCGTCAATTTTTAAAATAATTAAAACATTTTAATTGCGTGCATTTTGATTGCCCGTATCTTATTTATCATTAAAGCAACTTTTACATTTTTATTCCTAATTTTCTAATTTCGTTAAAAAAAATAATTGTGAAATTCACAATTTGTAGAGTTACCTAAAAAGAATATGAAAATAGATATTAAAAATAAAAATTAATAAATGCCATAACATTTCATAAATTATTGGGTTACCTCTGCCGTTATTTTCATTGTTATTAAATTGTAAAATTTATTAAAAGAAAGTTTTATATTATTTTAATTTTTATTTTTCATAAACATCTTCAAACGTAAGCCTACAAAGCTAAACTAACTAAAAATTCATAAAATATTGGATAATTGCAGAAAACTGTGTTAAATTTTTAATTCTAACATGGTTAAAAATTAAAAAAACGATTTGCATGAATAAGATTTATACCAAATTCGTCTTCCATACTTGGCATTTTTTGGCCGGCTACTGTAAATCATATCATTATCGATAAGGCGATGACAGATGTGATAACAAGGATACCGTAATTGAAAAACGCTTTTTTGAAACATTTCAGGCAGTAAGCAAGTAATTCTTGTTTCAAGTCAACTTAAAAAAAAAAAATAATAATTCGGTAATTTGAATAAAATAATGGGTCTGCAAGGTGTATTTTATTTCTGTAAGATGAAAAATGGCGGAAAATTTGAAATATAAAAAACTTTTTTTTTAAATCTAAAAAAATGTTGATTCCGATCAATACCATTTCGGTTTAAAATACACCAGGTTATTTTGCTTACTGGAATTACTAATTTTAATTCCTGGGATTTCAGTTTAAGGTAATTTTAAAGCTTGAAGATAACTTACTTATTTTTAAAATTTAAATTTAAATTTAGGTATCGAAAAAGACTGGACCTACCTACGTATATATATATATATATATATATATATATATATACAATACTGTACAAAAGTATTAGGACAATAACTATTTTATCTTTTACGAGGAATATTGACAGAAAATAAACAATTTGAAGTAATTTTATTTGATTTCCTCAACAAATGCTTTAATCAGAAAAAATAATTACTCAACAAATGCTTTAATCAGAAAAAATAATTGTCACAAAATAAATTTCATATTTAGTATAATAGCCCTTTGCTTTGATCACAGCCTTCATTCTCTCAGACATTGACATCACAAGCTTCCTCAATGTATCTAATGGTATCTCCTGCCAAGCAGCTTGTATTTCTTCCCAAAGTGTGTCTTACGAAGTAACATTAGATTTATCAATTCGAGAGG
Source organism: Ascarosepion bandense (assembly GCA_037127315.1). NCBI lineage: Eukaryota > Metazoa > Mollusca > Cephalopoda > Sepiida > Sepiidae > Ascarosepion > Ascarosepion bandense. The sequence goes on from JBBBDQ010000734.1 coordinate 85,438, forward strand.
AGGGAATATGAAAAAAGCCAGTCATATCCAAGGCTAATAGAATAATGAGTAGTTCAAAATAACTTGTTTAATAGAAAATAGGGAAAATTAAATATAACTTCTTTTTAATACATTTCTTTTACACCTAGTTTTAAATAATCAATATTTATTAACAATTTACTTGGCTTTTCACCCCGTATTTGAATTTCAGTGAGGTTTTTTGGAAAATCACCCCTGTCTTAATACTTTTGCCCACTACTGGTAGTGTGCAAAAGTGTTAGGACAGGGGTGATTTTAAACTTTATTTTGATGCCTCATAAAAGATAAAATAGTTTTTGTCCTAATACTTTTGCACAGTATATATATTAATATATACTGTATATATATTAATTATTTAGTTTTTGGTCATAATTAAATTAGACCAGTACTCACTTTTATTAAAAAGGTGCTAATTACAGTTATGTTGTAGAACATTTGAAAAGGGTTCCATTTGTAAACGAGTTATTACGCAACCCAGGTTTCTACCTATCGGTGTTTTCGGGCGATATATAATAACTGATTTTAGCGTTTATTTTTTTTAAACGGTCACGCAACAAGGATTTTTTTTTTTTTTGAACGCGCAGTTTTCAAAATTAGGAGAAGTTCGAACATTTTCCTCCCTCATCCTTAATAGGCATTTTTGTTGCTATAATTGCACTTAATCATAATTTCTGTTTTTATTTTGTAATTTATTTTTTTTTTTTTGTAAATAATATAATAACTGACTTTCCTTCCTGGCACAGTCTACATAGTTTTTAAGTTTTCTAGTTTAAGTGTAAACCTATGATTATGAATAATCATAGGTCTACATTTAAACTAGAAAATTTTAAAAACTGTACAAATTTGGCTAGGCACGTGTGGAAATTGAAATTAAAATATAGAAAAGACTCAAATATTTTTTTTTTTTTTTTTTGTTTTTTTTTGTTTTGTTTTTTTTAATCATATCACCCCGAGCAAGGCGGTAACACCACTGATGTGCAGGGGGTTACGTAAGAGTGAAAAGATTGGAAAAGAGAAAGCTGAAAACCACATCCTAAACAGGAAACAAGGGATGAGCCTCTTCACCCGTTCAATAGACGTGGGTGGAGTGTGAACCGGGCGATAGTTTAGTCTATCTACTCCAATTGAAAAAAAAAATGTGGAGTATAATAAAAACAGCCAAGCCTTACAACGGTGGCAAAATTTGTAGACTGTGCCAGGAAGAAAAGTTAGAGATTATGCTATTCCCAAACAAAAATACCAAAACAAAAATGAATTAGTAAATGAAAGAACAGAAAGTATGACCAAGTGTAAACATGCCAACAAATACCTATTTGGATTATACAATCATGGATGAAAATGTTCTAAGTTCTAATTTTGAAAATTGCGCTTTTAAAAAAATCCCTGCTATGTGAGCGTTTGAGGTATGAGGACACGTGGTTCTCTTTTTTTTACATTTTATTGCTCTTTTAGGAACTTTGCGTTTACACCTCCTTTACATTTTAATTAATTTTGATTAAAATCTTGTTTTTTAGCGATTTCCACCTTTTCTTCTACAAGTCAATATTTATGTTGTCTGTCTATCATTTAAAAATTATGCCAACGAGCACCTTTAATAATGTGTTGGCCGAAAGGGTCCTAAGTTCTTATGCACATTATGACGCCAATTCTATTTAAATCCACTTTTTTTTATGTACATTATGACATCAATTCTATTTAAATCCATTTATATATATATATATATATATATATATATATATATATATATATATATATATTATTATTTATTTTTATTCATATTTCTTTTGTCTTCATTTTCATTGTCAGGTTATCAATCTACTTCCATATATCGTAAATTAGATATTGACCGAAAGCGAGATTCGAGCTCGCAAGCATTCTACTGTCTAAAGTCTGTGGATGGCAGTTGCATTACTATTTGAAGTTGCTGGGTCAACGATTGCAGACGATAAAATCTCATCATGCAAACGCAGTCTAAAAATATTTTTCCCTGATTCGCCCTTTTTGCTGATGGGCGTTGAGTCACACTCTGTGTAGAGAAGCAATTTGTTGAAAGAAATACGAGTAAAAAAAAAAATTAAGTTAATTATTCAAGATAATGTTAAAATATTGTAATTATTAAGGTGTGATGTTAAGTCGGGTTGGAATGCATTTATTGACGTTGGTATTACTGTTGTATATCAAATACAAGTGTCGACACGATTAAATCATTTCTTTTAATATTTTGTGCGCTGCATTCAATTATTTCTCAGTTAATTTTCGCCCTAGCAAAGATTATTTCGTTCCAGAAATAAATAAAAAAATACCCAGCTTATTTTATACGTTGAAAATTCTCCTCAGACAACATTTGTATCTGGACCGAACGACTAGTAAAATTTAATTAAAAGCTTAATACTAATTAATATTACTATTGAAGAAATGTTCTTTAAACGTTGTTGGTCACCATTATTGGTCACCAAGTTTTAGTTACTGAGTGGCGGATTCTAAACATTTAACAACAACAAAATATCTTTCAAACGAGACATGATAAGGTCATTTTTAGAAAGAAACGTAGAAGCAGAACGTCAAGTGAAACAACATTTATATATACTTTACAAAGATAAACAATAAAATGTTCAATTTTTCTTATAGTAAAGTTTGTTTAATCAAGCAATTAAATGTTCTTAGTGTTCGGTGTGAAATGTGTGAACAGACTTATTTTATGACGGTCAGATTAATGTGTTTGTGACTTTGTAGACAGATACTTAGGCGATTGTTGGTTAATCCCTTCTATTGTTTGCGTGGACAAGACTTTAGTCGGTGGTTGCTGGCTGCCACCCTTTCATTGAGTGTGGGTGCGTGTACGCACGTGTAGGTCAAACTGTTCTTTGAAATTATTGTGAGCCTCGAGAAGCCTTACGCTTCTATTATTATATCCGTAAGGTGATTCAAAATCTAATTTCACATCGTAGTGTGAATTTTTTAATACAATGTTTTCATTGATTAGAAAAAATTTCACAATGGCTTGCAAAAATTTTTTCTCGAATTTTCGTGGGTGGTGATGGGAGTTATTATTATTTTCTAAACGGTCCAAAAATAACACGCGGTAGGTATACAACAACGTCTACCAATTATTCTGGTGGTATTTACCCTAAGAATTATTGTTTATCGAACAAACATTCTTATGGGATTTTATTGGCTGAAAAATATACATAAAATTTAATTCTTATATTACGTTCTTTGACTTTTATTTGCAGGTCATATTTTATGGCTTTTTGAACAGATTTATACGCCACCATTTATGAGGGTGGGGAGTGATATGAACGATTTTATCAATTAAAATTCGACGAGGTTTTATTGTTATCAGGATTACGTTTTTTGTTTTTTTTGTTTTTGTTATTCGTAATCAAACTGCCATATTACGTTGAAATACCGGTTCTCGTCCAGTCACCAAACTTAAACAATATTGAGTATTGTCAGTCTTGTCATGAGCGACTGCTTAGGAATATTATATGCTGTAGGCTTGGTTGTGCGGGTGGTGTGATAGATTAGAATGAGAAATCAGAGAGCCGAGTTCGAATTTCAGTCAAATTTGTTACAGTCACTTTTACAAATCACAGACAGTCACTCCTGCCCCACCCCATTAGTATGGATCAGGCTAGTCTCCCTGAAAGTAAAACACTGCGCCTCCTCGAGATAACTCTCACAACAGACTTCAAGTGGAATGTCTACATAGAATCCATTACTAAATCCGCTGCTAAGGAGGTCGGTTCTCTGTGCAGGGCCAGGAAGTTTTTCCCGGCTGAAACAATCCTGCACATATACAAATCTACCATCCGCCCGTGCACTGAATACTGATGCCATATCTAGTTGGGTGCTCCTGCCCCCTATATACGAATTTACTCGAGCCACAAGATTAGCAACTAGGTCCTACCTTTTTATTGTGAAACCAATAAGATATAAACGCAAATTGTACTCCAGTATCTTCTTTTCTCGCACTTTACGCCTGTGGAATTCCCTTTCATTTACTTGCTTCCCCGACAGCTACACTCTTCAAGAATTTTAATGTAAAGTCAATAGTCATTTCCTATCTCACTAACTTGCATACTCTCTCTCTCATGCTCTCGTTTCATTTCTGCAGTATTCTCATCCCTCTCCTACCCGCTTCCTGACACCCCATTTATTCTGTCACTCCTTCTCATAACTTTCCTCCTATGCACAACATTGGCAGTATAATGCCTTGTTTGGGGCGATTCGATTACAAAAAAATATCTCCTTAGGAAAGCTATGAATTAATCTCTTCTGCCAGAACGCGAGGAACAACAGTTACCGGTTATAAGCTACCGCTCGAATGGCGTAGAGCATCAGCGTCAGGGTCGCTCCCGTCGGTGGGAGACAATCTCCACCGCTCGCCTCGAGCTAGGCAGCCCCCAGGTAGTGAGGTGTTGTCCCGCTACGGTCTACCTTCTTCATTGGGTGTATGGAGATTAGGAGACACACGATAAGTGGACAGTAACAATTACACCAGGCAACAAGAAATCTCAAAGGAAACCAGTTCTAAAACTGGGCTGTTGGAACGTCCGGACTATGCTGACCGGCCTATCTGAAAACCTCCATGATATCAGTAGCTCTAGGAAAACTGCATTTATCAATGATAAGCTCAAGAGGCTTCATGTGGACATTGCTAGACTGCATGAAACACGTCTGGCAGACTCTGAATCATTGAAGAAGATGGACTACCCGTTCTTCTGGCAGGGAAAGAGCTCGAACCAACCTCGCCAACACTGTGTGGGAATCGCAGTTAGGAGCAGCCTCCTGAATATGGTTGATACAGGTAGTAACGGTTCTGAGCGACTTCTCACTCTCCACCTCAACAGTACAGCAGGTCCCGTTGCCCTCGTCAGCGTGTATGCCTCGACACTCTCTGCCACACCGGACTCCAAGAACGAGTTCTATGACAATCTTGCAGTAATCCTCAGCAACATCCCAAACAAGGGAGAGCTTGTTCTCCTGGGCGACTTCAATGCCAAAGGGGGGTACCGATCGCGACACGTGGCCCTCGTACCTTGGAAAGTTTGGTGTTGGCATGATGAACAACAATAGCCAGAGACGACTTGAGCTATGCACATACAACAACTTGTGCATAACCAACTCTTTCTTTAAGATCAAGCCCCAGTACAAGGTCTCTTGGCGACACCCACGCTAAGCGCACTGGCATCAGTTGGGTTTAATCCTTGTCAGAGGAACGGTCATTAAGAACGTTCTTCACTATTCCCTATTATCACAGATGCTGTGCCAACGAATACTGGACAGAGCTCAGTGAAAACATTCTAACAGCACAGCAGGAATCATAGGGAATATCAGAGGAATGTATGATGGCACCAAGACAGCAATGGGACTAGTGCAGAACAAGACAGCTCCCTTCAAATCCACCACTGGGGTAGTAATCATAGACAAAAGACAACAGATGGCGAGATGGGTGAAACACTATTCCAACCTCTACTCTCGACAGAATGTTGTGACGACTGCGGCCCTTGGCGACATTGAGTGCCTACCTGTTATGAAAGAGCTCGACACTGAGCCCATGATAGAGGAACTCAGTGAGATCATCAACAGCTTAGCCACAGGGAAAGCTCCAGGCAGTGATGGAATTCCCCCTGATCACTGCAAGACCATCCTACTGCTTCCTTTGCACGAAGTCCTTTGCCAGTGCTGGAAAGAAAGACCTGTACCAAAGGACATGAAGAACGCTACGGCTATCACTCTCTACAAGAACAAAGGCGTGCGAAGTGACTGCAACAATTTCAGAGGCATCTCTCTACTCTGCGCCGTGAGCTAAGTCTTTTCTGGAGTCATCTTCTTCCGTCTGCAGAAACTTGCCGAACATGTTTACCCAGAGTCGCAGTGCGGCTTTCGATCAGAACGATCAACAGTAGACATGATCTCCGTCAGCTCCAGAAGTGCAGAAAACAGCAGATGCCCCTGTAAGTTGCTTTCATTGATCTGATCAAGGCATTCGATCTCGTTAGTAAGAAGGGCCACTTCAGAATCCTGTCTAAGATTCGCTGTCTACCCAAGCTGCAGAGCTTGATTGAGTCTTTCCATAATGATATGCGGGGTGCTGTGCATTTCAACGGCAACACATCGGAGTCTTTCAACATCTGCAGCGGGGTCAAGCAGGGTTGGGTCCTCGCTCCCACTCTCTTCGGAATCTTCTTCGCGCTACGTCTAAGCACGCATTCGGCACATCATGGGAAGTGATTTACTTGCATACGAGATCAGATGGTAACCTTTTCATTCTCGCCCGTCTCAGATCCAGAACTAAAGTACGAAAATTTCTTATCAGAGACATGTTTGCTGATGATACGGCATTAGTATCACACACCCAATGATGGATCATTTCTCTCAGGCCTGCAAAGACTTTGGGCTGATCATTAACTTGAAAAATAAACATCTTGGGTCAATGTATTGCAGCACCACCGGTCATCGCCATCAATGATTATGAGCTGGATGCGGTCCATCAGTTTACCTACCTTGGCTCTACCATCACTGACAACCTCTCCCTGGACATAGAGCTCGACAAGAGAATCGGGAAGGCAGCCACAACCCTTTTACGCCTCACAACACGTGTTTGGATCAATTCCAAGCTGACAGTGAAGACAAAGATGGCAATGTACAACGCCTGTGTCATCAGCACACTGCTATAAGGCAGCGAGACATAGACCACGTACGCAATGCAAGAGAGGCGTCTAAACACCTTTCGCGTAAGAAGCATCCGACGCGTCTGCCCACCATGTTCATACTCTGTCAGCAGTGCAGACTCCCCTGGCTAGGTCATGTCTACCTCATGCCAGAAAGTCGCATTCTAAAAGACCTTCTGGATGGAGAACTGGTCTCTGGAAGAAGACCTACTGAGCGGCCACAGCTGCGGTATCGTGACATAAAACGCAACATAAAGGCTGTGTACATCGACACAAAGTCATGGGAGAGTGTAGCAGTCAACCGGTCCAAATGGAGAGGAACCCTGACCCAACATCTCAAATCAAGGGAGTAGCAGCTAGCACAAGTTGCCATGGAGAGGCGGGTTCACAGAAAGCAAAGTGACTATTCCGACAGACCAGAAACAAAACATAAATGCAGCCTCTGCAACAGAGACTGTCACACCCGCATCGGCTTCTACAGTCACAGACGCCGATGTTCCAGCCAAGCAGACAACTAGGATGCTACCCATAGTTAACTCTGACCGTCAGAGGATTACTACTTCTACTACTACTACTACTACTACTACTACTACTACTAAATAGCAATATAGACTTGGTCATATAGCCTTGGTTTGTGACGCCCTCTTTATCAGCCTATCATTCAGAGGAACCACATATACGTTTTTCTTCTTCCAGTCGTCCGAAACGTTCAATACTGCGACAGATCGATGAACTTGGTTTATGTTCTACCCACACGTTGTGATTAATTTGATGGCAGGCAAGCCAAGATTCGATTCGTCGTCAATATCCCCGCCTCAGGCTGGTCCAAATAGAGCAAAGACGCATAGTAATAAAATAAACACTCGAAGTGAAAGGAAGAAAAATATCACTGATTATCTCGAGTATAGTATATACTAGTTTCACGAGTGGTGGTTTACATGCCGGGTTGTCAATCTAAATTGTGTTCAACTTAGTTAAACTAGTAAGAGTTGACTTGTGTACTTAAAGAAGTTTGTTTAGTTGAGTTTGGTAAATTTGACTCAAGGCTGATGTCAGAGTTACGCTTAGACAGTTAGTCACGTACTGACCTATTCGAATCCTCCATCTGAACTCTTGTTCCAGTCTCTTTAATTCGTTTCGCGCATTCATTTTTCTTAGTCTCTGCTAAAAACTGGTGTGAAGGTATATTGATGTTTTCCCCACTTGTCGTCTTCCCTTGCCTTTGATATTTTCCAAACTTGGTAGTCTCCTCCCACAGCCTCCTCCTCCTTCTACAGTGGGCCACCTGTGCCCACGGCTTCTCAGTTGGTGCAGGCAAACATTCTCCCCCTTCGTTTTTACTACCTTAAAAAAAATATCGTTCACACTCTTCTTTCCTTTCTTTTTTCTAGTCCGAAATCTGCACACAATGAGTTGTGCATCTCATGGTGAATATCATTCAACAAGTTGTTAATATCTCGTAATTTGTTTTCACTAAAATAACTTTGTCAAGTGTCTAATTTGGTATCAGACACTTGACATGTTATGTAACCCGTTCACCTCCCATTTAGGATTTTTACGGTTTTATAAATCAACTGTCAACACCTCGTCCATTGTATTATTGTGATGTTTCTCATGCAATATTTGAAAATGGCCTTCCTCTTTTTATCTTTACATGCAATATCTTTCTTCTTTTTTTTTTCTTGCAATGTTTATAAAAGTCTTTTCTTTGGGTATGTGTGTAGGTATGTGTGCGTGTCTGTCTTATTTTTTCTTCTTTTTTTGGTTACCATTCTTCTTTCCACAGTAGAAGGCTTTGGTTAATTCTCTACAAGAATCGGCTCTTCTATTTCTACTGCCAAGTTCAATTCGGTCTCTTCTTCATCTTTATTCGATTCGCTTGGGCAAGGATCGCTGATCGATACCCATCTTTCTCGCTGTTGCATGCTCACCAAAACACCGTTAATCCGTTTCTCGCTTTACTTTTTAATTTTCCATGTCGCCGCTACTACTGCAACAATGATTAACTAAGTACCTATCCATACTGACAAGTTTCTCATGATTATTTGACTATTCCTCCAACCCTCATACCTTCTTTTCTTAAAGTATTTAATCTATCTTTTAACTGATTCATGTCAATCCTGTCTGTTAGTTTTAATAACTCTGGCATCCGTTCTAGGGTGACTCTTCATTACTGGCTTCCATAATTGTATGCAATTATTTAAGGTTTTGTCAACTATCCCTATTATCGAGTCTTTCGCTTCGGCCTGTTAATATGGGGTATAGAGAGATGAACATGCCAAATACCGAACACTCCAGGGGTAGTTTTATTAGGGACAAGAGTGGTTTCACTCTCAGCGTCCTAATGGATTTTCCCTGGATAGATCAATTGGTTTCTGAGCGACCACTACCCAAACTACGTCAGATATACTGATAGCGTGCGGTAATACAGTATTTGTAAATATTTCTATATGGCAATTCACTCGATCCTTTCTCTATTGTCTTTAAATAATTCAATAATACACAACTTGTTCCCACTTGTCACATACATAGGACTCAGCGAGGTTCATGCTTCCAGGGCATCATTCCTATACTTCCTGGCTTCTGTTGTCAACATTATAAATTTTGTTTTAACTGAATTCAAAGCTACATACGCTGTCTCAATCTGGTATCTCGCCACCTCACAGGCCTTGCTCTGCTTGGGTGTATGGAATAGATAAATTTAAAACCTGATATATCTCAAAAAGGCTGTCTCTATCTAACAATAAAATGAACACCACAACCAATAATTTATTATCTTCTAACAAGGTTACACAACCCAGTGCATTATAATATTTTCATAATTCCTTGGTGGGATATACTGGTAGCCTCAAATGATGAGTTAACTCAGTCTGTATCTTTAGTAATAATTTCTTCAAGTGTCCATGGGTCACAGTGCCTGGAGATCATTCGGTCAGTTAAGTGTCACACGTGATACACGCTTGGGGGATCATGTCTCGAAAGAGACATGACTGACTGGGCAGAGAATTATCCCGCAGTAGGTTGCCATTGCTTTCTGCGGGAGACTGGTTGCGGACCAAGGCTATAGAACACAATCTGTTCTGTTATTTAACCCATAACTGGAGGGAAGAGACGGATTAATATCTTTCCCAACGGTATTTGCGCGTAAGTGAATGCAAGGAATACGACTGGAATTCGAACTCGGCTTCCTGATTTCTCGTTCCGAGCCGATAATTGGAGTAGATAGACTAAACTATCGCCCGGTTCACACTCCACCCACGTCTATTGAACAGGTGAAGAGGCTCATCCCTTGTTTCCTGTTTAGGATGTGGTTTCCAGTTTTTCTCTTTCCCAATCTTTTCACTCTTACGTAGCCCCCTGCGCATCAGTGGCGTTTTCGCCTTGATTGGGGTGATATGATTTTTAAAAAAATAAAAAATATCCACTGCACCACGATGCGCATCCTGAAGATAGGTGTCCTAACGATAACATATCCAATTGAGCTCTCACATAAAACCATCAGGGACTGACGAATTTGTCGCACTTTGTTAGTATTGGTTATCAACAGAAACTGCACTCAATTCCTGTAACTCGGCTGTCACAGCCTCTGAACTATTAGCTACTTCCTGTCTTATCTCTTTCTGATTATTTATTAACTAATTGATACTGGCCCTATTCTTGGCCAATTCTAACCTTGTCACACTCAGTTTCGATACACTTTCTCTAGCCACTTGAACTCGGATTCTCTGATCCTTTCTCTCGCCACTTGAACTCGGATTCTCTGATCCTTTTCTACCTTCCCTAGTTTTATCCTAAAAACCTTAACGTTATCTTCAGTTATTGTCCCAAGTATGACATTTAGCGCTTTCCCAACAATGGGAATCACTGCTCTCTTCTCTCTCCTTTGTAGTAACTCGATTCCTTTCGGGTAATTTCTCATATCCTTCCACTGGGCTTCTATTATAGCTGTTTCCGACAAAAGCCTAAGGTTAGCCTTTCCTCTCTGGATGCCCACGGGCGGGTCCTGTTTAACTCGTTTGCCCTTCGTCGTTGAGGGCAGCATTTTCTTTCAGGGTGCCTAATTTTCCACAGAGCTCGTTGGGCAATTCACAGTAAAGTGGCTCACATGACCACATGCCCAACACTACATTCCTCTCATTCTTACGTTAGCCACACTCCTTTTTACTTCTGAGCCGGCCCATTGACGTTTCCCTGGTTCTATTTTCCAGAGACGGGCTTTTTAACAGGAGTCTGTGGGGATCTTTTTCTGGGTCTCCCCACCACTTTGCCTCATGCCGTCGACTACCGCACCTAGTGCACTTGGTAATATAAAAATCTAGTGGTAGACTCCTTTTCGTTGAACAATCTACCGCCCTGTAACCCTCATAATCACAGGTCCAACATACTAGTCCCATCTGACCCGGTGTGGGCCTATAGAGCCCGTGTCCCAACGACCATTCCTTTCTACCAGGAACTTATTCCCATTCTTTCAGTTCTTTCTCTTGCTTGCCTGACTACTTCCCGAGTCAGCCTTTATCACTGATTCCTATTTCCCGGCTTTTCCCAAATCTCTAAACTTTCTTTAGCCTGGGCCACCGCCTTCGATAATTTCAAGGGTCCCACCTTTAGGACATTGTAGCGTATCCGTTTCTTACTGAGCGCCTCCAAGTACAGATCGACCAACTGGGCCTGCTTCACAGCATTGGCCCTTACGTCCTCTAGGGAAAGCCAAACTGGCCAGTTTCTCTTCTCTTGCCCTAATTCTCCGGGTGTTTCATTCTTTAACTGCGCTAACTTTAGTAGGGCCCTCATGGCCTCTATCGCCGTCACTTCGTCGGTGAACTTCTCTGTGATTCACACTTTCAGTCTCTCCAAAACCAGGTATGGGTCCTCTAACAGGAACTGATCAAAGAATTCTGATGCCTTCTCTATTGTGACATTCCATGCCACATACACGGCCTCTCGGGTAATGGATACAGGCAACGCTCCGCTCACAACCTCTTCTTCCTTAGTGTGTCGCCTGTACCCACGGCTTCTTAGTGGGTGCAGAAAAGTTCTTCCTCCTTCGTCTTTACTGTCTTAAAAAAAAACAAGTTCACTAAAATAACTTTGTCAGCTGTGTAATTTCTCTTCGTTTGGTATCGAACACTAGATACCCGGCCTCTTGTTAAGCAACCTTTGCAACTTCAGCCTGGCATTTTGGAGTTTTACGGTTTTATCAATCAGTCAACACCTCGTCCGTTGTACAAATAAGACATTGTTCCCTGGCAGTCATCTGATTCATTTTTTTTTTTATTTCCCATCTCTGGGAACGAACTATGTCGTTCTTCATATCTTTAACCCTTTTCATGAGAAGTTTATCAGTATATTTTTCCTTATATTCAAATTTCAAAAATTAATATCATCAGCAACCAAATACTGTCACAGGTTGGCAACCAGTCTATTGCAAAAAGTAAAGATATTTTATGCAGGAATTATTCTGCTAAGTTAATCCTGAATCGAAAAAAGACATAATCACTGAAGCGTGCATCATGAATGGCATCTTAGGAATCAATGAAACGTACAATAAACTTATAAACTTTACAAGTCATTCCTAAAAGGTATTCACAAGATAACTACAACTGGTGATACCACAACTGGAGACAAAACAGTAAGGCACAAACATCGCTATATTCTGTCTTCATGAAACCTGTTCTTTCATTGTCCTTTCTCGCCACTGAAGATTTCTCGGTCGCTTCCACTCTCAGTAACCTCTTTGCATCTTAGTGGTATTATCGCCTTGCTTGGGAGTGAAATGATTATTTCACCCAAAGCAACCAAAAATAAAAATAAAACATTAAATGCCTCAGTTCGATATCAAGTAATTTCTTCTACATACAATTCTTATTATATTTTTTACAGTTAATTATCACCAAGTTCCCAACGTTCCTACTTGCTTATGCTTAAAAAAAAGTTTTCGTAAGGAAAAGGGAAACAACTCTGTAATGAGTATTTAACAGATTTGCTGTTATGTTTCTTTGAAGGCCATTTTTATGTCTATTGATATTTAAATTAAAAATTATTCGGAAACTGATAGTTCGATTCGACTGGAAATTGTTTTATTCATTAAGTTAAAACCCTTTAAACGGTGCTGTACAAACAAAAGATCATTTTTTTCTGTCCCATTATCTGATCATTATTTATCTATAAACTTCAATACATGTCTGTGTGTTGTTGACGCTAGCTTGTTAGAGAGAGAGAGAGAGAGAGAGAGAGAGAGAGAGAGAGAGAGAGAGAGCAATATGCACGTACGGAATGCGACACAATGTTTGAGGTGAAATGACAAAAGTAAATTTATATACTCAAAACAACTGAACTCCCTTCCCCACTAAAAAAAAATTGAAAAAAATACAAGAGTAAAAAAAGTAATTTGTTGTGGGGGTCCGTATGATATGGGGAGTTGTTTTTAGTTTTGATATTTTATCTCTGTTATTCAAAACAACACAAAAATGCATCTCAAACAGTCAAAGCATGAAGAGAAACTAACAACACAAAAAGAAAAAAAAAACACTTGAAAAAAGCTATGGAAGTGGCCGAAAGTGCTTGGGACAGCCGATGATATAGACAGTTTTCTACTCCCTCAATTTCACCAAACGGATAAATGTAAGAACGCTGGAAAAAACTAAATAATTAATAAATTTAATCAAGACCGTCTAATTTAACGAAAGATACTTAAAAGAAAGGTGGCTGTTCAAATATATATATATATATATCGATTGATTGATTGATTGATTGATTACTTACTTTTTGGTCATAATAAAATTAGACCAGTGCACATTTGTATTAAAAAGTGTTCAATACAATTATATTGTAGAGCTTTTGAATATTTTCCATTTGTAAACGAGTTATTACGCGACCCAGATTTCTACCATAAGTGGTGTCTTCACCTGAAAAAAAGATCCATGCAGAGAGCTCAGTGAATACTATCCAGAGCAATATGATATACATAAAACAAAAACTCAACACATCACCTAAGGAGGTTATAAACTATAATTTATTTCGACGAGTAAGTTTTTGGTACCCATCTCATCAGACCGTAAATTTTAAATAGTTAAATTTTGTCAGAACATTTAAAAATCAGGCACGACGCAGAATTTTTTTTCATTTTTTGTGGGGTGTTATAAAGTTGTTATAATGAGTTGCAAAGAAAGAAATGTTAACATTACATCAGTCAAATGTAGCGATAAGGGAAATGTTAACAACAAAATCAAATTACATGCCCACAAAACCACACAGTTGTATATATATATATATATATATATATATATATATATATATATATATATAAACTCATAAGGTAATTATTAATTAAAATTTATTTTTATGACCGCATTTAAAAATGATCTCATTCATCTAATTTAATAGCTAGCTAGTTTTTTAAATGTGATTATTTTAATTTTTCCTTTAAGTATAAATGACATCTATTGCTGAAACCATTGGTGTATTTGAGAACAGTGAAATATGGTTGCCTTTTAAATAGGATTTTAGTTTTCCCCATTCTAATTCACCTGCGAACTTAATATCATTTTGTAATGATTATTTTTGAAAAAAATAGGGTTGAGTATATTTTCGTGTTTATTGTTGAAGGAACTGGGATTTTCTTTCTGAGTTTGATATATAAGCCTGTATATGTATGTGCATGATTTCTTTATATATATATGTATAAGGGTGCAGTGTTATGTGTGTATGTATGAGGTTTATATGTAGGTTTGCGTGAATGTGGGTATATAATTTTGTGTATACACGTTGTGTATGTGTTTTTATGTGAGTGCATGTATGTGTGTGGGTGTATATATATGTATGCTTAGAATTGTGTGTATGATGCGTTGAATAATATATATATATATATATATTGCTCAGAAAGTTAACTTTCTGATCATGACATCCGATTTCGAATCTCACCATGGTCAATTTGTGAAGAAGGTGACTTCTTTCATATGTTATCAGTCTGAGGGAGGCGATCCCAGCTTGCGGCACCTTTGGAAAGTGTCTGAAAATCGTACCACGAGTCGAACGAAGCCATATGAGTGGGTAGACGAAACTCTTTGGAGAGCCGTCGTGACCAAGGGTTTGAGCGTACTGGGCTTTTTCAGACTATTGATCACACTTGCTCTCTCCAAGAAACGCGCTCTCTCCTAGAAACTATAACTAAGGTCTGCTCAGCATAGTCGCTGTATAAACCACATATCGGCTCTGAGGCTGTTCAAAAACAAATGTTTCTGGGCAGGCGTCTGCAACAGGGATTGGTTAGTTTTTCTAGAAGATGAGCATCCCCGAATACGAGCAGCCAGTCATTTTAATATGTTCTGTGAATAATATGAGTCATTTATGTAAGCAATTGTATATTTAATCAAAAATCAATTATCCAACTGTAGGACTAACCGTTGGTGGTCAGATAGAGAGAAAGAAACTTCACATTTTCGCGACAAAACTGTCTTTTTGGTTTATAACGGAAATTCTACTTCCCTTCTTTACTATAACCTAACAACATAGGGAACTCAACTTCTGCTTATTTATGAATTACTACAAATTAAAGTTCTTAAAAGAGAAGAAAAAATTAAAATGAAAGTAATTTTCTAAGCGCTGGAATCCTAATCAGTGTGTGTAATGTTTGGTATAGAGAGTGAATGCATACATAGTGGAAGAAAGAGGCAGTAATATTTCGTATCTGTTGTATCCTTTAAAGAGGTTACAAACAGACAAAGTGGTACTCGAGTGAAAGAACAGCAACACGTGCGTAGATGAAAGAAGAGAGGTTTATTGTAAAGAGAATACAGTAAGACAGGGAATTTCGTGGCAGGTTAGTAATTGCCAAAGCAAGTCACAGGTATCTCTTGTGCTCAATAAATATGGCTACTAATATAGTCAGTCCACATGGACAATAGGGATTCTTGGACATTCCATTACAACAATGTCTATTCTCTCTATTGAGATCAGCACGCTGGCAGAAATTAAATAGTGCGGAATGGTCTTACTTTGATTGTCGGCAAGCAATGGACCAATTCTTGCAAGGCGAGTCCTGCTACTGAATTCGGCCAACTTCGGCTTCTAATTCTCACTCGGTGGCTCAAGTTTAAGAGTGCCATGAAATAAATTTGGGTAATTTATAAATAAGAAAGAAATACTCGAAGCAACAGAAATGTGATTCTACAGAAGGATGCTGAGGATACCATAAACCTAACATGCGAGCAACGACCAGATTTAGGAGAGAATGGAAACGAAAAGGAAACATACTTAACATCAGGAAAAGACAGCTGAAATTTCTAGGATATGTAATGAGGTAGGTGGGTTTAGTGAATCTGATACTCACAAGACGGATAGAGAGCAAGAGGGACCGGGGAAACATCGCGTGCATATTTGATGGGCTTGAGCAGATGGATGTCAGAGCAGGGTTTAGGAAAAATACCAAGAAAAAAGGTATTAAAAGATACAAGGGATAAGATGTGGAGGGACATAATCGCCCACGTCCTGAAGGGATACGGTACATAAAAGATAAGATTGGCCAATTATTCGTCTTTCTAATCATGTGCCAAAGATGAAGGAAAGCCTTGAAGCAATAAAAATGTGGTTCTACAGAAGGATGCTGAGGATACCATGGATCGAACATGTGAATAATGAAGTTCGGAAGAGACACGGCACATTGAAGAAGAAGAATCATGTGCCGTGTTTAGGCATATATGCGCAAGTGGGAAGAATTGCTGTAACTATGTGTCTAGCTCTTGCCTTTAGCGTCATGTGTCGATCTATGTATAGCGTTGACAAAAACATCTGGTGAAATCTTGGAGGTACGACACCTGTGTTTCTGCATGTGTACAAATATACGCCGGTCTATTATTATCTATTCTCAAGCACTATTACACACGCCAAGCTGTGCAATCTGAGATTTTTTTTGTCTCTGTCGGCAATCAAGTTTTGAAAATACCTCTAAAGTTGTCCCTTACACCACAGGTAGAAAAAGAAAAATGACACCGACGAATGAAAGGGAGAACAAGTATGGAAAAAGAAGATGTTTGTTTTTTTGTTTTTGTTTTTTCAGCAAAAAAATTTCTAGTAAGAAAAGCAAACAAAAAACGCTGACTAATTAGACCTATAAGTTAATTAGGTAAGAAATTTGTTTCAACATTTTGCATGAGATTCCGAGGAGAAATAATGATACTGAGCTGCAAAGTAAAATTGCCTCGACTCGTTTAACACTCAAGTATCGTTCATTTTTACCTCCTCCTCCTCCTCCTCCTCATGACTATATGTCGAGAGTCGTCCCTCTGGGGGTTTAGGTATTAAGTCAAGTACAAAGTAATCGGAATCAGTCGGAAAACAGGTTGAAGACTTTCAAGAGATGTTAAAAATAGACGTTGAATAACTCTTGAAAGAAATGTTGAGAATATGATAATCTTTGGCGTGTTTAATAACCCATTTGCGTTCTTGTTACTGCGTCACAAGCGTTACGGCCATTTTTTTCAACAAAGATAGCTATAAACATGAACAAATAAAGTTACATAAATTACATCCTCTGAATTCTAACACCAACATGTTTTATATTATGAGTGTATTTGGCGTTACTGTTAGTGTTAACCTTGTCTATCTATCTATAGCAGTCTGTTCATATCCATCTATCTATCTATCTATCTATCTATCTATCTATCTATCTTAATAGGACAAAAGTTCGTAGAGTTTGTTTTAAGTGATTTTCAAAGACAATATTTAGATATTTGTACATAAATTTATTATTTCGCCTTCTTTTAGGCAGTTTCATTAGGAACAGTCAGTCAGTTAAGTGCCTCTTCTGCTATTTAACCCATAGCTTTGAGAAGAGATGGATTGATAGCTTTCACAAGGTTATTTGCGCGTAAGTAAATGCAACGAACCCTATTGAAACAGGGACTCGTCTCTTTGAGAGCCGATATCCATTGAACCATAACTTGTCTGAATTTAACATCTGATTTTGTGAAAGGATTTCGTGATACACAATGCCTTTCCAATCTCACCAGATATACAATTTCACCTTCTTTAAGTGTAGATTGGCTTTTGGAGTAGTCAATAGTGGGTCATTTCGTATTATTACATAACGTTTTTGCTCCTTATTGTTGTAAATAATCCATTTTTTGTCGTTTTGATTGCATTAGGCAGCGCACATAGAAATGCGGTTTATTAAATCATTTTTTTCGTTAAATCCTAAGGCAACGAAATACTCTCGCGATTCATGTATTCAAGTCTTTTAAAATGCCTTACAAGATTCGTATGTATATGTGGACTACTTCTGCAATGTCCCGTGTCGTTGGTTGGTTGTTTTTGTTTAGCAGCATATCAATCTCTATAGGTTATTTAATGCCAAAATCTAAATATTTTTTCTTTTTCTTCTAGGTACCTTGTCCTTTCAGGACGTAAGCGATCATGGCTCTCCACGTCTCCCTAACCGTGGTGGCTCTTTGCATGCTTTCTCCTTTAACACTACGCAACCCTCGTTCTATCATCCACTTTCTCAGGCCCTTCAAATATGTTATCCGCTGCTTTCCTCTGTCCCTTTTCCCCTCTATCTGGCCTGTATCAGGTTCTCCAAGCCCTCCTTCCTCATTGCATGCCCCAGGAACTTTGTCTCTTCCTGATGCTCAATATTAATTTCCTTTTTTGTAATTGGCCCATAACTGGAGTAGAAGAAACGGATTCATACCTTTCCCAAGGATATTTGCAAGTAAGTGAATATAACGAACCATCACAGCACCGCGCATCTAAGCTTACAGCACCTGTAAGGCTGTCAACACATCAAATCAACCTGGTATTCTCAAGCTGTCACGCATACCTACGTACTGACCAGGCTCGACGTTGCTTAACTTCGGTTATCGTAAGGGAACCGGTGTTTCAGCGTGGCGTGGCCTTGAAGAACCTGATGCTGACAGGCCAGATACAGGGAAGGAGAGACAGGGGAAAGCAGCGGATAACATATTTGAAGGACCTAATCAGGTGGATGATGAAACAAAGGTTGCATGGTGCAGCAGGAAAAGGTGTGCTAAGAGCCACCAGGGATAGGGAGGTGTGGAAAGCCATGATCGCCTACGTCCTCAAGGGACAGGGCACATAAAATAAGAAGAATGTAAGGAATTCAACTGGAATTCGAACTCGGCCCTATTTCCAGTAAGCCAAATATTCTAGTGTATTTCAAACAGAAATTATATTAATTGGAATATAAGATTTTGAGATTTTTTTTTAATTATTCAATTTTTGTTCCGAGTCGATATTCACTGCACCACAACGCACATCCTCTTTTTCGTATTCAGTCAGTTAAGTGCTATACGTGATACACGCCTTGGGCGATCATGTCTCTTTCGAGACATGACTGACTGGGCAGAAGATTATCCCGCAGTAGGTTGCCATTACTTTCTGCGGTAGACTGGTTGCCATCCAAAGCTATAGAACCCAATCTGTCCTGTTATTTAACCCATAACTGGAGAGAGGCGGATTAATACCTTTCCCAAGGGTATTTGTGCGTAAGTGAATGCATGGAATTCGAACTCAGCTCCCCGATTTGTAGTTCCGAGTCGATATCCACTGCACCACAACGCACATCCCTTTTTCTATTACTTTTTTCGTATTACTTTTCTATAAATCTGTGAATTGCATTAAGTTGTCTCCCTTTGCTTTCTTCTGTTTTGAACTGGCTGGGTAAGTAGTATAATAGTGTTTTTTTTTTTTTTTTTTAATCATATCACCCCAAGCAAGGCGAAAACGCCACTGAGGCGTTGGGGGCTACGTAAGTGAAAAGATTGGAAAAGAGAAAAACCGGAACCACATCCTAAACAGGAAACAAGGGATGAGCCTCTTCACCTGTTCAATAGACGTGGGTGGAGTGTGAACCGGGCGATAGTTTAGTCTATCTACTCCAATTGAAAAAAAATAAAATAAAATAAAAAAAGAGTGAAAATATTGGAAAAAAGAAAAAAAGAAAACCGGAAGGGATTTTACACTAATATTCTAAAATAAAAAAAATAAAAAAACATTATTATTACAGAGAATATTTTCCTAATTATTTAAGATTACACAGTACATAAAAATTATTTAAGAAAGACGTTAACGTCATTTTCTTAAATTTATTTTACAGATAAAGTCTCCGTCGAACACATCAAATCAGCTACTCTCAGGTTAAAACAGTTACTGCTGAGTTGAAAAAATGCTTTCTACAATATTTTAAACTTAAGTAAATAATACGTTTCAAATCAGATTAATTATACTTAAAATTAGGTACCGCCACTCATTTTCAATAACTAATTTTTAAATTGAATCTTTAAAAATAAAAAAGTTATGAAATTTTATTTTAGTTTAATTGAAAGCTAAATGATTAAATTTACTATTTCAGTAAGCTAAATACTCTCGTGTATTTCAAACAGAAATTATATTAATTGGAATATAAAAATTTGAGATTTTGTTTAATTATTAAATTTTTCGGACATTTTTGAGCGATCGACAGATTTGTAAACAAAAGTTAATTTTCGGTTTTAAAAATCTTGTAAAAAATAAAATATACATCTGTGACAGATTATTTTTGGAAAATTAGCAAATTCAGTTTTAAATTAATCTGAGTTACGCAACTGTTACTTATTTATAGCATGAAATTTACAAAAAAAATATTATTAAACTCAGAGCTGACCTTTCTAACTTTTCCACCGTAACTGAAATGTGTTGACAGATACGAGATAAGATAAATGTATGGCGATCACAAGTGACATAATTGTACAAAACTTTTTCTGGTACGGGGAAGAAACCCTGAAACGCATGTACAGATAGAAATTACCATATAAAAAAAAAAACTTCAAATACACGCACACACACACACACACACACATAAAAAAATTGAAATTACTTTAAAAATATGACGGCTAAATGATTTGCATTAAACTTTTCAATGTTTGATTAATAAATATAGTCTTCACTATATAACCTGCCAGCCTAACGTCTACAAGTCTTGGAAATATTTTAGAAATATTTTTGAAACTTCATAAATTATTATAATTAAACGAACAAAAATGAAATCAATTTTTTTAAATGTCATTATTAATCGAATTTTTTTTTCTTCAGACTACAATGTCTGATATTTATATTATTTATTAAAGCAATTAAAAGCTTATCCAATTAAATAATGTCAGTTTTATTACATTTTTTTATTTTACAATTCGGAGCAGATTTTCGGTAAAAGAGGTTAAATGGTTTTAAAAAAATAATACATGATTTACATTCCCCAATGAGTCATTTTTGCCTCCAGAATTTAATTTCTTAAAATTTCATGAATTTACGTGGAGGGGGGGTAACAGATGTAATATATATATTTACAAATAATAATTTCATTCATTCATTTATGAATAAGTTCTGAAAGTCTTATTAAAATCCGATAATTATTTGATTTTTGTAAGAATTTCCAAATTAATGTTTGTCACCGGAAAAAGTGAATTATATAATATTACGTTTTCCATTGTAAACTCTCGTAACGACTTGGCTCCCCGCTAACGAAAATAAAACAAGATTTTTACCAAAATTCCGAACGTTAGAAAGGATTAAAAAAAAATTTGAAAAATAATTTAAAAAAATACTTTGATCTTTCCTCTTAGTAATAATAAACATTTTGATGGAAAATGTTCGTTTTTATTATGCTTAGTTCCTTTTTTCATACTGTTTCTTTTATAGACGATTTAGTGGCGGTACCTACTTTAAAATCAATATTCCTGAATAAAGTTTCAGAAAATTATTTTATTTTTTCATGATTTTTAAAACCGAGAACTCGCTTACAAATGGCTAAAAAGAAACACGACTTTGCCGATGTTACCGAAGAGAAAAAAATGAAAATCATGTTCCAATCAATATAATTTCTGTTCAAAATATAGTTTTTTTTTCTTTTTTGCATACTAGAAATAGTAAATTTAATTTAATCCCTTAGCTCAAACAAAATCGAAAGCTTTTTCGTTTTTTAAAATTAATTTAAACCTTAAGGTATCAATTTTTTTGTGGAAGTACCTAATTGCCTGATGACGAGATAAAATTTAAAATCTAGAAACAGAAATAACAAAACAGCTACTTGTACAATATACCCTGGTGCTGACAGTCTGGTAAGATCTTTCGAGACATGATTGCTTAAGCATATATCACATATGGCACTTAACTTCTCCAACATTTGGATAATTTATTTCTAAGTTTTCGGCTCACATGAGCCATCTTCAGGGAGGTCACCAAGACGGTAACACAATAACATCCACCATCACCGACGATTTTATTTTGTGTTGATATAAAACTCCGCTAGGCGATAAAATAATCTGGCCATAACATATTACATTGCATTTGAATACATGGTTCTGTTGTCATTTCGCGCAAAATCACGTGGTGTGACGTCATAGAAATGCATTGCAAATTTGCGAACTGCGTTTGTTATTTTTGGTAACTATTGCCGTTGTATCAACCTTTTTATTTCTTGTTAAAATGAACATTGCCTGAGTTCACCTCACGGTCAAACATCGGCTGTTTTGTACAATATGTATTGCATTTGACATGTGCAAGGATTTATTGCAGTCTCTGCACTGACTTGGATAAATTGGATTGGAAAAAAAAAATCACAATTATGTCCTTTTCCCACATGTCTATCTCTTTCGTTCCTTTATTTTATTTTATTTTATTTTTGTCTGTATCTATCTACTCTATTTCTATCTGGATATATCTCTGTTTCTCTACCCCCATCCACGATCGCTGACAGTTTTTGATGTTTTTTTGTTTTCGTTTTTTTCATGTATTATGGCAGATTCTGTTTTGCTATCACTGCTAAGAAAAAAAACTGAAACCGTATACTTTTTTTTTTAAGTCCACTTGAATATTTTTTGTGAATAAATATTTTGGTCTCTTGTTGACCGTTGTAAATACGTTTTTTCAAATTTCAAAATGAATTATACTGAATAAATTTCTTTAAAGTTAGGCAATTTTCTATGTTCTCATTTATTCATTACCAGATTACATGGTAAAATTCTAATATATACATTCTGATGAGTGGAATATATGTTACTGGCGTAAATAGATCATGACTATGAGCCTTTAGTGAGCGACCACCTGAAGCATGCAACCAGTTTCTTGATGGTAGTAAGGGTGGTCGCATACGACAGGTTCCACTGTGAGTGTGTGTGTGTGTATATATATATATATATATATATATATATATATAGGAAAAACTAATAAAAAGTTGTAAGTTTAAAAATGTATTTTTTTGACAGTATTTATTTATTTCTATTATTATATTTGATATTTCAGACCGTCCTCAGCCTTTCATCAGAAACAAATATATATATATATATATATATATATATATATATATATATATATCTCACATTTTTGTAAACTCCACTGTAATTACAGATTGTTTGCAACATGAAAAATCAGTAAAATTTCAAACTTGCCAGACTGTAGGAGTGAGATATATATATATATATATAGCCTACTGGAATTTCAACATTTTATGTGAAATGGCCAGCATATTAACTCTTAACCTGTTGAAATTCCAGCAATAATGTTGCAAGTGAACATTAGAGAATGCAAAGAGAAAGAGATTTCAGTTTCTTCTGAGAGATCTTATTACTTTAAAACAAAAGCCAACAATTTTGTTGGATCAAGGATTTTGTGTATACATTAACAGGGTAAACATTTAGGTGAATTCTTTCTTTAGTGGCTAATGTAAATAAGACTGAGTAGGCATGAGCATACGCACACAAGGTTTTTTTTTTTTTTTTAAGTAATACCTCCTATTTTTATTAAGGTGGTCAACAACTCCAGAGGTTCAACCTTTCATTCAATAACCCCTATGTTATAGGTTATTCTAGCAAAATGGGGGTAGGAGGGGGGAGACAAATGAAAGCAGATGCATATCAATGAATTCTCTGATTAAAAAAAAAAACACACAACACACTGACTTTTAATGTTGGCTTAACTTTTCTGGAGAACAAAAAATGGATGCAAGCACAGTGAGTGATAGAGTGTTCCAGCAGTGACATGTGATAAGCCAGTTTTATAAGTGTAGCATGCAAACATTCAGCAAGGGTAAAAATGTATGACATGTTTTTAACTATAACAAGGTGTAAATTCACTATCCCAGCTTTTTGTTGTTGACCTTTTTGTCCTAGTTATAGTGGAAATAAATAGTAGGCATTACTTTCAGTGACCCTAACCTTACCCACAAGAGAAGTTCCTATTTAATTGCAAATCAAAGATTATATATATATATATATATATATATATATATATATATGTATGTATGTATGTATGTATATGTATACATATTTAGAAATAATTTATTCTTTAAAAAGCAACTTAGTATGACTGAATTCTCAGCAGAAACCTGATATAAACTGCATAGATAAATTATCATTTATTTTAATAACCATTACATTGATCATCATCATCATCATCATGATGTATTCAACATGAGTTGAAGAAACAATGAACCAATATTAGAAGAAGTGAGTGATCCTTTCAATTGAATGCACTATACTCACAATCAACCTGATGCAGAATAAAATACTGGGTTAAAAAAAAAAAGTCAGTACAAATTAAATTGTAAATTTCATTCACAAAAGTGTCTTTGATATTTCTGTTTTCTTTAATCTTTTCTTGCAATCAAAAAACACAAAAACAATTTATTTTCTTCTAAGTTTAACTGAATAACCTAAGGTAGGACTTAAACTGATGGATTTTTAACTGTTTGGTTGAAATTTCAAGTACCGTTTTAAATGTATGCATGCATATGAAGTTTGGGTGTGGGGGCTAATAGCCATGCAATTCTCAAATGCTGCCTGCACTTAAAATATTAACTTCCCTTAATTTTATCAAACTTTTAAATATTGACAAACAAGATTTTTGGTCTTATACAGGAATAAATAAATAAAAGGAACGTTATTTTTATCCATATGAGAGAATTTGAAAATGAGGCAAAGTTCAACCTAAAGTAAAATCATAAGGAAGAAACAGATAAATTTTTTCTTTAGTTATGTAAAATATACCTTTAACATATATACTAGTAAGGATCAACCAAAATTCCTAAAAGAAAAAAAAATAATGAAAAAAAAGAAACAATTATTTTAAGAATAAAACAGCTTTTATTTATTATGAAGATGTCCAAAAGTAAAAAGCTTTCCAGTCCGTGAACACTATTGATTGGCACTTAATTTCATGACAAAAAGAAAAAAAAAAAAAATAGTCACATTGCTTTTATGCAGCAATGAAAGCAAGGCAGGCGGGAGGGAAAGTGTGAAATGATATTAACTAGGTTATTATATATATATATATATATATATATATATATATATATATATTAAAGAAATAAAGTCCAGAAGGAGCTGGCTGTACACAAGAGTCCAGTTAGTAATACAATGATAGCTTTTTTTTTTCTTTTTTTTTTTTTTGAAGTCAGAATAGCTTTACAAGTATAAATTCAATGTGGTTGTTATAATTGCCATGTGTAGTAAAAAAAAAAAAAAGCTAAAAGCTAGTTTTCTTTTTTATTCTTCTCCATATTTTATCTTAAAATAAAAAAAGGCAGTTTTATTTTCATGTTTTTGCCATATTATGAAAAATCTTGCTTCAGCAATCATAAAAAAGAAAGTTATTTCATGTAGGCATATTTGGAAAAAAATAATTTTATACAGAATATTTATATTTCAAGCACTGGGCATTATAGATTTTACAAGTTTATAGGTATATTCACCGCAGTACAATGGGCAGAAAAAGTGAGATTTGCCCTAAATGTAAAACAGCCCAGTTTGATTTGAAACCAGAAATTGACTTAAATATGAATTTAAAAACAAAACTATTTTTCAAAGAGTTGTATTCACCCACCCAAGGGAAATGTAGATGGGAAGTCAGAATGGAGAATTGCAATAAAGAAAGGGAAAATAGGCAAAGGGATCTTATCTTGAAAAAGTGTTAATGAAAAATATAAACTACAATCAATCAAATTGGTATTGACAAAAGGGAAGGGAAAATATTTGCATATTATAGTTATTGAGCTAACTGAGCTTGAGTTCTTGTGTTTTTCTTTTCGGCTGAACCCTAAATGACGGAAACCATAGTAAAATGTGGAGGAAATGAAGAATTAGTTTTAAGTTGGAGGGAGGGGATAAAAAGAAAGAGACTTCAGCTGGACAACTTATCAGAAGCTATCAAACAAAGTAATTTAACAATTGCTCAATTTCTTTTTTATTTAAAGTCAAAACAAAAAATCTGTGAAATATGTGAAGAGAAGGCAGCAAAGAAAAAAGCTTTTTAAGAAAAAAATAAAAAAATAAAAATAACTGTTACGGTCCGGAATTTAAAAACTGGATTTTTTCCTTCTATTTTTTTTTTAATTTTTTTTTTTTTTGAAAACAAGAAAATATACATCTTTAAAGAAAAAAAAATCCTTTAAATTGTGAAATTAAATTTTGACAACTCAAATTGATTTAAAAATGTTTTCTTATTTATTTTGCTATCAATATATAATAAAAAGAAAGAAAAAATTTAACATTTCATAAAAAAAAATGAAAACCATATAAAGAAAATTGAAGGAGATTGGAGTATTTTCCTCATCCCACAATTTTTTTTTTTTTTTTTAGAAGGAAAATTAAATACAAAAGCTATCAGCATTTCATCAAAGTCATTCCTTGTCTTGTATGAAAGAGAAAACAAAAAAAAAAAAAAAAAAAAAAAAAAATAAAACAGAACTAAAGACAAAAAAGGCTGCAAATAAGTTAAATTTAACTGTATACAACTATTCGACAATAACTGGTTCGGATTTTAAATTTATTTCATTTTTTAGTATTACTTTCCAAGAACTCGTATAGATATAGATGTATGAAAAATGAAATAAAATGTTTCATTATTCGTATTGTTAAAAAAATAGAACAAGACAAATGCTGACAGACCCCAAAAGCATAGCCCACATTGTCCAGACATATTTCCATAATTTAAAAACCTTTCTGATAAATGTTGAACTTGTTCTTGCTCCGAAAAAAGGAAATAGGGCTCAAGATAATTGTTTTAATAAAAAAAAAAAGAAAAAAAAAAGAAAAAAAAAGAAAATGACAGGAATCTAAAGTAATGATTTTTAGAACACTTTTCATTTTGATCGTTACTTGATGGCAGTTTTGGAAAAGTTTTAACAAGGGGTTGAAAAAGAAAAAAGATTATCTTTTTAAATTCTTCTCTCCCTATATATCCTGATTATATCAGATTAGCCAGAGATCTAACTAACGATTAGATCTCAAACTACTGACTATTGTTTTGTTTTTATTCATTTTAGAGAAAACATTAACCACAGGTCTAGACCGATGACAGTTCAAAATGGCCACTAACACTGCCTATCTGCAATAAGAATAGCTATGCTAACTGGCCAGAGCTTAAAAAAAAAAAAAAAAAAAAAAGCAGTATTAGACACTGAAGTAGCCACAAGAACTGGTCAGCTAAACATTCAGGCAGCTACTACAAACAGTAAAGTGAATGTACTAACAGCCACATAAAGTGGTTAGATGAAGACTTCACAGTAGCTACAAGAACTGGTTTGCCAATTAATCAATTGGCCACAGAATTGGTTAGCAACTCAATTGTTTGCTACATACATAAGTAGCCGTCATTCTCATTTCTCTACAGACTTTATATCATTAGAAAATAAAGTCTTTCCTTCATTTTTTTTTTTTTAAAAAAATTCTTTTCGCTTCATTAATTAATTACTGAGTAGTAAATTAATTAAAGTACATTTTGGCTTTTCTTACTGCAGAGCCTCTTTCTATCGAAACCATCAGAAACGATGTAAGGGAGGGGCGGGTAAAGTTTAGTTTTAATTTACATTGGACAGATGCTGAGGAGGTGGAGAAGGAGCAGCAGAGACAGGGTCAAAGTTGAAACTAGGAAAGAAGACAAAAAAATGAGCAAATAAAGTTTTTACTAATAATAAGAATATTGTAGTGTAATATTAAGTAATAGTCTAATAATTCTTCATTACTGGTCACATTAGCATCAATTTCTTCCTGTTTTTGTCAGTAGTTAAAAGGAGAATAGAAAACGAGTTTTGCAATAAACAGTAGATGATTTTTACTGTTTAATATCAAGATAGTAAAAATGGCTGGGACAAGGTATAAAGGGAGATGAATGGTGATCAGGCATCCACTTGGTGCTCTCAGCAAACTGAAAAAAAAAAATAAAAAATAAAAAAATTATAGAAAGTAACAATTTATTATTTTTTTTTAAAACCAAATAACAAAAAAGAAAAAAGAAAAAAAAATATGAACAAAAAAAAAAAATGAACAAAAAAAAAAATGAACAAAAAAAAAAAGAACAAAAAAAAAAAAGAACAAAAAAAAAAAGAACAAAAAAAAAAAGAACAAAAAAAAAAAATGAACTCTTACATTATGATTACAATTATAAAAAGCCTTTACAATAAACTTGATGCATTATTCATTTTTGAATAATAGTTATTTTCACATACAGCTATTATTTGCGTTTTATGTGGGGGAAAAAAAAAAAAAAAAAAAAAAAAAAAACCTGCAAGATTAAAGTAAATATTAATAAAAAATAAAAAGATTAATAATTGTTTCATGTAATAAAATAAGACAGCCTTACTGATTGGTCCGAAGATAAAATGGAAATAGGATTGGTACCCTAACCCCACACCACCACAAAAATAATTTTCCACCATTGGATGCATTGTTTGACTGTTTGCCAAAGTGGACATAATTAAAACAAGACACAATGTATAAGTTTAATAAATATGGTAAATTATATATATATATATATATATATATATAAAAGGCAATCTGTGAGTGTGTGTGACTGTAATCTATGCACGCCTACATTTTTTAAGCTACTCCATTCAAACTTTTTAGGGACACATATCTACAGGGAAGCCAGGTCGACATATACTTTTTGAGTTTAAGTTCAGCAATTTTTAACTTTTGCACTTTTTGGCTAATGGAGCCGATTGTTTCATAAAACATCTAAGATGATTGCTACATTACGTCACAGAAACAGAAATCAAATCACACATATCAAACTAAAATAAAAAAAAATAAAAAAAGCCTTTATATTTAATTTTTATTCTAACGTTTTAAAAATTCATTTGGTCAA
The DNA here is from genome assembly GCA_037127315.1 of Ascarosepion bandense. Classification (NCBI taxonomy): domain Eukaryota; kingdom Metazoa; phylum Mollusca; class Cephalopoda; order Sepiida; family Sepiidae; genus Ascarosepion; species Ascarosepion bandense. The sequence goes on from JBBBDQ010000734.1 coordinate 114,261, forward strand.
AAAAAGTGTTTTTTCAAACAAAAACAAAATATGTAAAAAAAAAAAAAAAAAAAAGTGCAAATGGTTAATTTAATTATTTACGTCTTTTTTTTCAGATTTAATATTTCCTACTTCAGAAAATAAAATTAAAAAAAAATTAAATCTATTTTTTTCACTAAATATTTCATGCATGAAATCAACTGTCTAATTTGTGTGGCATTAATGTAACTTTTTCCTCTAAAATTAAATGTCTGCAGTTTTAAATATTCTTAAAAATTTTCTGAACTGAGAGCATAATAGTTTTTATATTTCTAATTTCAGTAAAACAAAATAAATAATTTTTATGTTAAATTCATTTAGTCAACAAAAAATGTAAATATTTTCCCCTGTAATTTTGAAACAAAAACAAACAATGTTGTTTACAATGTCACACAAAACATCAAATCACGTTTATGCAAAACAAAAACAAAAGAAAATAGATTTTTTAATGGAATTTTTGAATAATTTTTAAACAATGATTTTTTACATAATTATTTTTTTATATAACCGAGTTTTAAAGGAATTTATCCAAAAATGTTCTGAGTTGCAGAGGCAATGATGCTAGTGAAAAATATATTCAAGTTAGACAAAACACTTAAGTTTTAATATAATATACAATATATGCATGTAGATCAGCTATATAATTCTAAAATTAATTTTGTATGCATGTTCCTAAGATAGTTTAAATGATACATAATACCCGGCCCAATTTAGGAGCAAATTGTACCTTGAGGCCCTGTCAAGTGCTGCGCTAAATTTCATTAAAATCAGACCAAGCTAAGGCTGTTCTTTTTTTCATTTATAATAGGCAATTCAGTGTTTGTTTTCCATCCACACATAAACATTCATGATACATTACTCAATAAATTTAAATATGCATAAGATATTTAAACAGTTCACAACATGACAGCAGAAATTTTTTTCAAGTGGTTGTTTATAACAACTTCTTGAAAGGTGAATGTGTTACATGCCTTAATGGTAAATAGATGCACACTGATTTGCTACTGCCATCACATATTTTCAAATAAATACAAGAAAGAATAATGACTAACAATGTATAATAAAAACTTAATATTCTGAAAAAAGTCTATAACTCTTTTAAGCCATTACTCCAAATTTTCACACAATGTTAACAGTAGAACTATGAACCCTCTTTCACTGTAAATTCAAATGTGTAATTAACAGTAAAATTGATAATATTGTTGCCTCATCATTTTGTATGATGAACTGCTTTTAAAAGGAACCCAACAGGTTTATACGTGATCTAGTTTAAATACAAAAATATTTCAGTTTTAATCAAATTGAGATAAATTACTATATTTAAGACAACCTTTTTATTTTTTTTTAGAGGCTGGGAGTGGGAGGGAATTATCTTTTTCTATGAGAAGTGGACAGAACAATTACTAAATGGTTTGCCTATGAATCAAAGTTGAGGTGTTGAATATAACATTAATCAGATAAATGACAATTTATAGATATTTTTTAAAACATGTTTTTCATTTATTAAAAATTGAATTGTATAACTTTGTGTACCCTATAGCTAACCTGATAAATATTTAAACACAAAAAGGATAAAATGCATTTGGTGGATTCTCAGAACTGATTATTGTTTTTTTTTATTTATATCATCCAAAGAATTACAATTTTTACCATTGAGACTATTTTGCAAGGACCTGAATAAATGAAAATCTAAAAGAGCAATGCTTGGCGGACATGGCAGGTGGGGCAACACATCCCAGCCAAGCTGTAACAATTTTTGCCAGGTTGCCAAAGAAATGTGAGGTCTAGTATTATCCTGATAGAAACAACACCTTTCCTGTTTGGTGATTCTGGGCGTTTTTCTGAAATTGCTGCCTTTAATTCGACTATATGGAAGTAGTACTTTCCAGAATCAATTGATTAGTTACTTGGTAGAAGCTTATAGTACAGGATTTCTTTTCAGTCCCATTAGATGTACAGTATGACTTTTTTTTTTTAGGATGAAGACCTGCTTTTGAGGCGGCTAATGTTGGCTCACGTGGCCCAGAATTTTTTTCACTGAACATTGCTGTAAACAATCCTTTTCTCCTCACCTGTCACCATTTGCTTAAAAAAGGTTGCATTTTCATTGGATTTATACTTCAAATCACAGATAGAAATGTAATACAAAAGATTCATTTCACTCAGATCATGTGGTATCCAAACATTGTAGTGATTTGAGTACCCAAGCTTCACCAATTGCTCATGGATGGTGGATTTTGATTCATAGATGAGTGTTAAGTGACATATGGTCCATGATTAGATTAGGAAAGCCATTCGTGTGGCCATTTCTCATCACTAAAACAACCTAATGAAATTAAGAAAAACTAGAAATATCATCAACTTACTTGAGAGTGTTAGAAGCAGTGAACTGATCAGTTACCTATTCAATTTCTTGCATGTACTCAATCTTCTCAACAGATAAATCTGGATTCATTTCTGTCACTAAACGGATAGCTTCAGCAAGTGCCTAAAAGAGAGAGAGAAAAAAAAAAAATGTATTCATAAAAATTGATTAATTTTTTTTTATATTAAAAATCACCAACATTTTATGAAAAAAAAGTTGGCATCGTTCCAATTTGCAAAAATCTGTGCCAACTTTGCATTTGGATAAAAGCTTTTAATAGAACAGAACAAAGGGCTAAAAATTCAGAGAGAGAGAAAGAGAGAGAGCAAGAGAAGTTCAAGAAATAAAAATAGAAGCATAGAATTTACAGTTAATCTAGCCATTTCAACTGTAAAATGAAACCTTGCTACCAATCTAGTACTGTACTTAAATTCATAAGGTCTAATAGAAAAGACACAGGAAAGCTATGTTATGGTGGTAAGAAAGTTACTGAAGTAGAGATGCTAGGTCAGGTTCAATAACATTGCATATTCTACTTTGGATTCATCAAGGATCTTTAAATAAACAACAGAGAACACCAGATCAGATGTGGCAGCAATATTCAAAGCTTGGCTGAATGATAGACTTATAAATATGTAAGGGAGTTGATTTTTTTATGTGCCGCTTAGATGTGGCACAAGACCAAAAGTAGGGAGTACCCAATGAGGATCTAACTCACTACTCAGTTGTAATAGGTTCTAGTGAGACAAGCTTGCTAACCATTACACCATGCCGAGGTGTCCCGTAAACTTATAAATATATAAGATAGATTCCTGAGGATTGATGAAGAATACAAGAAATTATTTCTTTGTTCATTTGTAAATATATATAATTTATTCATTGAAAGATTGAAGTGCAACAGTTAGAATGCAGAAATAATGCAAGCAGAGAGATCGTACTTACTGCATCATGGTCAATGTTGTCGTTATCACTTGTTATGGTTACTTTTCTTTCCACTCTGGTTTCCACGACGCCGTCCTTTTCAGTTCGGTACTGAAGAAGAAAGTAACAATAAAATATCAATGAAAGGAAACTGAAGGAAAAATTGGCATTGGAAAAAATAAACATCTCACAAAATAAAATGGGCACGATTTTCACATAAAGTTTTTTTTTATATTTTTTTATTTTTAATGAACAGCAGCTGCTACACTAGCAGTCAACTGAACTGGATATATTAAATATTAAAATACATTTACTATATTTGGTAGATATTAGTATTCTTTTAATATTCTTCTATAATATAAAATACAATTTGACTATATATCTACTGATTACCCTCTTAGGATATATTCCACTGTTAATGCAGACACCATACCTCTGTAACAGAATAGCTCATTAGTAAGTAGATGAGATCAGACTGCTAATACACTGACTTTTTCTTTTGTTTTAATGAATTTTAAAAATATAATTTTTTATACAATGGAATTAAATCTAAAAGAAGAAAATCCTAGATTATTTATGCAGAAAATGTAACTAATTTATTTATCTAAATTTTTTGTTTTTGACTCAGCCGTAGTTGGGATCATTAAGCCCTTTCCTTTTAAATTTTGCAGTCATTTTTTTCACAGTAAATTAGTAGGCACATAAAGGATGTTCTTTTAAATTTATATTTTGTCCAAAATTCTTGATTTCTTTTCTATGCGTTAACCCTTAACAAGTTACTTAAAACTAGAAAATATTTTTTAGATGGGAAGAATTAAAAAAAAAAGATTTTAGGGATACAAGTCTTACTTATTAATCCATATCTGGGGGAAGAAGAGGTGGGTTCATACTTTTTCCAAGGGTATTTGCACATAAGTGAATATAATGACCCCAACTGGAATTGGAACTCAGCTCTTCAGTTAACAATTCTGAACCTTTATCCATTACACTACTTGCACATCCAAATTTACAGCATCTAGTATTTCTAAAGTTCTGTGTCCTCTGAAGTTTCTTGATATTTTAGGGTGGGTATTAAAAGTATGGTTGGTAATAGATTTCCTTACAAGAATATTTCTAATATAAACTGTAACTAATACCATATGTTAAGATCTTTACTTCATCCACACAACTCCAGTAAAAATTTTTTTTTTTTACCCACACATTGAGTATTAACCAGATATACCTCAGCAATAATAAGTTCTCCTGTTCATCCACACAAGTTTAGAGCTACCAGAAAGGCATTTCATATACAAGACTACATCTAACTCAAAAGTGTAACCAGCAAAGGTGAAAATGAGTAATCATTTTTATTTTATTATCACTAAATTATTTTCAATGTCAAGGAGAAAATATTTAATTTATTTTTAGAATACTGGAAATTAGAATTCAAAACTCCAACTGTGCTTAGGTTACATGCAACCATAACTCAAAATAAATCTTTGAATGAAGCTGCAATAAAAGATATTTTGATTAATGAAATTAAATCTAAAATGATTCAATACTCAAAATAGTTGACTTTTGAATTTTCATGTAAAAAGTTCAGGACAACATTATTTTTCAATGCAGTTGATAAACGAAATTGTTTAAACAAATTATTCCAAATAAACTAAAAATGAAGAGAAAGTGAAAAAAAATGTTTAAAATTACTTTTAGGTGATGTCCCAAGGGAGCTAACTTAATAGATTTCTCATTGTTTAATAATATAATCATAGCAAACTTGAATTAAAGCTCAAATTAAGAACCAGTTAATTATGAGCAGATCAATTTCAAATGTTTGTTAAATTTCTGATCACTTTCTATGTTATACTTAAAAACTGCCTTGTTTATAACTTAATAGTCCCCACTTTTCACATAAAAACATCCTGAAATTTATCCAGCACAAAGCATAAAATGCATTTTTATAAATGCTAAAAAATGTCACATTCCTTTAAAATATTTAATCTAGTTTGCAAGCTCATCAATCAACCAACCAAAGTTGATAATTATGAAAAGTTCTTCAAGTAACATTATGATTCACAAAATATTAAAATCTCAACTGACATTCAATTTACAAATAAAAGCAGTTGTAACAAAATTTTCATAAATTCACTGCTTTACATAAACAAGCATCTGTAAATACTTGGGTAGAAGGAAACAAACATTCAAAATTGAAGACAATGTGCAAATGTCCACTAACTATATTTTAAATGATTAACTATCAAAGGGTCTCTCATCAATTGTATTGCATTAATTAAAAAGAATTTATAATTTTAAGGAGTTTTTTTTTTTAGAATATTTTATACAGTCTATTAATAATTTATATAAAAAATATCAAAAACCATAAACACAAACGTAAGGCAAAGAAATCCATCTGTAATGTGTGTGTGTGTGTGTGTGTGAATATATGAGGATGGATCCAAATGTATTGAGACTGTTGCTATAATAAGGGAGGTAAAGTATGCAGAGTAAAACCAAATAAACTATTACACATGCACACTAAGTTATGACATTCTTACTAATTGTTTATAGTAGTGCTTGGAAGGAAAGTTTGTAGAATACAGTTTCTCTCACCACAACACAGAGCTTCCATCAGTGGCCATGACTTGTGAAGCAGTTTTTTGGCCAAGGACAACATTCCCCAAGTCCGACAACTATCACATTCTTCAGATCTTTCCCCTTGCAACTTTTTACCAATAATCAGATCCCACTTGAAAGGAACAAGATTTCAATATGTAGAGGAAATCCAAGAGAATGTGATGAGACAGCTTCTGGCTAATCTAAAAAAAGGAGTCCCAAGAATGCTTCCATAAATGGAAATCACACAGGATAAAGCGTGTGACTTCAGAAGCATATTACTTCAAATGAAATTAAATGCAAAATTGATATCTGTTGCAATTTTCTTCTTATAGCACCAGTCCTGATTCTATTTGATAAAACCTTATTTACTCAGTGATACATCTATTTAAGATCTACAATAGTTTAATGCAATATGAAGGTAAGAAATCATTTGTGTATTTCCTATTTCTTTTCTCCACCTAGTATGTCACAGAAAAAAAAAATTTTATAACATTCAAATGCCAATTAACAGTTATCAGTGTAAAAGTGGGAACTGATATTCCAAGTTCAAATTCTGATCAAATTCTTTTTTGAATTTGATAAATCAAGCCCTTCACCCTCTTCTGTTATGTAAAATGAACATATATGACTTACAAATAGTGAATAAAAAATCCTGATTAAGTTGAGTAGGGATGTGAGCCAAAACTAACAAATTCTAGAGAAAGCTCTCGTCCCAAATTAGTATATGCATAGTTAGTTATAATAGAATTTAGCTAAAATTTAACTTTTATTAATTATATCCTGAGTGCCTATCAAGAAAATATAATTAAAATCAGTTTAAATTACAACTGAAAAGTATGAAGCAAAGTGTAAATGAAATAATTTTCTGTCTTAGTTTCTTGAATAAAGCCATAAATAAATTTCAAAGACAAAAGTAACTGGCAAGTTAGAATGTAAATAAAAAACAAAAACAAAATAAATGACAATGTACAACCCACCACAACAATGATAAACAATCAGTTGGAAAAAAAAATAAAAATAAAAATACAAAAATTAAAAGTAAAATAAAAAGATGGAGAAGAGATTTTGCGAATTGTTCCAATAAGCTGTAAAATAAAAAAAATAAAAAATAAATAAATAAATAAATAAAAAAAAACTAAGAACTGCAAAAAGCTTAAGCATTATATAAAGCTTAAACCACCAGGTGACACATGAGATACCTTTGACTTTCTTTAAAAATATTTGAAAGAGATTGTAATAGTTGAAATGTTTTGAAAACACTAATTTGCTAATATGCACTCCATACCATTACCACCAATGATACACAAAAATGAATAGAAGATCAAAATAAAAATAAATGTCAAATTCTGTCCTTCCATCTATTCGAAAGCCTTCTATCTCAGGATACACTTACTTTACATATGCAAATTATACCTATAATGCAGCTTTTAAGCTAGTTATAAATAAAACCCACAAATATTCAATTTTTCTTTAGCACAAAGAAATTCAAAAACTGTGAAACATAAAAGTATGCTTTTTATATTTGTTAGAGTTTATCAATTATTTCTTTAATAAAATATAAATCTTTTGCTAATCAATCAAACAAGCCATTGAAGACTTATTCAATATAATCTTAATGATAGAAGCTCTTTCTTGTAATGAACTCGTGTAGATGCTCAAGGGCAGGAATATGGTAATTGTCATGAAGTTGGATGAATAGACAGGTTGCAATATATTCAATTGATTTAATTTGATTAATGTGATCTTTGCAACGTGAAATGCAGGTGAAATCATATCCTGTTTACCAAATGTTAAGTTGGCAACTGAAGATGCCACTAAATCTCAGAAAAAAAAAAAATTACCATAACTTTCTTTATAAAAATTATTTTAATGATTTAATCCCCTTAGAGGATTACTACCTAGAAATAGTAATGGACTATAGTAAGAGTATTTCACAATTATTCTTGCTCTTTTTCCCAAGGTATTAGTAGAACAAAAATACACAAGAAAGATTTGGCTCATGCCTTTCTAATGGTCATTAATAGAAACTTATAGCAATTAGCAAACAGACTTTCCATTTTCTAGAATACTTTTTTTCCTGAACCATTTTATACTTAACTAAATATAGCAGAGATTTACCTCAGTGACCAAAAAAGTCTAGAGTTACATGTATATTTTGCAATGGAATATGGAGATGGTAAATTGGTGAGCTTCAAACTGAAAGTGAATCAGGCAGCACCTCGTGTGGGAGAAAATGGCATTGTTGATTGTAGCCATTTTTATTGGCTGCTTCTGGGTCTTATTAGCTAAGCGATGGCTGGTCGGGTGCATAAAAGCACATGATTGTTCAAAGGAAATTTTGGCTTTGGTGAGGAGAGTGGCTTACCTGTGTTTCAGAAACTGTGAATTGTGGAATTGATTAGCCTTACTCAGCTTTTTTGTTCAGTGTGCTTACAATTTTGACACTACCTATTTCGGCATTTGTATCCCCTCTCCCATGCTGCATGGTGATACACAAGGCCTTTGGTATCCTGCTGATTCCAGAGTTCAGCAGTGCCGCAACTCATGCCAATCATAGAATGGATCAAAAATGTTGAGTTGGTCTGTGAGCTCTGTGCTATGAATAAAGTCAAGTGTGTCTTGCCACATATCAGCAACTGAGTCAGCAGTAAAGAGTAGACGTAGAACAGATCAAATGGGCTCTAATGACCACATAAACAACTGATGCATTCAGTACATTTGGCCTATTTGTGGCACAACAACTTTTGACAGGATGAAATGGTGGATGAATTTTCAGCAGAGTTGCATTGCCTGACTTGGCTGGTTGGAGAATCATTGCCCAAATGTTGGATGGCATGTGCTTCGTATCTGGTCTGCCACAATATGTTAGGCAGCTTCTCCATGCATCGTCTAGATTAACTCTATGACCATAAAGCAGTTGCTAACTTGAGCTGAGGCTATCATGACTGATGACAAGGAGCACGAGGAATTGGTCACTGTGTCTGCCCAACAAACGCATACAGACAAGGAAGTTCTTCTTGCTAACACACACAGAAGGACTGTTATTTGCTATAGATACTCTGGTCCTAACCACATAACCAGAGACTGTATGCAAGGATGTGCCAAAGGGATGAATGATCTATTGCAAAGGACCCACCGTGAGACGCAGTGTTTTAAAGGTGATAAGATCAGGCATCTAAGGGAAGAGGATGTCAGCACCAGTCGCCTTCCCAAGCAATTAAAGAACCGGGAGCTGCCTGCTATAGAGGTATTTGTCAATGGAAAGAAGTGTGTGGCTCTGGTGGGCTCTAGGTGCTCACAGATGCTGGTGAGCAAAACGGTATGCCATCTTGGGAAGCAGAAGTACTAACAGTTGATGGGAGAACCTTGAAGTGTTGTGAGCAAAGCAAAATCAAGTTAGACATTGGACATGCCCATCTTGTAACTGTTGAGGCCCTGATTGTAGATAGACGATTGTTGAGATTTGATCTTCTCAGGATTGACACAATTAGGGAGCCCAGAGGTGTGCACCTAACCAGGTCAAGTGAAGTGCACTTTCCTAACGGAAACTTAAACTGGTGCACTGCCATTTCTATCAACGATCCCAACTTCAGCGTAACATTTGACCAAGATAAGGCATGGACCGCCTCGTGGAAAGGGGGGAGTGGTTATGCACGCAGTAACAGACGCTTGGGTGATCATGTCTCGAAAGAGACATGACTGACTGGGCAGAAGATTATCCTGCAGTAGGCTGCCATTACTTTATGCAAAAAAACTGGTTGCCAACTAAGGTTATAGAACCCAATCTGTCCTGTTATTTAACCCAAAACTGAAGGGAAGAGATGGATTAATACCTTTCCCAAAGGTATTTGTATCTAAGTGAATGCAATGAATTCAACTGGAATTCGAACTCGGCTCATTGATTTCTTGTTTCAAGCTGATAACCACTGCACCAAAATGCACATCCAGTGAGCTAAAAATAAAGTGCCAGAATACACAGTGCCTGACCATGCCTGAGAGGCATATGAAAATGAGCTACTATTGTGGTAGCTTAATGGCTTGGCCCACCTAAGGGTTTGATTCTCCTGATGGTGATTGTACAAGTGAAAGATTTGGTTGGTGATGTATTATTGCAAATTTATGGAGGGATTCACTGCTAATGTGGATGTGTGCACAGAAAAACTTACAGAATAGCAACAAGGAGCTAATGTACCACTCTTGCACTTACAAAAGGCATACTTGCAAATCCACGTTGATAAAGTATTATGTCCCTTTCAGACTGGTTTTCAAAGGTTAGCAATTTTTGCCTTACGTGACTAGGTTTCAGATTGAATGTCGTGCCCCTCATCATGAGAACTGTCAGAGGCAATATTGAATCAAGTCAATTAAGAATGCCGCAACATTTTCTTCAATGAAAAACTGGTTTCTGCAGCACATATGCGGCAGCACTTATCTAATTACGGTCTCATCTGTAAGGATCCAGGGTAACTGGAGGATGGAGCAATGGCTGGTTGAGTGCATGAAAGCATGGTATGCTCATTCAGAGGAGTTTTTGGTTTTGGCAAAGAGAGTGGCTTACTTGTGTTTGACAAACTGTGACTTGTCGAATTGATTAGCCTTACTCAATTTAATTCTGACACAGTAAACTTAAAACACAAAAACAGACATAATTGCAATAAAAACTGTACATATTATTCTTAATGTAAAAATCTAATGTGCATCTCAATAAGATTACAGTCTGAGGATGCATTGCCAAAGGAGAGCAGAGTTTGAATTCTAGTTGGATTTATATTCACTTATGAGCAAATACCCTCAAAGAAAGGTATGTATCTATAAATATTGTTATCCTCAATAAAAAAAAAATTCTTATAATACAAAATATGTTTTGGCATAAGATCATTTTGAACATTAAGAATTAAAGATAAAATTAACGCTTAAAAAGAAAGTTAATTTTTACTCAGTTAACAAAATAGGATTGCATTTGTTCTCAATTATACATTGTTTAGTTCATATTTCTAATATTGAATTTTGTTTAGTTTTCATTTTCTAATAGGTATCAGCACAAAAATCTTATCAAATGTAAGAATTTATTTTGCAACAGAAGTTTAATCAATAAGCATAACAAAGAATATTTAATATGCAATGGTAATTGTATTCATGAAATTTTGTTAAATAGATTAACCAGACTATGATGAGTAAAGAGGTGGATAGAAATGACTTATTTTGAAACACTAAATTCATTTCCTAGTTGACTATTATAAAACCTGATTGTGTGTTAAGAATTGAAGGGACACAATTATCCATTATTTACCTAAGTCTTCAGTGAAAATAAAAATGCTCTCTGGCTTATACGATTAAAGGTAAAGTCTACCCAAAACCAGCAACGCAATACCAAAAAACCAGATTAGCAACACTAAATAAATTAGTACTTTTTGAAGACAAAAATCAGAGGCTTGAAGCAAAATTGTTAAGAGTTAAAAGTTCCAAGCTCAAAGCAGAGAGTGAGCCACAATTAAGTTGAGAGCTTTCATAAAAAAAAAAATTCTAGAAAGTGTGGTGAAATGTTTTTAGCCCAATGAAGATGTCATTAAAAAAAGTTTTTATGTTTGGTTTTGGGAAGTGAACCAGGCCAAAAACTTTTCAGCAATCCACTTGTAACATTTATAAAACCAGGTATTTTTTTTTCTTTCTGCAATAATTTTATAGCAAATATTTTGATACTTATCAAAAATAGTGATTTTATTTTCATAACAACTAATATCATAATGGAACAAACTTTGTTTATCTCCACTAAAGATTATTAGTCTTAAAAAAGACTAAAAAAAAAAAAAAAAAAGCCTTGACAAATAAACCATTAAACAATTTTTACATTTACTAATACAAATTGCATAATCAATTATTTAAACTGAAAATGTTTGGTGAAGGCTAATTTATATTAATTTTATGAAACAATAGAGGAGTGATGACAAAATGGTAAAGACTAACATATTTTAGCAATCTTTTGCTACTATATGATGAATTTTACTATTAAAAAAAAAAAACATTGGCGGACATGAAGGAGACTACTACCACCTTTAAATTTGTTGTTTTTCAGCGCAGTCTTATCAGTCATTACATAAAGTTTCTGATTATCAAAAACATTTGAAAAAATTTCAATATTTAAACAATTTGAGGGGGGGGGGGCTCACTTTCACATACAACGTTATAGTAAATTGATCCTCTATTTTGGAACCACTCGCACTGGGGGTTGGTTTGCCTTTTTTTAGGGAAGAGTTGTTGCTCTTGTTTTTGTCTTTTTCAAATTTTCTTTGGTTCTTACGATGACATCTTCCTCGGAAACTCCAAGAATGACTTTATTCAAAATTTCGAAAAGGATTCTGTAGTTGAATATGCACAAGCATAAAAGTTAATTGCACAGGATCAATTTACTATAAGGTTGTATGAATAACTGAGACCCCTCCCTCCCTAAAATTGTTTAATGTTGAAATTTATACAAATTTTTTTTGTCAATCAGAAAGTTCAGGGTGCAATCAATAAGGTTGCACTGAAAAAAGTAAAATAAATTGAAAAACAACAAATTTAAAACGGTAGTGGTAGTCTTCTTCAGGTCTGCTAAAAGATCTTCCAAAAGTTGAGCAATCTACTTAAGTTAGATATATCTATAGGTGTGGGGAAAAATAGATACATATTTTATTATTTGACCTTATTTAATGTTTCAAATTTTAAATAACCAAATTGATTTAATATTTACTTTGAAAATACTTTGTAAATTATATATGAATGAAAATTATAAAAATATATATTTTCTTCATGTCTTAATATAAAATGGAATATAAATTGCTTTATTATTATTATTATGATAAAGAAAAGAATATTGCAGATTTGCTTATCAGTTGCCTGATAACCAGTTTGGGTTCTCTCTTGGGAAGGTTGATGAACTGTTCATATCTATAGAATAATAGTGGAATATTTTGGCTGGGTAAGTTTTTTTTAAATTTTTTTTAATTTGAAAGATGAGGCAGCCATAACTTGTAAGTCATACATAAATACTCGTGAACATTTTCATTCATAGATTGAGTTGACTGGCTTAACTGACTTGAAGGTATCCCTAACCTTTTATGAAAATCCCTTGCTATATCATAAAACACATTTCACTGTGATGCATGTGCCCAGCATACCCCCCACATCAAACTGGATGTCATGATGGGGTACACTGGGCTTTAGACATTTGTGTCCCAGTGTCATTTGGTTTGTTTTGATCTCATTCAAAAATGACAATAATAAAAATGCTATATTTTAATCATATTTATAATGAAAATATTGGGAGCACTTTGACGTTGTGTAATGGTTAACAAACTTGTTTCCCAAGATGAATTATGACCGAGTAGCAGTGCCCCATACTTTTGGACTTGTGCAATATCTAAACTACTTGGTAGAATAAAAGTATTGGGCAGTCTAAAATGTTTGTTTAGTTAGAAAAATTTGCTTAATAAACTGAACAAATTCTATGGCCAACTCAACAGTCTTAAATTAGGATTTGAGAGATATGTGTGTAAGTATATAAAACTAAAAAGCTTTTAAATTTTATAGATTTAAAATAAACAAATTTTGTGTCTGTCTGACATAAAACCAAAAGATTAAACTGTATCAAAAAGTAAATTATTTCTGACAAATGCAAAGTATTGGAAGACTAAAATGTAAAGATATGTAAATATGAAATATAAGCAAAATATCAAATTGAGAACAAATGCCCACATCCTGTGCTGTGTTTAAAAAGTAAAATTTGCCTTTTTAGCTGTCATCCTGGTTTAAGATAGGAAGAGAAATTAGCAGAGACATTGAAATGAGCAGAAACGTTAACAGCAACATAAGCAACAATGCACTTATAACTCCCACTTATGTCTTTAAGTTTACTGGAAATCTTTGGATAATACTTACCAATTTAAACTATAAAGCTTAAAGAAGGACTAATATTAAACAAAGTGAAATTCTTTGCAGATTTCTCTTAACTGTATCCAAAAAAAAAGCTTAAATGATTAAATTAAACAAGCCTTTTTTTTTTTTTTTTTTTTTTTTTTAAATTCTTAATATGAAGAATAGAAGATTACAAATTTGGTTTGTTAAAATACAATACTTCCTTGATAATCTGGACTTCAATTACCCGGACATGAACGAAGACAAAAATTAAAATTGTTTCAGCATTCTTCTATTATTCAAACTACACCCATTCTAATATTTAATCTCTTTGAGAATTTAGAAAACCCATACTCAACGTTTGATAAAAATGCTGATAAAATAACTTCAATTAATTCTTGCCAATTTTCTTTTTCTATCTAGACAAAGAACATGTATTTGAATTATCATAATTTGGTCACACCAGAGATTATGGCTTATGCAACACTCAAATGTGTGTGACACACACTTGAATCATACTTTAATGGAAAATGGAAGTATCTTTTTTTGTTTTCTAGCACATAGTAATTTGACACCTGTTGGCCTTGAAAATTTAATGAGAAAAATATGAAGTCAGTCAGAATCAGACAATGATTGACAAATTTTTTCATAAAAATAAACCGGACAAAACTTTGAACAAAGTATTTGAAAATATTTAATGATAGAAAGTTTTTTTTTAAAAAAATGACTTTCAAATTAGACAATATGTTGAGAATTTTACATTTTTGGAACATTTTGCAACATGTACGAAGGCGTTCAGATAATTAAGGAAGTACTGTTTACTTATCTAATTAGAGGATTAACAGAGAAAAGAATCAGTTCTTTATTCTGTATTTTAAGATTTTCTACTTATTGATAGATTAAGAAAAAGTGTAATATAAAATTCAAAAGACTAACAAACAAAATTGCTTTTGATAAAATAAAACTTAGAAATGAAGTGCTATGATTTATTTTCAGATATACCTTAACAATATACTTTTATTATTGTAAATTTTTGTTTTCATCTTGATTAAGATATGATAGTCTATCTATTGTACTTATATCACTTTTGGTTTGTTCCTACTTAACCAAGAGATTAAACTCATGACTAAATGACAATAAAACATTTAACCAACTACTATGTCCACCATGCCACTGTCCTGAAGATGTATTTTTGGAGTCTTTATATTCACTGTCAAATTCTGACATTTGGTTATCACATCAAATTCTTATCACTTTTTGATAATTTTGTATTTCATTTTTGATGAGGAATTGCAACATAACTTATTTTAAAGATTTTTTCTCATCTTGATTGTTGTAGATGTTATAGACAACATTTCAGACAAGTATCTGGCAGCCATCTTCAGGTGTCCATTGTTTAGCTTATAACAACCAAATGAGAGAAACAGAAATTAAAATTTATAATCGTGCACCTCAAACATAGAAATAGAAAAATACCTTAAGTTTTAGAATTTTAAAATTTTCTTCAATTATTGCAATCATTTGACAAGTTATAGAATTTGGGAAATAACTTTTTGAAAAAATATATTAAAGCTTATGTTAATTGATAAAAATTGTGTCTATCCTTTTTGATAGTCTTGTAAATTAATTTTTTACAGAGACTATGTGTTATGAGATTTTCAACAAGTTATTTCCAAGACTAAAATTTTTATGTGCCACTCAGGAAGTAGGCAATCAATGCCTCTTCATAATTACCAGTTTTTTTTGTTTTTTTTTAAATAAATTTTGTCTCTTTGTTATTTCTCCTAAACCTTATCCAGCCATCCATTTACATTAGCTTATCAAGTATGTTATGTGCTGTTTTCTCTGTCCTTTTTGGCATCAGGTTTCCCTAGCCCTCCTTTCTCATTATGTGCTAATGTTTCTTAAGGACAGTTGATCTGGTTCTCCACGATTTTGATTTCCTGTCCCTCAATCTGTCCTGTGAGTATCAGATTTTATAATTCTTTAATTTGAAAATTACAAAAAAGTTTTAAAAATTCCAAACATAAGCTATGAATTTCAAAGATGAACAAACACTTTAGTGTAATAAATTTCTGTGACCCACAGAAATGATTTCGATCAATGGTAGAAATGTAAACAGTGACAAAGTGTGTTTACATTGAAGCTAGCTGACATTAAAGGAATGTTATGTATTTCAGTGACTGACAAATGTGTTTGGCATCAGAAACATTGACAAACAAAAGCGTGTTTGCATAAGGGCAGCCATTTTCAAGGTCAGAAAACATAAACAATGACAGAAGGAATGTGAGGACATCAAAGACAGCTGACCCAAATGTGATAATCGGCAAAAATGATTAACAGATCCATATACGATACAATTAAGCAGAATTCAAAGTATTTCAGCTTATATAAGATCAGTTTTTTTGTTTCTTTTCTTCCAGTCAAAGACAGAACATGGAGAGGACTCAGAGAGAGCACAAGGAAGACAACTCCAGCTAGTCAACTCACTCGTATGGGTGCGATTCCCTCTGACTACCACTCTACACACAACCGTTACCAAAGAAAAAGAAGAATGTAAGTTAACATTATTATATATACGTGTTTGTTGTTGATGTCAAGAGGATTGTCATTGTTGGAGAACCAAGCATATTAAATAATACTAGTATTAATAAACATTTTTTTTTATATTCAGAACACGACTCCCCCCCACCACTTTTTTTATACAGTGAATAAGGCGCATATTATAAACCTCTGAAAAGCTAATCAAATAACATTAACTGCTTCAAAGTAGACAACTGCAATTGTGTTTCCTACACTACAAGCACACCACAATCAGATAATTTTAATTCAGTATAAGTGAAATTAGATAATAGCATGTACAAAAATATTTGTTTATAACTTGGTGAAATTTTCAAAATCCATCCCAGTTATAAAGCTGATATCAAATTATGTTAAGATACCAAATATGCTATTATCTTAAGAACTAAAGCCTAAATGCGTTTAAAGACAAGCATAATGCTTTTTTCTTTCAAAACACATGAAAAAAAAAACATTTGATCTAATGTAAAACATTCATTAAAAAGGTATTTACTCAACCTTTAGGACTCTGCATTATTAATATTACTTCCCTTTCCACTACATTATTTTTAAAGGTTTCTCAATTGCAGTGTCCTTATTGTTAATTTCATTCAAAGTTGTTTTCTTTTGCCATAACAGGATATGACAATACAACTACGAAATTCAAAAAATTCAAATTCGGGGATCAGAGCTGCTTTCAGTGGCAGGATAAATTTTCTGTACAGCCAATGAAGTCCCTTACAGAGTGGTAAAAGGTTATATTCTAAAGCAAGTAAATGAGAGAGAAAAAGAAGTTACAAAAAGAAAGAAAAAAGTCTTCTACAAAATTCTGTTTTATAATAGAATAATATCAATTTTTACACTTTCCGAGATTTTAGGTAGAATCTTTTTTAAAAACCGAAGTTTTTAAATATAACCTTGAAACGAAAATTAAATCATTTAGCTTAGATTTACCTCCCTTAGATCACATGTAAAATTTATATTTTTGGTGAAAACAGATAGAGAATATTTGGCTATAAAAAAAAGATTTGCTTTTAATAACCACATTCATAGACATCTGATCTTGATTGGCTAAACTCAGTTCTCAACTAAGTAAATATTGAGCTTATTTAACTAAGCATGTAAAAACCTCACCGAGTAAGAAACGTAAGACACCAATTCATTTATAGAACATCAGAATGGATACAAGAACTAGCAAACACTAACAAAACAAATTGCAAATAAAATGAATTTGTTTGAAAGTTTATAAATGCAATTAGATATTTCCCTACAATTAGATTTAAACTGATGCTCAACATATCTTACTCATTTTAATGACATATTTCCTAACAAATTTAATTACAGTGAATTTTGAAAAAAGTTATGAAGTATTTCTAAGTTCATTTAGGCTTTTTCCAAATTAAACAGAACAGTTTTAGGTTAATCAATTTTATAACAGATCTGAAAGAAAGTTTAAAAGCAAGATTTTTGTCATAGTAAAACTGTATTTAAACATTTTCAATCAAACTGCATACAAATGAAATTACAAAATGTAATGAGATACTAAATACCTATGAAAACCCACTGAGCATTAATAAAATTTAGCACTATTTAATTGAGACATTTGGAATTAGAAGGTACTTTCCATGATAAAAAAAAAATCTTGTTTAAAGTTTGTTGCCTTTCGAAATGCCATAACTTGGTCTATTTGAGATAAATCATTTTTTATTTTATTTTTTTAGAAAAGGAAGCTAAAAGCATCTACTTTAACATATACTTACAATGGAAACGTTTTGTGGCATTTTGAAGCAAAAAACTATACGCATATAACAGAAACTGAGTACCACCATAGTGCAAGTTTTACTTAAAATAGTGACATTATACTCCCCCAAGCAAAATAAAAGGTTTAAAAGATGTCTAATGGCAAACATAAGGCTTGCACATAAACACAATAAATTTTCATGAGGAAAAAAAAAAAATCTGAAGGGGAGGGGAATAATCTAACGTGATCATTATACACTGTTACTGGTTAGATAACAACCATAATGAGTAAACAAAAATATTAGTAGTACAATAAACAAATACCAGACAAATAGATGTGGTGGAAGGTACCGTCTACACCAACACTCAGAATGAGTCCTGCAAAGTCAGACAGGCGTATTTTACATTGTGAACCATAGGAATTTCGAGACCTTGTTGCGAATATCTGTTGATACAGTAAAGTTGCTTTCCAGATATAGGAAAGCTTACAGAATAGTGTTATGCTTCACTAATTTTCACATGCATGGCGGAAAGTACCTTCTTGAACTGAGGGCCTTAATTATATTTTAGCCAGTATTGCCAGCACTTATTGAATAAAAAAAAAATTTTGCACTCATGAAGGTCCAAGTTTGCTGAGAAATGTTACTGGTTTGGCAGATGAAAGAATAACTTAGTAGATGCTATATTAACTGATATCAATATTTGACCAGATTATTATCAACTCTCTTATAAAGATCATAAATAATATTTTATCCACATCACCATTCTGCTATATCTGTAGATGTCCAAAGCTTTCCTAGTATCCTACTTTTTCTTAATCTTATGTAAGAAAGTTTTTTTTTTTTTTTTCCCCCCTTCAAAATTTCCCAATATTTTCAAAGAGAAATTTCCTTGGCAATTCTAAGAGGTACTTTTGTCTAATGGTATTTCAACAGGAAAATCAAATATAGAAAAAACTGGAAAGTGTTGAGCAACTTTCAAGTACAATAAAAATTACTTTTTGCTATGAAACTTTATACAGATATACAATATGAAATTATAAATAAATATATAACAGATACTCTATGTGTTTCTATTTTTTTGCTATGGTAATCAAAAGCCTTTTGAGATAATATATATATATATATATATATATATTTAGAACCAATTCTATTTACTATTCCAAGAAATATTACAAGATTATCATTCCATACAATATCAACAATAGAATTAACTTATATTAGATCAGATCAAATTCGGAAAAAGAAAAGTATAAGTGGGATATAAATAAAATATATGTACATAAATGTATTCTATGGACATCAATGTTTAGTAAAAGTAAAATACATGAATATAAACATTACTTTTAGAAATTTCTATAAAAAAAAAAAAAAAAAAAAAAAAAAAAAAAACAACTTTGCCCATTCACCAATAGACAAATTTGTCAGCATGCTGGGATATCACAATGCATATCACCATGCAAAAAGAAAAAAAATTATAGAGAGAAATATAAAGACAAAAGAAATCAGACTCAAAAGGCAGCCTTGGTCAGCTGTAATAGAAATCAGCAGATGACCACAATGTGACGAGTCAAGAGGGGGCGCACAGGTCAGGATAATTAGCAAGGCGAAATAGCGAGCATCAATAATTTGCTGTGGAGTAGGATAATGATGATGAGGAGGAGGTGTAGGACTTACAGTCGTCGTTTCAATGGTCTGTGTTTTTGAACTATGGGCTTGCGAACTGACCAACACACCCTCCTCGGACTCACGATGTCCGTCGAGACCATCTTTTTGGTAAGACACTTTCCTGGTCTCGGTCTTTACTATGGGCACATTCTTGGTAGAGATTGGTGTTTCAGTTAAATCTGGGTTAAATTTGATAGTTTCCGTTTCGACTGTAGGGGGCTGAAGGAAATGAAAGAATAACTCATTGGCAAAAAGGTGTAGGCGAAGCAACAAGCTGAAGGCTGGTAACTTTGCAGAGATGAGTTGATGACAAGATCAAACACTTTAAGGAGAAGGAAGGAAGGGCCAAAAGAGTAGAGAAGACAATAGCTTCTTTACCAATATAGATTCATTTTATTTGTTTATTATGACAAAGATTGTTTTTATCATTGCCCTTAAAATCTATTCAAGGATGTTTTCAAATTGGTGTTTTTGTACACAAATTTCAATTTACCAACTCATTAAAATAATGTCCTTTTGCAATGAGCCCACAAGAGAAATTCTTTTGTCTGACAAACAACTGCTGACAAAAAGAAAAGAAAATGCTAATTGATCAAATCAAAATAAAATGTAAAAACCTTTCATATGAAGACATTCAAGCTTTTATTGGCTCAGAATAAGCAGAATACCAAAAGAATTATTTGAGCAAAGTAAGAAAATTACAAAACTTGCAGAAATTAATGCCATATTTCCTTACTAAATAATGCTATCAGAAAAAACATCCATATTTTATAAGCCAAACACAAATATGAAACTTTATACAGAAAAAGAATAACTCAAAATACATTTTTGTTTTCTGTTTTTGAATAATTTTTCATATTAAAAATTATTCACATCAAGAAAAATTAATTAACAACATTTTAAAGTTTGTTTTCCATTCTAATTTTTCTAATTAAAATAAAAATTGTCTAGCAATATTTCATTTTTTGAATATTTACAAACAGATGCTGTAGTTCTGGAATAAATAGTTGTTTTTTTTTTATTCTGACTGAAGTTTGCCACAAATAAAATTATTCTATTTTAGTCCATTCAGACAAATCACTCTTTTTGCTGTTTTTATCACAATGTTTTAACCAGTGATAGCCTGGTTAAAACACTGACCAACATTAAGTGTCCTATGCCAAATTCAAAGAACTATTTGAATAATTAAAACATATACAATGGATAATAGTATTTTTGTTATCTCTCAAAATGTATCAAAGACATATTTCTCTTATTTTGGGAAATGATGAGAAAAGACAAAAATGAAGATTTCACTTTATTAAAATTAGCTACAAATGCACAACACCGATCACCTGTCTTTACTGCAAAAATTTTCAAGTCCTCTGCTCTGTTAAGCTTTTTTCCTAATACATTGGCTGAATGAATTCAAGCATGCTACCAAATTGGCAACTAGGTCTTATTGTTGAACAAGCTAGATGCAACTCTTTTCTAACAGTTGCAGAACTCCCTTCTGATTTTTTTTGCTTCCCTGTCAACTACAATATTCAAAAATTTAAATGCAACATCAATCGCCATTACTCAATTCTGTTTCTTTGTCTTTTCTTCACTTCTCACTAAAGTCTTCTCATTCTCTTTCACTCTCCATAACACATTGCATCCTTTTGGCATTATCATCTTGCTTGGGATGAAATGATTTAAAAAAAATAATAAAAATATATGATTATTTGTTACCTTATAAGAAATGACTAACTTAGATCACAAAGGGATTTTTGAAGAGAAATATATTTGATGGTCATCAGTGAAAGAAGAAACTTGAATGATAAATTAAAGTCTTCATTGTAAACATTTTTTTTAAATCATCAAGAAACAATATGGCTAGAGTTTCTCCAGGTTTACTGCCAATGTGTTAACAGCTATCACTGAATTTTTCTATCAAGTTTCAAAAATTGGCAAAGATTGGGCTATAGCTCTAGATAACTCAAAGGTGTTTGACAGGATTTGGAATGCTGACCTTCTCCACAAGCTCAAAGGCTATGGTGTTTTTAGATAAGGAATTAATTTAATCCAATCATTCCTAACAAGACTGTGTTGGATGGATGCACTCTATATCAGTTTATAATAATGTAGGGGGTGACAATTCTTCGTCAGAATCCTTCTTGCATATTCATAAATCTACCATTGGTCCATGCATTGAAGATTGCTGCCTTATCTGATCTGATGCACCTGATATAAATCTCGATATATATACAGCAGGTGCATGAAAATTTTTGATAAATGTCAATGTTTGTAATGCAATTGATCTTTACTTTATACCTAAACTTCAGTCACTTGATGTGGTTTCTTTTCTAAATATTTTCATACTGGTTGTCCTGATGAGCTTTCCACCTTAGTGCCTTGACTGCATGGATTCAAGCACACTACTAGATTGGCAACTAATTCTTACTGTTGTAATATCAAGATTACAATTATCTGTTCTAATCTAAGAGTTTCTTTTCTTGCACTTCTCACTTGTGGGAATTTATTCCAATTTCTTGCTTCCCTTCCACCAACAATTTTCAAAAACTTAAATGCGACTTAAATTGCCATTTTCCTGCTCCTCTATTGTCCTTCTCGCAAAAGTCCTTTCAGTCTTTTTCACTCCTTGTAATGCTCTTTCTAGAATGAAATCTGTAGCTTGCACTAGTGAACTTTTGGCCAAATGTCAAGAAAATAAAATATTTTTAAAAATTATATATAAAAAAAAAAAAAAAAAAAAAGAGAAGTAAATAAAAAAATGAAAAATGAAGCATTAGATCACTTTAAACGAAAAACTAAAGCACAGTCCAGACAATGGAAGCGTGATGATTCTTCACTACCCAACTCTCTGGTGGCAAGATGAGGAATACAGCCTGTTGGAACAGAAATGGTATGGTAATATGTATTTCTTATGGATTTAAGCTTCTTTATTGTTGAAATTACTGCAAGCTATTAAAACTAATAGATGCAATACATTCAATAAAGGTATCTAGCTCTTGCAAGAGACTACATGATTCACATAAATGGAAATACTATTTTGACAACAAATTTCTTTCCCCTTTTCATTCTGATCTGGGAATATGTGATCCAACTGTATATATTTGAAACAGTCACAGATTAATCAAGTGCAGTCCTGGCTGCAAAACAAATGCAAAAAAAGGTCCCCCACAAGAGTATCAAAATAATGGAAGATGCATAATTCTGGGTTGGAGCTTATTTAGAGAAGAATTAATCAATGTATTAACTTTGGTCTATCAATCCATTTGTAAATCAATGAGAACAAATCTTTAACATTCCAGCCTGTACATATTTACAAAAGTATCTGAATAAGTTTCAGATCCCCCACCAAAAAAAAAAATGCTAATAGGAAAGAATTAGTTAACCTGTTGAAAATACTTTGAAAAGGAGAAAAAAAGTTCTCTATAAAAAACTGTATTGGTTTGTTTTAGCACTACTTAGCCTTATTTATATATCTGGTTGATAAGCTGATATGTACTACCTCTTTCAACTTTCTCACTCTTCAAGGGCACAGATCTCAGTGATATAGTAATAATGATCACTATTTTTTTCCATTCGCATTTTCCTGAAAAATAAAGATTTTGTTTCTTTTTTCTTATTACATTCCCAATGAAAACTGAAGAGTGAATTCGCCAAAATGTTTGCCAATGAGTTCCAAAGGGGTTCGATTGTACACAATTTCAATGTGAATTAACATTAAGTCAAAAACAAAGTAAATTCTTATATCTCCTACAACATAACTGAAAATTGAAGTTAAGGAGGCTAGTTCCATAAAGATAGCAACCTGCTAAATGAAAGTTATAAAATTCAAGTATAAGTCTACATGTTAAACATGAAGTAAAAACCGTTTGGCACCACAAATTTAGATAAGGATATGACAGTCTTATAGCATTCAACCTTCAGGACGTAATACACAAGTTGACAGTTTTCGCTTTTGGAAACAGAGAGATTCTCTTAAGCTAAAATAGCTTACATTTTCTAGTCAAGATTAATTTGGGGGTAAAATATGATTGGCAGGGAGGGAACAGTAATTCAATTTGAGATCAACTCATTTCTGCAATTTGCAACATTCCAAGATCTCAAAAAAGTGGGAAACTGGAAGGAAGGAGGGGATATCTTGATCAACTGTTAGGTGTTTTTGTGTGTGGTGGGGTCTGGTTAAAGAAAAGCAAGTTTTCTAAACCACTCAAGATGAGAGAAAGAGGGAAAAAAAATTGAATAGTAAAGGATTAAAATAATAATCAACAAAGCAATCCAGAAAGAGAAAAAAGTAATGGTAAGTTGAAAAGAACAAGTCAGTATAAATGGATAGAAATTTTTGTTGGGCACTGAGAAAGAAATGGAAAAAAATGAGCAAATGCAGTCAAACTGGAGCATACATAACATTTTTTTTTAAAAAGTCCATAATAAAAAGGTATTTTAAGGACATTTTTTTTTAAGTTAAAAATAAAAAAAGAAAGACAAGTGTGTACCAGTAGGAGCTACCATCACCTGCCTTAAAGAAAAGAAAAAAAAAATGAAAAATAAATAAGGGGAATTAGACAAACAGTTTTAAACCATTATACCATCACCTGAACCACCACCATTAGTAGAACCACCCATACTTACAATGGGGGAATTCTTGTCACCGTCATCATAGAAGTGTGTATCAAGTTGATCTGCTGGACTTCTGCTGCTGAACTTGGGTGGAACCGGGGGCGGTTTTTTACGAGGTTT
This sequence comes from Ascarosepion bandense, assembly GCA_037127315.1. Taxonomy (NCBI): domain Eukaryota; kingdom Metazoa; phylum Mollusca; class Cephalopoda; order Sepiida; family Sepiidae; genus Ascarosepion; species Ascarosepion bandense. The sequence goes on from JBBBDQ010000734.1 coordinate 138,750, forward strand.
TTCGGCAGTTGGTGGTTTCTCTGGACGGATTGGAGCACCTTGCTTCTCATACCCACTTCTAGATGTCTGCATTCAAGACAAATGTAATAACTCGGTAGGTTTGATTTTGTTTTTTTTAACATAAATAGCAAAAGAAAAATTGGGTGCAAGGTGCCAACACTACTGAGCAGTTAGTAATTCTTCAGATTCTGTCTCTTCCAAACTCAGCTACACAAAATTCCAATGCCAATATTTTTGTACTAATGAACTTTCCAATATTGAGGGGTAAGGAAACAAACTTACATGCAACTAAATTTGCTTTCAAGCTAAATTTATTATGCATGTCATGCAAGTTTTATATTTTAAATAAAAAAAAATAAAATAAATAATCAAGCCTCGTATTGTGAATGCAGCTTATTTTAAAACAGCTGCACAGACAGATTTCAAATTTGTTGAACACAAAAACATGAGCAATTTCCTCATATTTAAAATGAAGTTTCTCCATGAGAATGAACTTTTTAGATTGAATGTTTTCTGAAACAATGAAAAGATTGCAAATTGAATAACTAATATTATCAATATGAGGCATAGTTTAAAAAAAAAAAAAAAAAAAAAAAAAAAAAAAAAAAAAAAAGGGATAAAAATTAAGTAAAGCAAGCAAAATTAATTTTTAATATTTATGAAAGTTTAAAAAAGCCAAAAGGTTATTGTACGATGCACAAGAACAAAGAAAAAAATGCAAATACATCAATGCTTCAATATTACCAACTGTAAGTTATTTTTCAAATTTTTTTCTTTTGACTTCAAGATCAATCATAAAATATTAACTGCAAAAATGAACCAAAACCATTTTTAGTGGTGTTCTGGTAAATGCTTCAACATTTAAGAGAAATTTAACATTTGTTAATTTCAGCAGTTAATATGCAAATTAAGTTTAAATTTATATTAGAAACAAAAACAGATTTCACAATGTAGTAATATTGAAACCATGAAAAAAATTAATTAAAATAGCAAAAGAAAGATCATTTCACAACCACTAAAAATCCTCATTATTACTGATGCTACTACTAGTTTACCAAAATTTTTCAAGCAACTGAAAATGCTGCCAATCACATGAAAATACATTACCTTTTTTATTATTTAATTTTCATCAAAGTATGCATTAATCTTTTCCTAGCTAAAGTCATTTGTTAAACTTTAACGTTCATGCCTGCAAAAGTACAGTGTGTCAAAAGGACAGTTTTTACTGCTATTATTTTGTATTTCCCTACCCTGTGACGATTATAGAAACATGTCAGCCAAATACAATGTGATTTATTATTTACTATTTTATAAATAGATGGGAAAAGGAATCTTTTTATTCAAAAATTAAAAAGAAAAAAAAATTACAAAATCATTGAAATATGTAAACTGGCTACAATACATTTACCATTTTACAAATAACTATGAAATTTTTTTATTCATAATTTTAGAAAAATATCAAATCATTAAAATATTTATAAATTGATAAATACTGCATTAGTTGGTTTGCATTTTGATAATGTAAATATAAAATGTTTCTTGTAAATAAATGATCTAGTAAAGAATGTTTAATATATTTGTTGTAAACTCCCAAAGAAAGAAAAGGTATAAATTCACTTTTGTATGTTTGAGTTTTATTAAAATTTCAATCATCGCTTTTTTAAAACAAAAAATATTGCTGAATGAATGAAGGTAGTTAAAATATCAGAGTGAGGCAAAAAAACCACCCTTTTGACACACTGTTTTGTTGTGGACACAAAGATAGCCAAATTTATTTACCCAAGCCAGAAAATCTTAATTATATTAGACTGTCAGATATGAAAGTTTTGAAGATATTTTTGCCAATTATTAGTTTTTGCTTTTACAATCACTGTCATAAAGACATTGCGACTAACATCCTTAAGTGTTACAAATATTACAGACTAAACTTATATTAATACATTTTGTATACAATTTAGTTAAAAATAACATTTTCATCATAAATGCTGTAATCATTACTTGTGACTACACTAGAAACTGGTTTGACCCTACTACTTAACCTCACAATCATGACTGTTTTTGCAAAAGCACAAATCTCTTTAGAATGCGTTTCCAGATCACTTTAGGATTATATATAAAAAATGGTATATATTTTTCCATATATGGAAAGGGTTCAAAGTAACACTTATCTACGATGATCTGTGCACTTTTTTGAATATCAAGTATTACCAAACTTTGCATAACAATCATAGACATTGTCAGAAATATCAATCCAAGGTGACTTGCAAGTGAAACATTTTTCTTATAAATATATACACATAGAAATACAATAAGAAAATTTGTTTCTATAAGCAAATGAAAATTTGTATATTTCTGACAACCAATCAAATTCAGTCTTTTAATCTATATTTTCTCTTCTATTTACACTAGATTGTTTTTCTCATTTTTATTATTATCATATTCATTGAATTTCAGCCACTTTACTTTTCGGCCTTCTTCAGGTGATATACATTGGAACCTTTATTAAGAGATGGCATGGCACATGGAACAAGAAAAATCAAACTCCAGTGAGCTAAAAGAGTTTGGTTTAAATATTCCAACCCATATCACTTGAAGATTGAAGCATACAATAGCTGAAACATCGTGAATATGACAAAAATGAAGACAACAGTCCAAACAATGTAAATCAGTCTTTGTTTAAATCTTTATTCGTGTGAATTTTATAACATAGTTGCTGTCACCAAGTTGATATATACATGTGTGTGTGTGTGTATATATATATATATATATATATATATATACACACACACACATTGAGAAAAAACTTTTTCGCTTCAGTTTAAATACACTTCAATAGGAAAAAGTAATTTTGAAGGTATTTGGCCAAAGAAATGAGAAGATGTCCAAATCACCCAGAAAAATTTAAGTAGCATCAGTAGAAATGAAGTAGCAAAAAAAAAGTGGAAATTAATTTTGTAGAATAAGTTGGGAAGTGTTGAAGATGAAAAAAAAGAAAAATTTAATGAAAATGAATGTTGTTAATTTATGAACATGTTAAAAAGGAAATAGACTTAAAAAGAATGAGATTTCCAGCTGAGAAATTTCTTAACATGATTGATATTATAACCCAAGGTCAAAGAACACTTTTACACCCTTATGATTTATAGATAAGCAGAATAACAATTTGTTTTTCTTCTTAATCACTTGTTAACAAGTATTTATGAAAGTTTCATTAATCTAAGAGATATTTCCAATGGGCTATTTCACATGATGCAAACCTAAAGCATTTTAGTTAAAAAATTGGTCATTAATAAATACATGATACACTAAGTGCTTGGAAATTCTGATATAATTCTGGCATATAAAAGAATAAAAGTGATTTTCATTTTTGAATTTAGAACTAAACTTTACCTCCTCTTGTTGGCAAATATTCAGATTCCAGAAAAATTTAGCCCATTATGTGATGTATTTTTATGGCTAATGCTATGAGAAATATTTCCTTTTTGAGAAATATTTTTGGCTAATATTTACCTTGCTTAATATATATTCACATCTAGTCTTTTTTTAAGTGTTTTTCATGTTGTCAAATTTTCAATATTGAATGTATAGCAGCAAATTAAAAAACAATGTTCTTTTTTCTAAAAAGCCATAAATAAGAATAGATTATTCTTGCATGAATTCTTTTACAAAGGCAATGTTAAAAACGTTTTTTTATTGCTTAGTGAAGATTTTGTTGCAAACTAATTTTTATTTGAGAATTGAATTTCATAAACTAATACAGCTTAAGAGAATCCAAAATCTTTTTTCTTTTTAATTTGCATCTACAAAACATTTTTTCACCAAGTCTCCTGTTATCCTTTTGGAAGGGGGGAGATGCATAGAAATTGGTGTTGGCCAGCTGAATGAAGTCGATTGATGGCATAAAGTTCATTTTGATGACATGATGGTGGGCTAATAGTGATGGTATGGACAATGAAATGGAAATGAGAAAATGGTGGTAGTGAAGATATCAAAGCTAAGAATAAGAAAAAAAAAAGAGAAGATGAAGAAATGAAGAGAACTATGAATAGAAATGTCCTGGAAATGGGAGAATATCAAGTCAAGAATCAATGACAAAAGATTTATAACTAATCATGTGTGGATTTAACAAATATATAAGCAAATAGAAAAGTTCCATACATTTGGTTTTGAAAAAAAGAAACTATTTCCTCTGCTAAGCAAAGGGCAAATGACATTTTATTTTTCTTAGATTGTTACCAAGAGAGAGGGTTCAAATCATTTCATAATGTTCAAAAATGTAACTGAAATATCTGTCAAACACAAGCACAGAGAAATAAAATATTGGAATGTAAAGGAATGTTTTTCAATTTTTTAATAACATTTTCTAAAACTTAAAAAATATTAGACATTTAATAAGAGTACCAAGTACTGATCACAAATACATATAGAAATTTAAATGAGAAAAACAAATGAAAAATTGCGTGAATAAATGAAATGTTATTCAGCAGGATTTAATTCCTATTAGACTGTGGAATTATTCATGGTCGAGTGGTCTAAAACACACTAAATCGAATGGACCCTATGTTGTTGGCGGCTACAAGTTTGAATCCTGCCGAATGACACAAATTTTTGTAACAATTTCTCATAAATAATCAGGGCAGTAGAAACACACACACACATACATATATATATTATATACTGTTTAATAAAAACAGAATATCTACTCAAATATGAGTATCGATTAAAAATGTTCAAACAAATTAAATATGTCGGTTGCTGATATCATTTCATTAATCTTCAGGACATTCCAAAATTATATATAATTATATAATGATGAAGTCCTTAACCTTGAATGACAGCCTTCCTAGAGAGAATGTTTCTATAAAGGCTGTGTACTTGGACCAACAGTGAGTGTCAGAGTTGGGCATCAGGAAGAATATCTGCGCTTTGTAAAATCTTGCCTTAAATTATTGACAACTTTGTCAGGCAGGATCCACCTTGCTTTGTGCAAAAAACAAAAAATAACATGGTTTATATTTGCTTCTTTCTGAATGCACTTGAAAATTAAAACAAAGAATTGTATCAGGTAGTAGACTTATTGGCTCAATTATGATTGATTATTAATAAACAAATTCATATCATAATCAGGCTAAAAAAATAAATCTTATAAGTTTTAACATTGTCAGTCAGTTATTGATGAATTAATACTAGATATGTACACTAAGTAATATAATTTCTTGTGCATCCTCCCTGCAACCATTTTGATAAGCTATGTTAAGTAGTGTTGTACTATTTTTGTTAAACAACAAAATTTGCTTTGGCAGGTTTTGAGAGGGGGAAAAATATAAAGATCTTCCTTTTTTTAATGCTTATGAAGTTGCAAAGAAACATTCAGTAAGCCATTGCAAGAGAGCCCCTTTTTTCTATGGAGGCTTAATAAATATGATCTTGTATAAAAATGATCAAATCAAGAGTTTACCAAATTGCAGTCTTAACAATTTAAATTGGGTTAGAACAAAAGAGTTTGTTGCTTATTTTAATAGGTGGTATTTAAACATCTGATTTAATTACAAATGCGATTGAAATTTAGGATATATTCTGACATTTCAATGTCTCTTTCTCTAGGAGTCATGTATGGATTGTGAATTTTAAGTGGCTAAAAGTGAAAATGGTGGAAAATTAAATGCAATTTCATTAGTTGATGCTTTTATTTTTGAAAAGGGAAAAGCAAAGTACACACAGCAAAAAATGATGTGTTGTTTATAGAAATGGTGTCATAGCTGAAAGTACTAGTCACTAGGTTCAGAATTGGAAATATTGAACCTGAGAAACTCAATTTTTCAGCAGGCCTTCAGTCATTGATGATGACCAAGTCAAAATGGTGGTTAAAAATACAAGTCACATGACATCACATCATACCACACCTTGCAAAGCTTTTTTAAACACTTGGATATGAGATGATATTTTGTTTAGGTATATCCTGATTTTGTGGGGAAAAAATTTCATGAACTGTATTTCCATCTGCAATTTTCTGCACAATTGCAACAAAAATGAGCCATCTTTGAAAAGAACAAATCAGGTGATGAAAAATAGTTTACAACAATATAAAAATAAAAAAGGTCTTGCAGAAATGAAAAGCCAGTTTGCATCCAAAGAAGGTGAAGCTGTGTATCTAATGAATTGGAAGAGCATTGTGCATTACAAGATTTTTCTGTAAAATCTATGTTGAACTCAGACAAGTATGGATCCAATTGGACCTGTTAACGTCAGCAGTTGAAAACATCCAAAATTAGCCAACGGGAAGAGTGATGTCTTTCATTAGGACAATGTCAAAATTCACAGCTCTTTGCAGACCTAGCAGAAATTGGTTCAGCTTGGCTGAAATAGCCTACACTTCTGGAATTCCTACAAAATTCTCTTAATGTAAAGAACATCAATTCTCTAGAAACCTATAAAAACCACTTAAACCAGCTCATCACCCAGAAAGATGACAAATTCTAGGAGGATGGAATAATGAAGTTGACTCAAACATGGTGAAATGTAGTGTGACTAAATGCCACATATATAGTTGAATAAATCTATGTACAAACATCTAAACATTGTATTTGGAATTTACTTAATATATGAACTTTCATACCAATCTAATTTGGTAAAATGCCAAAAGTATGGCCCACACTAATGTGTGTGTGTGTGTGTGTGTGTGTGAAATTAAGTGAATCTTTAAATTAAAAATCAGAGAATAGGACCATTTGTGATTTATAATCCTTTGTTAAAAATAACTAGTTCATCTCAACATTTTAGTCCAATTATCTAAAAAACAAACATCTCCATCAACCAAATCTGAAAACCTAACTGTGCTTAAGTTTTCCAAATTCATTATTCGCTTATCGACTTTTTTATAAAATTAAACAGTCTGAAATAATATTTTTAAATTTCACAAATGGAAAATAAAGATTCATTTTATTGCTGCCCATCAGTAAAAGTCTTAAAATATTCTAAGACAAAAGACACGTTATCTTTTTTATTTTACTACCAATAAATTATTTAGGGCATAAAACTAGTTTTATTTTGTATCAAAGCTAATCAGAAAGAGATGGAAAAAATTCCAAATATTATTGGTTAATCTACTGTCTGAATACTGTACATATTCTCATCCAACATTTGAGTTTTTAAATTCATCAAACAAGAGAGGATAAATTTGATTTTTTTTCATCTTTTGAGTTAGCAATGAATTCCAAAAAACAATTTACACAGAAAAAAATCAGAATAATTTTAGTGAATATGTTATGCATAAAATATTCTTACTGCAAATAAAGCAAAGTAAATTTGCTCATAAAAATCACTTCATCAAGGACAATTTTACAAAGATTGACATATGCATAAATCTTCAAAAGAAAATATAAAATTTTAAAACTCAATAAGTAAATTTTCTTTCTTTTTAATGTATGACAGATACTGAAATTTTTTCAGCTCAAATTTAACACTCCAGTGTAAACAGGTAATTTGTTCCCAGAAAACATTCATGCTAAATTCCTATTTTAAATTGCCATTTCTTCAGTGACACTTAACCTCATAAAGCAAATCCATAAAAGAAAAAAAAGAAAAAAAAAATCACCGTTCTGTTTATATTTCCGAGATGAAGTATTTTAACTATTTACATTGTGTTACTCATCTTTATTGTTATTTTCACAATGTTTCAGCTATTGTATGCTCTAGCCATCTTCAGGCGATAGACATTGAAATTTTGAACCAAACCATTTATTTAGTCTCCAAGGACACACAGCCCCATGGATAAAAGCATCAGTTGAAGTGATTCACAAGTGACTTGTGAATTCAATACTTGGCCATTGCAGAAATGAACAAAAACTTGGAGATTTGAGCTGCTAAAGGGAAATAATTGAAATTGAGATCCAGAAAAAGTCATGGCATGTGGAACTAGAACAATCTAGCCTGGTGAACTAAAAGAGTTTGGTGCAAAATTTCAACATATATCATCTAATGAAGCTGGAGCATATAATAAAACGTCATGAATATGACAAAGATGAGGACAAGATTTTGAACAATGTAAATAGTGTAAATGGATCATTGGTAATCATTTAGGGTAGTGGTGGAAAGGAAGCAAGGGGAGACAAGTGATACATCGAAAAATTTAATTTTCTGTTTGAAGATTATGCACAGCCCAATTAGAATAGACAAAAATCTTTGTCTCCTAACTCTTTTCTTGTTAAATCTGAGTAAGCAATTGCCATAATTGTAATGACCAGATTTACTATCTTTTCTATTTCTGGTTCTGTTCAATTGCAGGTTAACTTTCACTGAGATTCCTAATGAAAGTCATTCAAAACATGTCAGGTATTTTCATCTTGATATGTACAGAAAAATATTTAATCAAAAATCTAATAGTTTATTGATAAATATATTTGTCTGAGCTACATCAAGATAGATATTATAATGCCCAATATGGCTAATTAGGTGATTATAATAAATCATGATCAATAAATTTGGCTGTCTTTTATGCTGCATAAGACAATGTAGTTGGGTGCTAGTTTAAGCTAGCTACAGTTTCTCATGAGATACACACAAAGTGTAGAGAGTACTTAAGTCCTCAGATTGACACATTTGCCAATACATGATCAAACATCAGCAATGGGTGTGAGAAGAGGAAGGTTCTTGGTTGAATTAAGAAGTTTCAGCAAATTTTTGGGTATGTATCACTTCACAAGTGAAGTGATACATACCCAAAAATTCTAAAACAAAAAAAAAAATCATTCAAAATGAATACATCACAGATTTTTTTTTTTTTTTTAGGTTTTCTGTATAGGCTTTTGGAAAAACTGCTGAAATACTCAAGGGGGACAACTTCAAAACATGCTGAAAATGATGTGTAATTAAATTTTTAAAGTTTTTTTTTTTTAAATGGTAAAATTCTCCAGATTTTCTGGTAATGATTTGTATGTACAAGTAATATTTGAAAACCTTACTCTGCTGTAATCAATATATGTAAAGAAAAAAAAAGTTTTTAAATGTGTATTGCCAAGAGTGTAATTGTGGGGATGTTAATGTGATGCTATAAAAACAAAATGCACAAATACTGTGAGTGGTATAAAATGAAATTACACACATCTTATTCAAAATATGCAATTAAATCAACATATTACATTCAACAAGTTTCCACACACACACACACACACACACAAATAAAAGTTAGGTGAGCACGCATACATTAGTAGTTCAGGTTAAAATAGGGTAAAATTGTTTTGAATGATACAGGTCCGTAGCCAGGAAAAATATTGAAAATTTTGCTCTTTGTATTAAAAAAAATTTGAAAACTCTTGGAGTCTGCAAAAATAAATAATTCTATTTAAACCAAATTTTAAAATTTTTAGTAAAGCCTAAAAGGTTTACTCTTAATTTTACATAAAAGGTTTGGATTTAGAAAACATTTTGTTTTAGAACAATAAAGTAAACTATGCATGGAAGAAATGAGTTTTTAAGTAAACTACAAAACAGAAAGGAGAGAAGAGAAGAGAAAAAAAAAAAGAGTAAATGTATTAACCTTTCCAGAAAAAAATAAATAACTTATGATTGCTAAAAACAAATGAACATTAGTTTCTGTTACTATATGATTGCATATTTAATGAGTTAATCAAAAATTTAAAATACTTCATTTAGATAGAGAAAAAAAAGTTGTAGCAGGATAATTAATGTAAACGTATAAAGGGGGGGGGGATTATAGCATTAACATCAGATACTTGACAATAAAAAATAAAAAGGTATTTATCTAATTTCAAACAAGGTCATGTTGTATGAAGACAATGAATTAAATGTATCCATTTTTATTCTTGTAGAATCAAAATTGTGACCTGATAAGTAAATTTTCAATATATGATTCTTTAGAAAAAGATTTTGCGAATTAAGTGAATTTTTAAGTAATACTTTTTAAAGGTCTAAATGTTTTAGTCACAGGCCTGTAATAAAAACTCACTGTAAATAAAAAGCAATTTTATATATATATATACATATACATTATATATATATATATATATATATATATGAGAGATAAGTATGAAGTTTTAAAAGTGGCCAGAAACAAAAATTATTGGCAAATATTTGTGAGTAACATGCAATTTGATTAACATAAAAAAAGCAATTTGTAATAAGATTAATTATTAGTTGGGTGCTACAAGCATGTACACAAAGAAAATGAATAAAAGCCCAACTAATAAGCAAAATTATACATTTATATAAAAGCATTTCAACAATGTCCACTTTTTGAAGATTTTCATAATACACATGACAGATATTGATTACTTTCATGATCAGAGCATGAAATAATTTTTATATGAGTTTAATTTTTAATAAATAATACTGAAATTAGAAGTTAGGGAAACAATTTAATATTAACAATTATTTACCACATAATGGTAAGATATTAGTGTCTTCTGTTACACCTTTTTATTCATTTTATTCTTATTAAAAAAAAAATATTGATAGAATGACAGGATAAAGAACTGTAAATTAATGTAATATGTAAAACACAGTACTATGAAAGGATACCGAAAAGTTATCAGCATTTCATAACTCTCAGAAATCTAACCAAATGACCAAACCTGGGAATTAACCAGATTTTAGGAAGAAGGTAGAGTCAGGAACTTTTCATCATCCTTGTAAACATATGCACATAAAAAAAAAATAAACTACTTGTTTTTGTTTCATCTTAACACATACAAATCAAATGAAGCAAAAAGAAATTACTCAAAATTAGGCCAAACTAATTCACACAATATATATATATATATATATATATATATATATATATATATATATATGGTGCAATATAAAGTAAATTTTTGCCATTTCAGATTTTTAATTTTGTACATGCACATTGTTTTTGATTTTGTCAACTGCGCAGTATAATAGGTGGCACCATGATGCAATTCCCTCTGCCAGAAATCTGGAAACAGCATGCAGTAATGCTTGGCATTTGCACCAGAAGGTCCAATATAAACATTGGGGAGTGTCTGGATGTCAATCTGAAAACAGTGTAAAAGATTCAGAAAGAGTTGAACAAGTTGGTGATTATGAAGGTATTTGGAGTGATCATTAATGATGACATACCTCCATTCATCTTCCCACCGGACCTCAGACTCAACATGGAGGTCTACATCAAGTGCCTTAAGAAGGTATTGCTGTCTTGGGTGAAGAGAGAGGCTGATGGAAGACCCTTTATCTGGCAAGTGGACTCTGCACCATGCCACACAACAGACAATTTCTGCAATGACATCACCCCTTACATCTGACCACCTAACTCCTCAGACTTCAACTCTCTTGATTATTATGTATGAAGCATAGTTGATCAAGACCAACAAAACTCCTTGTCATAAAGATGAACTGAAGGCAAGGATTATGGCAGTATTCACCAAGGAGACTATTAAAGAAGACTTGCAAGAGATTCCAAAGACCATAGCTGAAGTCATTAGCAATTTTATTGATTTATTGAACAAATGTACTTTTTAGTATATCAAGATATTTTTGTACAGTTTTGGTAAATATATCTGAAAATGAGGTGTGTTATTTTTACTTTTGTCTAAATTAGATAGCAATTTAGCCATCACTCCATGTGTGTGTGTGTTGCAGAGAAAACAATTTTGTTTTATGTTTGTGAAGGAGGGGGGTGTAATATTTTTAACCTAGCCATTCAAACAATTTATTATTGCAAAGTGATTTGACTAAAAACAAAGGCAAGAAAATTTTTACAAACTTTAAACTTTATAAAGAGAAGCTGATTACATAGGAAGAAATAGAAGACATTTTCACCAAATAATCAGTATGATCCAAAAGCAAATCTCCTTACACAGGCACATTTTCAGATTTTCTGTGAATAATTTATTTTTAATTTGAATAAAAAATAAAAAAAATCTTAAAACTAAAGTAAAAAATTACTCACCTTTTCTGGTTTTAAAACTGGCATAAAAGACATCTTGTTGTCAATCCATTGTTCTTCAGATGGAGCGCCAGCATTTGCTATTCCTCCAGGATATACCTCACCATTATATTCAGGCTGTCTTCCAGCAGAGACTCCATAAACTCCAGCAGGGCGGCCTTCTTTTATCAAATCTTCTGTAGCCTGGACAGGTAAAAATCAAACATTTAAATACATTTAAGCTAATAATAATAATGCTCAAGTGTTATAAAATAAAAATTGAAAATACTAAATTATTCAAAATAAGTAGTATAAAAATTCTTAGACATAAATAATCTTAGAGAAGTCAAGCAAGATGATTTATTTTTAAAGCACTACCTAAAACGTCAAATTTTAATTGGTTAGCACAAAAATATTAAAAATTACCAAGTTTATTAATTTATTAATCAGTACAAAATATGAATTAACTAAAAATAGAAACACTAAGTGTTAACAATTTTATAAACTTTTGACAAAATATTACACCCAACAAATACTTTAAGAAATTAATGGAATAATGCTGATAAAAAATTTACATAATTTAAAATACACCCTTTAATTTTGATAGTTTACCAATTTTTTTTTCTTTTTCATCTCTTAACTTAAAAAAAAAAAAATTGTCCTGTCTTTATTGCAAGAGAAATTTTTTTTTTACAAAATCTAAAATAAAAATTATACCAATACCAACTTTCTGATAACAGATTTCATTTTTAATAAAAAAATTGAAGTAGTTTTCTGTATTGAACAATAATCTCTATAAAAGCATTTAAAACCCACATATACATTCTTAAGATAGATATAAATGAAGCTGGTGTGAAGAGAGGCTGAAGAACAATTGTTTGGCGATTATCAAATATGAGATTAAATATTGCAGTAAAAAAACATGCAGAACCAAGCAGCATTTCACTGACATGTCTGTCACAAGACTCCTTTTACTAATGGTTTTGCAAGAAGGGAATGTAATATTTTCAACAGTTATGAATGTAGAAAAGAGAATAAAAAAAAAATGTGAAAGCTTAATATTTGATGTTATTAAACAGTAATGATCTATTATCATAAATCAATTAAACTTGTGTTTCCTCAATGAAAGAATGATTACTAATAAACAAAGAATTTAATTTTTTTCATTGTTTATTCTTATCTTTTTATATTTTCTATTTTTATCAGTAGATAGATTATTGAAATATATTTCTACACCTTCAAAAAAGTTTACTATATATAATTTAATTTTTATCAATATATTTTTCAGGGAAATGCTGTGGATTTCTACTACTTCTAGTGAAAAAAAAAATAAAATAAAATAAAAAAATAAAAAATTGGTGTGCAAGTACTTCTAAAAATATTTTTTACCAAACAATTTGGTACAATTTATGAATTCAGAAGCCTTTCATACTCTGAATTACTAGATATTAAAAATAAAGTACTTTGAGTACATAAGAATAACTGACAAATTACTAAATATTAAATAGCTTTATATTAACTTAATACCAGCGAGAGATAATTCCACAATATAAAAACCTGATTAAAGATATAATTTGAAGGAGAAAACATTCTACACCTAGAAAAACAATATAACAATGCAAGAAAATGAAGTAAACTTTTCTGTCTGTACAACTGCATTCATTAAAAGGTATTATATAAAAAAAAAAAACACACATTCCAAACTGACTAAGTCATAAATTTTGAGTTGATTACCCAATAACAGAAACAAAATATCTAATTAATCATTAAAAAAAAAAAAAGAAAAAAAAGGCACCCCAACTAGTAGATATAATTTTTAACCACAGAAACAGACAAAAGTGCATGAGTGGGATAACTTTAAAATTAATGTCACATTCTGTTGCAATAATAATTTAAAAAAAAAAAATATATATATATATATAAGTAAATAGAATAAATGACCAAAGTTTTAAGCTAAGAACTGTTTATAAAATTTAACATTCAAGAAAATGTCAGTTATGCCATGAATATTTTTTGAGTATGCTAACAGCTAAAAGAAATCTACTATACACAGTAGCAGTTTACATTTCTTTCATAATTATTTTTAACATTTAATACTTCAGTTTTTCTTTTTCCTACCTCACAACAAAATAAAAATGAAGAGAAATAAAAGAAAGCTTGTGCATGAGTGTTGTGCATATATCATGCAAATTACATTTTTAGAGATAAAACTTGAAAATCTATATTTGTTCTCTTTAAGCAAATGGCATTTGTATTATATTCAATGCTTAAAATACACTTTACCTAAACTGGACTATTTACATTTACTTTAAGTAAAATTATTTTAAGTATATGTTGTTTTTCATGTTTCTTCATCAGCTTCAAAAATTACATAGAAAAAACAAATTAAAAGTAATCAATTTCTTGAATAGGCTTAATTTTCACTTTATCAAAATTAAATCAGCAAAGGTTTTAACAATTGTACAAATCAGCTAAGTATTATAAAAAGAAACTAAAATTAAAAGAGAAAAATTATTAAGCAAAGGAAATTAAAACTAAACAACAAAAACATAAATTACATGGAAATACTAAATTGCACGACAAAGGCGTATTGGGAACAAATGATTTTTTTAATTGGAAGAACATGTAACCAAAGACAAAAACAGGGAGGATGAAATATTAATTGTATAAACAAGACAGATTAGTAAAAGAAATATTTTTACGATGTCTAAAAACTAATTAATGAGAAAAAAAAAATTCTTATTCCTTCTAAATTCAAAAGCAATATTTAAAAGCTACGAAGTTAGTACACTTGGGGGGAAAACAAATAGTATGTCTATTTGAGAATCTTTCTTACAGACATAAATTTAAAAAAAAAAAAACTTAAAAATGAATTAATATAAAAGTGAGAGAAAAACAAATCTAGATCTGTTTTCAAACAAGAACAAATAGTTGAATTCAAAACAGAATTAAGCAGAGGGAACGTCTACCCGGAGAAGAGCAGTTGTCTCCCTTTGAGGCAGTAGCATTTTTTTAAATTTTAAAAATGAAGATGGCATGAAAATAATTATAAAAAAAAAAAAATCGGGGGACGAGTGGTAAATGTAAGTATATATATATATATATATATATATATAAAATCAATTAGCATCGATTGTAGTGTTACAAAGCTAATTTCAAATTTATTTAATTTAAAGAATAAAAAAAAATTTGTAATATTTAAAATCAGAATGTATAAGCCTGTATAAAAAAACCTGATTTTCTTTAGAAATCAGGAGTATGCCAGAAAATTAAATAAATTTGATATTTTGCTATAAAATAAATGACACCAGAGATCAATGCAATTAAAAAAGAAAAAAAAATCAGATCATAAGATTGGTTGGTGATACAAAGAAGTGAATGCTTCAAGTTTGGTAACTTTTACATTGCAGCCCAATCAATAGGGTCTCAGTATCTAATGTATGCGGATTCTGTTGCTCCATTCATCATGTCATACATAATCAAGCAAATTTCATTTATCCCATGAGTGACAATCACTAAATCAATAGACCAGTTATCATAAGAGAATTGGTCTATATCTACTTTGCAGTCACCAATCACCAATCTGTTATAACCAACAATTTTTGTGAAATTCAAGGCAGATGTTCCAAGCAGCATAAGGCTTGTTTTTGTTTTTTCCTCCTTTTTCAGTTGAGCAATGGTTACATGCTACAAGTGAAAGACAAGTGAAATAAGCTAAGAAACAAAAGCTAGAAATGGAGGAATTGCTAATGCAAGAAGTTATGATTTTTCAATGTTTCACAGAGCTGTCAACAATTAAGATTCCTTTAAATAAAAAGGGAACATTTGCTTTTATAGAACTTATAAATTTATAAAAATTATACAATAATTTTTCAGAAATTCAATTCTTTATAAAAAAAAAAATTTAAATCTGCTTAAACTAAACAGAATTTTTATTATGAATTAATGGTAACCCACCATACTTGAAAAATGTTTATTATAATTTTTTTTTACTAATTTAATAAGGGGTTTGTTTTATTTATAGCATAGAATAATAAATAATCTAAATCACTTGGACAAAAATTAAAATCCATTTGGAGTTTTTATAATTCTGGATTTTATAAAAATGTTTTCAAAATTGTAAAAGGAAAACATTAATCATAAATCTAATAAAAAATAAAAAATAAATAAATAAATGCATTTAATCCAAAAGTTCACTTAACTGGGAACTTGCTTTTATTATTATTATTATATAAATCTAAATTATTTAACAATTTTAGTCTCTGCAAGTTATATTATTAACTATATACAAGGATCTTTTTTTTTTCATTTATTTTAAATCATGCCTGAAAAACAATTATAGATATGTAGAAACAATGTAAAAAAAAAAAAATTCACAAAATATTTCACATAAAATCTTTAAAAGATTTCTTTAAGAGATTAAATTAAAAACAATTCTGTTGTGATAAATTTAAAATAGAATTAAAAAAAATAATTTTGCATAGAAAAAGTGACAGCTCTGTTGATCTGCAAATATCTATAGGTGCATATGCATATATATAAGTAAATTTATACATATATAAATGCACTTGGACAAAAGTATTAGTTAGAAAAGAATAGCAGCATTAAGTTTCAAGGAGGATTTGGGCCTCGTTATTTTCAAACCTTCTCAAGTGGTTCATTTTCTTCAACTATATCTGGGGGCAATGAAGGTTCACCCAAATTAGAAAGGGCTTCAGGTGTTGTTTCCTCAACAGGTTCATTTTCCTCAACTATTACTGGGGGTAAAGGATGTTCATCCAATTTATTCACAGGCCCCAAGGTTGTTCCCTCGACAGGTTCTGTTTCCTCACTAATACTAGCTGTTAATGGGGTCTCATCAACGATCACATCTTTTGCTTCTGTAGATGTCAGTTTATCATCCTGCCCCTCTATTTCTTCAGCAGATGAGTCTGAAGAACTTGATGAAGATGATCCCTTTCGCTGTAAGGATGAAGGGAGGGTAATAATAACAGTTAGATCTGCATTCAAGGTTCCATGCTAAAAACTGGTCAAAGACAAGCTGAGGTAGAAAAGGCCATGATTTTAGAATTAATTATTTCAAGAAGTTTTTCAAATGTGCAGTACAGAGCTGATCTGCTAACAAAAAAAAAAAATCTTAATTTTTGCATTTGATCTGGATCTTTAAGTTCATTTTTAAATATGGGAATATACAAACAGTAATAAGCTTTTAAATTTTCAAGCTTTTAAAATTTTAAACCTATCCAGCAGAAAATTCACAATTTATAGTTGAATTGTATTTTAGCATACACTATTAATCACTAATTAATATCAATGACTTAAACTCATAAATTTAAAATAAAAATAAAAAACATTAAGAGATGATATCCAGTAATTGAGTAAAAGCCAAATTCTTTTTCTTGAAACTGATCTTAATAGTCACATTCAGGTTTAGATAACATTTTGAAAATTAAAGAGCAACATTTATTCTTTCTTATCCATTCTGTTTACTGATGGCCATAAAACATTCTGAGTGGTTGCCATGAAAAACAACTAAAATTAAGATGAACAGGAAAAAAAAAAGAGGCTTTGTTGAATTGGTCATATTTTGAATAATCATCTTGCAAATGTTAGGGAAGACTATTAACATTCTGTACAAGATATTTTTATAGACAAGACTAAAGTCTTTGCATCATCCTATAATTTATAGAAAACAATTGCTTCTTGTGAAGACCAACAAAAATGTCTTATTAACAGGACTGACCTTATGGAATTAGAGGGGAAAAAAAACGGTTGAGTACAGAAGAATAAATTCAGTCCCAAATACACTGACATTTTGTTTTATATCTAGTTAATATGTAGAACTGACTTTTTCAATTCAAGAACTTGCAAAATTTTAACTTTTAAAGGAACCACACAAACTAAACTGCTTCTGAAATTTACCATTTTTAAGAAGGCTTTTCAATGCCATAACAGTTCTGAGTTGTTCAAAATTCATGATTGATTAGAAATGATTTCAAAGAAAAAAAAAACTAGATTGTAACAGTACAACTGATGTTTATAATTGATGATAAATACTAAAAATAACAAGGACAATTGTCATTGTGCAAGAATCGATTGATGTGTTTAAACCACGATTTAATAAATATCTGCAAAAACAAAATTTAATTTACTGTTTCATATTACAATAACAGTAACTGTTACAAAGTCAAACTTAGGAGATACAAATACAATCTGCATCAAAACTACTCTGCTCTGGCAATCCTTATTTAATAGGATTATATATATATATATATATATATTCAAGCATGCTTCTTTGAATAATAGATATATGTCTATTTTTATAAGAATCCTTTCTAGTTCTCTAATTAGCTTCTTGATGTTAAGTAATTCAAGGAAGGTGCTATAGATTTTGTTATACCAAGTACTTTCGACTGCCTCTGAAATCATCTTCAGGTGTCAATTGTGAAGACAAATTTAATGTAACTGACCTTTGTGATGATTTTTGTAAACACATGTAAATGTGCTCTGTTATAATTATTTTACAATTTATTTGTTGTATCTACAATGTCTTTTTAGTAAGGAAGTGTCTACAATGTAAGGGATCTAACTTAGGATGGTAAAAATGCAATATAGCATTAAATATATATATTTTACGCACACAACTATAATTGTAATAATTATCTAAATTAATTACTACTTTCATACAAATATATGCAAAGTTAAAATTTCCCTCAAGAAAAAAAAAAAAAAAAAATCCAGATTATGCAATTTTTCTGGTGATCAGATGGGGATTAAAAATTTGAATGTACAAACAAAATTTCATTTTTTTTTTTTCCCAGATGACAGCTCTGTTTTTAATGTAAACAAATATCTACACGTATATATAAACAAACATGTAGGTATATACATGTCTACATCTATGCACACAGTGATGTAAATGTATTAGTAAAGAGTAACAGTAAATACAAGTCAGTAGTTTACAAAGAGTAACGGTTTTAACACAATATTTTCAAACCTTAACTGGTTCTTTGCCAGCTTGCCCATTTAGAGCCTTATCCCCTTTCCTTTCCTTTTCTTCATCTGAGGATTCTGATGAACTTGAAACTGTGCTCTTTCGCTGTAAGGATCAATAAAGAGGTTGGGGGGAATATGAGCGGGTGTATATGTTGCAGATTTTGATAGGTAGTAGTCCACAAAGTGTCACTAATGGACAGCGATTATTAAAATGTACTTAAAATAAAAACAAATAATGAAGATTAAATTGTTGAGAACAGCTTAAAGTTTTTTTGGTTTTTTTTTTCTTGATTGTCATAAATAATTTCCATTCCTTTGAATTTATTTGTCTGAGATTATACAAAAAAGTTAAAAACTTATCAATGCATGAATTTTAGTTAATACAAATGATCTCTTATCCAACATCTGACATGACGGGCATGGATAGTTACAAGAATGCACCATGTGAAAAATAACAAAAAACAAATAAAAACCCAAACATGTTAATGTAATCATCCTAGATTGGAGAAAGAAAATTAATTTTAAAAATATTTTCATTTTGTGATATTTGCTTTGTATAATTCTGAAAGGAAATGATACATAAGCCATTGGAATGAGTAAACTGAAGTATTTGCAGGAAGATGAATATATACTAACATTTTAAAACTAAATATATATCAAATTTTGAACTTCCTTTGTCTTGCAGATGTAGGATGTAGGAACCAACAGAATTTAACAAGCCAAGCAACTTTAAATTGAATATATAATTCAATTTTTTATATTTCAAGATAAATTTAAGGCTAATCTTAGATGCCATGAAGTACGGAATGTAAAGTGCATAAGTAAATTCTAATATGCATGATCAAATTTGTTGGAAATTATGAAAAATTAAAAAAGGTGTGTAAGTGACATGAAAAAAAGAATTTTGAAAATATGTTTAAGATATTTTAATAAATTTACAAATCATGTTTTTGAAAAGCAAAAATAAAATTTATGAAATGACAAAAAATAAGATGGTAGAGTGTAAACATCTGTGATGTGTGAATGTTGTTTAAATGAAATTAAGTTTAGTTTCCGATTCAAAGATTTTAATTTTCATATTTAACCTTTAGCACTCTGAATTTCAATTGTGTTGTAATATTAATAATACAAACACTATTCTTCAACAACCAGAGTCATTTTTAATGGTAGGGTAAACTTTTTGTAGAGTAAATGAAATCATATACAGAGTGATAAAAGTTAGTATTAAAAAAAAATAAAAGTTAATTTCTATTAGAGAAGACAAAACTTTCTAATTTTGGTTGTTATTTTTAAACATTATGTATAAATAGGAACATTTTATAGACATTTAGGTTTGTGAGTAAACATTTGAGAGAATTAGTTTTGAATAATTAAGGAAAAAAAACTAAGTGAAGTTAAGTTTAAACCAAAATAATACCATCTAGATAGATCAAATACAAATTTTGATCTTGGTTTAAATAAATCTTGAAATTAGTATATATTTTAATTTAAAAAATTATATACAAGTACAGAAAATCCTCAGTATCATGTACCATGATTTAATGCAAATTCAGATATAATTTGATGTGTCAGAGTTAGTTTCATTTCTTTTTTCGTATTTTTCTTAGATAAAAATTAAATAAACCTTGATTTACCATGATCTTGGTTTTACTGTGATGATACGAGTTCATAATGTCATTGTCATTATAATAATAATTTGAAATTATATAATTTCAAATATATAAAAATGATGTATTTGGGCAGCAATGCCTCTTATTCTTTTTTCATTAAAAACAACCAACAAGGTACTGATGTGTTCTTATTCTTTTCAGGATGGAAATTATATAGAAATACAAAACATTTGGATGTTTCTGCTTAATTTACATCCTGAAGAGAAGAAAATGATAAGAACACAATTTGAAAAAAATTTTAAAAATTTAAAAAAAAATTTTAAAATTACCATGTCAATTATTTTTAATGAAACTTATGAGCATGTATAAAGTGGACATTGAAGTCAACAACCATAGGCAACAGTCTGTTTTATGATGAATGCAATCATCAGGCCATGTGGATGTATTAAGCATGAAACAGACTGTTGCCTCTGGGTGTTAATCTCAATGTCCACTTTTATATTTACATAAGCTCTATCCCTGATATTGAGCACTTTAATCCATAAATACAGCATACCTTAATTTTATATATATATATATATCTCCTGGCTAAAAGCAATTGGATATCTAACCGTACTGATGAGCTGTGATACAGCAAAACAGATCTTTCTGCGGATGACTATATATATATATATATGTATTTATGCGTTTGGTGGTATTAAAGAGCAAATTTCACATGAAAGTAGTTATGAATATGAAAGTAGGAAATAAGTTTAAGCTTGAAGTCATCTCTTCTCCCCAACAAAATAGAATCAGCTATTTGGATGGCAGCTAGTCTAAAGAGAAGGTGAAAACTGTGGTCAAAGTAACATGCAACCACTATCTTTCCCCCAAAATAAAGGAATCTGCAGAATTTTGGCTGCCTATGTCCTGAAAACGAACATGGCACTAAAGAAAAAAAAATTACATATAACAGCAATAACAAAGATTGTATTTCACCCACCTAAACAAATAGTCAACCAGAATAATTCTGGAAGATAACATTTTTTAAAGCAAGCAGTTTTTGTAATTGTAGTACACAATATCAAGATATAGAAAATTAATAAAATTTGCCATCATATCTCCTAAAGAGCAGATGTAATTTTGTAAAATTCAGAATAGAGAATAAGATAATTGAAAAAAATAAATAAATAAAAAATAAAATAAAATATGTACAACTCCTTCCAACAAATAATTGTTGGAAAGAGAAGGTATTACAATTGTCTAATGTTAACATATTTTTCTTAACTTTTTCAGTCAGCTTTTTAATGAATACATTTTTGTGGATTTGATTTGCCATTCAATGTTTAAACAAATTTTTACTTAAGTGTTATTTTCTATTTTTTCTATTTCATGATTTTTTACATGTATAAACAGTATGAAGATAAAGAGAAGTTTATAACCAAACCTTTTTTTGTTTATTGATAGTAGATAAGATCACTATTGTATGAGAAAGTTTAGAGATAAAACTTTAAATAAAAATGTTCTAAATCCTTTTTCTAGTGTGGGTAAAAGATAAATAGCTATTAGTCATTTGTGTTTTTCACAAGAATGAAAAAGTTAGGCATATATTGCATAACCAATCACAAGAACTAAAATTATTTTTCCAAAAATCAACAGAAAAGGAAAAAAAAAGAATAAAAATAAAATAAATGAAGATAAAAGCTAGCATGTGAAAGGAAAAGCTTGAAATTAAGAGCAATATATTTAAATAGCTTAATAAAATTCATAAATCAATCTAATAGTCACAATAAAAAGAAATAGGAGGTAGGTTTATGGCCATATTTAACTTTAGGGCAATTTTCAACTGCACAATAAATTATTCATGGTCAATTTTTTTGTCTTTTGAAAGAGGATGGAAGGGAGGGAAAAGAACACAAAAATACATTTCTTTTAAATAATAATAATAAAAAAAAAAATCACTTTCAAATAATCCTTAAGTTTTCAAAACATTTCTATTTAAGATTGACTAGTGGGAAAACAGAAAAGAAAATTGTCATATATAAAGAAACATTTATTTTACAAAATTCAAATTGGAAGTTTGATCATATTTTTTTCTGTCATAGAGAGAGAGAGACAGAGAAAAAAAAAAGCCAAAATTAATCCTCCCACCACCACCAAGAATAAACTAAATTTGAGTGCCATCTTGCTTATTCTGAGATATATATATATATATATATATAGATAAGTGTCTAGTAAGAGCTAAGGTGTTCATGTGGCATAGGACAAGAAAAATAAACTCACATAAATTCAAATATTAAGTTTGTATTTGAGAAATCATAGGCCCTAAAGTAAAATGACCATATTTTCATTAAAACCATGCTATTACATAAAAATGCAAAAGTCAAGCAAAAAAATACAAATAAATAAAAATAAATGGATGATGACAAAAAGATATTAGTTAAATGACTGAACAAGATGACTCAATCACAATTATTAGGAGAGGAACAAGTTCAGACCTGAGGTGGCAGCAAATGACACATAATAGAATTCAAAGTACATAGACTGGTTGCTACTGGACCACCTTTTGAAATTATGGAAATATAGCAAATTTAAGTCAAGCTGGTTAAAGCAGTCAGAAAATGGCAAAGCTTAAGAGTATGACTTAAAGCTTGCATGATATTTTTGCCACTTTTGGTGGACTCAATACTGGAATTACAAGCCGTTTCCACAGACATCATCAGATGCATCTTTCTAATAGAACAGCTTCCTTCACTTTTATGTTATGCAAATATCAATCAAGTGTGTGTTTTAGAGAAAACAATGTGCAATCTCAGCTACATATATATATATATATATTGCTAATAGCACTGAAATACAGAGAAAAGAAACTTATTGCTTTGAGAACAATGAGAAAGCCTAGATCTGAACAAGTGATATGAAAATGCTTAAAATTAACATTTCACTTGAAAGAAAGATTTTAATCATACTTAATGTTGAGATATATCTCATCAAACTGACGAGATAGAAAGTTTATAAATGACCAAATCTGTGCATGTATGACATTTTATGAAGATCTTATAGACGTCACAGATTAATAAAAAGAATTTCTTTTAACTAGATTTTTTTTTCTAAATATCAGTCAATCAGTTAAGTGCAATATGTGATACATGCTTGGGTGATCATGTCTCTTTTGAGACATGACTGACTGAGCAAAAGATTTTCCTGCAGTAGGTCACCATTACTTTCTGCAATAGACTGATTGCCAGCCAAGATCCAATCTGTCCTGCTATTTAACTCATAGCTGGGAACAGAAGTAACAGATTATATAGGTATACCATTAATATGCCCTCATAATAAAACTACCTTTTATTTATTTTACAATAAATGTCCTTTTCTGTCATGACCATTTTTTTATATTATATATATATACACACACACACACACACACACACACAAATGGCCTTTTTGTCATGCTAAAATTAATTCTGACTGGTATTTAGTATTTATGGAAAGAGAGGGGGGAAAAAGAAAAGGTACTTTTTTTGTTTTTAAAATTTAAGTTTGGCCTGCCATTTTCTTACAACCATTTTTGCTTCATAAGAAAAAGGGGAAGGGAAAGAAGGATTCAGATACAAACTGATAAACAAGCAAAAAATATAAGATTTTGCAATGAACAAAATATTTAAAAATAACATGATCCAAAATTGCCAACATAAGGATAGAATAAAGACAAGAACAAAATATGAATAAATAAGGTAGGTGAAAGAATGACTTGCAAATTATCATTTGAGTCAATATTTTAATGCTACCATATTGTAAAATATTTGAAAATGGCATGTAATTCCATAAGATTATAAAATAAGAAATTTGTTAGTACAACCAAATATCACTGTTTGGTACAGCATAGTAATGTAATCCGATTTCACCGATTCATTATAATAATGAATACTGTGATGGATCTTTTGCAGCCAATCCATCATAAAGCAATGAAATTAGTATGTTTCATTAAGATGTATTAAACTCAAATGGAAGATTGGATGCATTCAAATGTATTTTTCATGTGCTTTAAAGATGACACTCATTACTTTCAGGAATTAAGGTGTGTGTGGATGGAAGGAATTTATAATATATATTAAAAACTTGACTTATGTGGAATTTTACAGAAATCTTGCCTCTCTCAGCAGTCCATAAGATTTCGAAAACAAAGAGTGGGTAGGAGTTATTTTTAGCCCTCTGTAACTAGGAACTCCATTTGGAGGTGGGGGTAGAAAAGATGCAGAGCCCCAAATTACTATTTTCTTTGAGAAAAAGAAAACAGAAATTTCTTTGCATTAAAATTATACACACTTTTGTATAAGGATAGATGCAAAAATCAGGGTTCAATTTCACATCAAATGTGTATTTGAAACTAATAATTCACTGCAATCGACACAAAGCATCTAATTTATAAAATATATTAGAAATTGAACTCTTAGAGTCACGTCATTGATTTATAAAGTTAATTTTTCTCAAAAATGGAAGTGTCTGAAAGAAATGAAGGTTTTATCTAAAGAAAATAGACCAAACTATATATGAAAAATACAGTCATGAAAGAAAGACTGTTTCAGCTTAATGCATCTTCCTTGTATATTTATACTCTAATATTCAACATTTGGTTAAAATTTAAATTATATAAAAGGTGAATGCAAGTCACAATGTAATAGAAGTAATAAATACATTAAATCATAGGACACCATTATTTGACATTGAACAATAACAACCTTTAGATCTTTTAAAAAGAAGGGATTTGGAGACGGCAGGAGCAGGTCTATCCTTAGAGTTAACATTGGATTCAAATTCAAAATGCAAGTCCAATACATAGACCTGAGACATGTTCAGATAAGCAGATGAAGATATAAATCCATCAAAATTGTTTTTTTAACCTAATTTTTACAAAAATATTCAGCATTCATAACTTCCTTTAAATAAAGTTATTTTGCAATATGGCAGTATTCAAATATTTCATAATCATTTTTAAAGCCTTTCTGAACTATTCAGGATTTAACTAATTCTGAGCGCTTTTAGCAAGCAGCAAAAGCAAAATAACTTGCAGCCAAGTCCTGTGTGGACAGAAAGAACTTGATAGAGGGGAAACCATGCCAAAAGAAAGTATATTCTGCAAATAATGGACAAACAGAATGAAAATGATACAGGTATTTTCAGGTTAAGTACAATAATATACTTAAACCACTTTATATGAAGAAAATATGAACAGAAATAAGAAAAAATGAATTAACCCCCAAATGATATTACTATTGCAAAACTGATTATGTCTGAGAATTCATCTTTGCTTGTAACATGGTCATCTCGAAATGAGCATATATGTAAAAATATACACATACCTATTATGTTATATAAACATATGAAGTGGAATTAAATACAGAACAAATATGGATGAGAATCTGTCAATATGATAGGAAATAGTAGACAGAATCAGACAGAACAAATAGGAAATGTTTGTAACACATCACTCAATAAGTCCCGGACTTGGCATATAGATCACACCACTAATAATAATAATAATAAAATGATTTTTATGAAGTACTAACCTTTAAATGGTATATGACAAAATTTGGGCATAATTAGATTATTAGTTTACAAATTACAGTTATTTAAGTGAAGCTACTGTTGCAAATTTTTAAAACAATGGAAAAATCTGAATTTCATGTGTTGACAAGGTATTGCTTTCTGATGCGGAAAAAATACTGTTCAAGCAAAGCAATGGCTTGATAAGTGTTATTCGGACTGCATTGTTGTAAACAATCGGTTAAGAGGTGGTATGCTGAGTTTAAACACAGTTGTACAGTCACAAATGATGAACACTCAGGTCGCTCAAAATCGGCAGTTGTCCCAGAAAACAAAAAAAATCCACAAGCTTGTCAATGAGAAAGCTGTGTTCAAAGTGGGTGCTGCATTTGCTACAGTCAATCGAAAACAATGCATTGACAATTCAGAGTGTTGTTTGTAACTGTTTTAATGCAACAAGGAGTTTTTGCGTAAATATGTGACAATGGATGAAACATGGATCTGCCACCAAACTTCGGAGTCCAATCAGCATCAGCTGAGTGGGCAGCAGCAGGTGAAAGCTGTCTAAAGTGACCAAAAATGCAAACATCAGCAGGCAAGGTTTTGGTTTCCGTATTTTGGGATGAGCAAGGTATTTTGTTTATTGATTACCTTGAGAAAGGAAGAACCATCAATAGCAATTATCATATAGCATTATTGGTGCGTTTGAAGGAAGAAATTGCCAAAAAACAGCCACAAAAGAAAAAAAAAAAGTGATCTTTCACTAAGACAACATACCATGTCATAAGCCAATCGCAATGATGGCAAAACTACATGAATCGAGACGTATTTTGAGGTCAAACACAAATCTTTCTACAAAAAAGCATTGAATTGTTAGAGAAGCATTGGAATCAGTGTATCACCCTAGAAGGAGACTATGTTGATGAATAAAGTCGAATTTTGTCTAGAAGTAGTTTTATTAGTTAGGCCTAGGGTTTATTGAGTGATGTGTTAAATCTAATGTTCTTTGCTTTTATTAAAACTTCAGAGAATGAGAGATAGAAAAATACCAGAAAATTTTTCTATTTGATTTTCATTAGTTAAACAGACTTTGCATGCATGTGACTTACCAAGTAACATCCATGTGCATAATTTGTGTGTAAGTATCATAATACTACTTTGTCTATGCGGGTATACACTTACATATACTCACAGACATTGTTTGACAAGTCAAATGTATGAAGCTTGCTTAAATAACGGGTGGGGGAGGGGTGTATGTATATATATATATATTCCATTATTTACATTGTTCGGACTTTTGGTCCCATCTTTATTGTCATATTCATGATGTTTCGGCCATTATACACTGACCTTCTTCAAGTGACTGGAATTTTGAACTGAACCCTTTATTTCAATCACTGTAGTAGATTGTTCTCATTCAATGATTCATGCTATGTCTGAACCTCTTAATTATCTCCATTAGCTGTCTCCAATTATCAACTAAATAGAAGTGTTGGTTGGGTCCAGTAGCTTGACCCAAAAAGCTGAGAGTTCATATCTGGCAACAGTAGTGATGAACAAAAACTTACTGAGGTAAATGGAGATAACCAAGACATCCAGAAGTGGCATTACTCTTAGAAGAAGAGTAAACTACTTCAGTGACTGAAATAAAAGGCCCAGTTCAAAATTCCAGTCATCTGAAGAAAGGGCATACAACAGCCGAAATGTCATGAATATAACAAAGGTGAGGACAACAAAACAATGTATATATACCTCATCTCAGAAATATAAACAAATATTTTCCATATCTCATTCTCTCTCTGATGAAGTTTTAAAAAGCAAAACATTAGATTTATAAACATTTTCTATTTGTTCTTTATCTTAAGATCAAGATATTTACTGAGTCATTATACTGACAAGATCTACTGTCTAGATTTTATATACTATTTAATATTTTTTTGTTCTGATAGCTTGTTCTGTACACAACCAATATCAAAAGTTTCAAATATGCATATAGACATATTACTTGAATACAGATATATGTACACGCCATAGCAGATGTGTGTAGGTGCATGCCAAAGATTATTTTTAAAGACAGGTCATACTGACTTATTACCTTTGTTTACCTAGATTCCAAAGATCAGGTTTCAGCAACTTAGTGCCAAATCTACCAATCTTACTGACAAAAAGAAAAATATTTTTATTTCCTCTCCAGCCCCAGTAGTCACAGCATTGCAGATGTAAATTTAGGTTACTGATAAATCAAACTACCAAGTAAATCAGAAAGAACCTTTATTTGCACGAGATTATTGAAGTATATTCCAGAAATTCTATTTACTATTTCATATATAAATAAAATAAAGTTATTTAAGCAGTTTACACCCGCTAAAGAACTATATTTAAAGCTTATTTAGTTAAAAGAAAAAAAAAAAAAAATACTTCATTTAGTACCTTAGAAAAAAACAAATGCTATGAAGCAATGTCATATATAATATTCAAATCATAACTTTAAAAAGGTAGTTTTCTTTTTAATCAGTAGCCAAGTAACAAATTTAAGATGAAGTTAATCTTCAACACATATATAGGGAACCAAAAAAACATCTTTAATTACGAGAACAAATCACTTTAGACAAAATTCTCAGACATTGCTTTTTGCAATGAAGAACCAAAGAGCAACATTAATAAATCCCAATGAACCAATCTGATTCTATTTGTTGATAAAGCCTCATGGTCTAGTTTTTAATTTTTGAGACTTTATGCTTATCCTTTGTAATGCATCTGGGGTGAAATAATGCACTGACCAAAAAGGTCATAGCCGGTAGCAAGTATGATGAATGATGAGGGTTGTTAGAGATGAACCAGCATTTAGGCTGCTGAAGCAACAGCATCAGGGGCAGCAGCAACCATGCACAACCAAAAAAAAATAATTTATTTTAATTAAAACAAAAAGGTAACGTTGGCCATCACCTTATCAGGCTTCTTCTTAAATGGGTTTCGCATCGGACACAGAAGTCCTGATGATCTGTGACCACTTTTCTGGAAGACCAGTAATAAATTAGCACATAAAAAAACATCTAGGCAGACAACAATACAGATTTAAGCAAAGAGATTTGAAGTAGAAGCAGATTTACAGAAAACATTTTTTTTTGTTTTAAACTAAATTACAGAAATAAGATCTTGTTATGGTTTTTAAATTACTAAATTTTTCAGTTTCAATATTTCAGGTGGTCCATTCTCTAATCTTCAAGCTATTTAGACTTACTAGCACTAATATATATATATGTTCACTGTTGCTGACATTGCAACAGAGTGCTGGTTTTCATATAGCACTATTTGTATGCTAATTCTTGGAAGTACCATGCACCAACAATTCTTTGAAGCTTTTATATGATTTTCTGTGTTACAGCACCAGTTATGAGCAAAAATAAAACCAATAAATTTCCATTTAGAAATTCAATAGAATGGACTGACTGAAATCTTATTAGAAGATGGAGATCAGGATAATAATAAAAGAGTTACATTTTTTTTTTTTTTTTTTTAGAAATTTAAACTTGTTATTTTGACATCTAAAGCAATTGATAATGTGTAAAAATAAGATTATTTCATTATAATCTGTAAGTGCACAAAATTCATAAACAAAAAAATAACACCTCACTACAGCCTTACTCCAACCAAAATAGGAATTTTATCATGACCTCTTTGTTGTTTGCTTGTACTCATAAGTACTATGCATTTTTAAAACCAGAAAACAATGTAGCAATAATGATTCTTTATCAGGATATATTTGTAATATATATATATATATATATATATAAGAGGTAAGAAGGATAAGTACAAGTTTTTTGTAGAATGTTAAAACTGGTACCTTCTAAGCATAGAAATGCTAACATTTTTAGAGTCCTATATGTTTCAGCAAAATTAACAAATATAATTCACAAGCAACCAAGTATTAAAGCAAAGCTTTCAACCTTGGGGAAAAAAAAAAAAGAAAATAGGCACAAAACACTAAAAAAAAAAAAAACATAGGTACATTTGTTAGTTCTTTATCTTACAAGTGGTTAGGTTTTATTAAAGTCATTTTATTTTTTTTAAATTGACTAATATACAGAAATGTCAATCAAAAAGTAATGCCTGTTCTAATTTAGTTCTAAAAGTATTAATGTCAATTCTGATATTTTTAAAGCTATCAATAATGAACTGTCATAACCAGAGGAAAGGTTTTTTTTTATGGTTACTTTCTTTTCCTATATGTAATTCTTTTTTCAAAATGGATATTCTTCTCACTGAGAAAGCAAAGAGATGTCATAAAATTTGTTAAGTGCTGCAAACATTGACAGGTGGTTAAAAGTCTGCACCTTGTTCTAAGCACAGTAAAGTGAGGAGGAGTCAGTAGAGTAAGGAGACACTGGCTTCAGAAGCAGGGTTCAGTTGCTGCTGTAAAGCTAATAACATATATTGTTATGTTACAAAGGCATGTCACTTATTTTCAATAGAACAGCTTAAAGACCAAGCAACCATAGTGCATGACTGGACAACATGTCCCATCCACCCTACAGTTCTGATGTTACCCTCAGACTTTCATCTGTTTGGGTCCCTTAACAAAGGCAATTAGAGGAGAGTAGTTTTCCAATGACAAATGGTGAAAGTAGCAAGCAACTAATTTAAAAGTTGAATAATACAAGAGAAATAAGGAAATTTATAATCCTGAGACTTCTGTGCACATCTATTAAAATTACTGTAATCAAAAAATAGGCATTACCTTTTGGCCAACAATTGTGCATAGATAAACCATATTTTTAAGCTAGCAGAAATCTTTTGAAAAATCAAAATTTGTTCTATCAATTTTAAAACTTATTTCCTAATTGAAAATATATATTTACAGATGTATCCAGAAAACCAAAATTAGCAATACTAAATCATTTTTAACAGAAAATTCTTTTGAAATTTCATTGTTAATTTAAAAATGTTCATAATTATAATTCATATATTCCATGTTTATTATATTATTTTGTTCAAAATTATTAGCAGCTTTTAAAATGCAAGACAGTAATTAAATGATTGTTCCCAAAGACAACTGCACATCAAATGGAATAATTACTACCAATTATCATTTGTATTATTAATGTTACTTATAACCATACAATTTACAAACTAAGTTTTCAAATTTAATATACACAAATATTTCAAAAACAACCAATTTCAACTGAGACTAAAAGTTTCAAAACCTTAGACATTTAAGGACTAAACACTTAGATTTAAATTTATAAACCAAACTTAATACAAAAATTGGTAATAATTCAAATTTCCAAAAGTTTTAAGATAAAAAAATCTACTGAAATCAATATATTAAATATTTGGTAAATTTGTAATTTTTCCAGCATCAAAATAGTATATTCTCCATATTGAATAATTGCATGAATTTGTAGATTCAAAACAAATTAAATATGCTCTTGTTAAATGCATTTTTAAATAGTAAAGTATTGTATAACATGCTATTGAAAAAAGAAATGCTAAAAATTATAGAAAAAATATTTCAAGGATCTCAAAAAGTAAAATTATCTTCAATAATAATCCCTATAGGAAAAACATTCTCAAAAATATTTGTATAAATATCAGAATTAAAATAAATAAATATTATATAAGTTTTATAAAAAAAATTATATAAAATTCTTTACTCATTTTATTCATATAACTATAGAATGTACAAAATATGACAAACTTTGAAAATATAAATGAAAAATGAGCTTTACATTAAAGAGAATTCAAAATGCTTCTTCATAATGAAATTTATCATTTTCAGAAGAAAAATTTACAAAATTGATATGTATTAAATTCATATATTTAAGGGGAAAAAATGAATGAATTACAAATTATAAATTTAGTGCTCTAGAAATAAGGAAATCACACACAATCTTGTCAAAAGTATTCATCCCATTCACTTTGTCAAATTTGACAACAAAGAAAACCAACTCAGTGTTAGCAAGGATTTGTATCAATGTTTTTCAACCTTTTTTTCATCTCACAGCAAAACTTTAATGAATAGTTAAAGTTCTGCGGCACACTTAAATCAGGATCATAAAGACAGAACTTTTAGGATTTAACAAAAAACAATTTATTAGGCCTATAATTTGTAATAAAGTGGTAGTTAAAAATTCTAATAATAAAAAGAAAAAAAAATTCTGTTTATTATGATTTGGCATTTAATAAGATATCTAAGCTTGATGAGATTTTTTTTTTTTATTTTTCAGAATATCTTCATTAGAAGATAAAGTTTTTGACAGATTTACTCTTAAACCTTCTTCCAAGGATTCTGGCTTTGAACAATTTTCATTTTTTATGTAGTTTGTTGCAAAAAAGATTGCTTTGCATAAATATAACATTGAAATTTAAAGGCATTTTAATTTTGATAGTACACTTATTGTACTTTGAATTTCTTTTGAAAATAATTTAAATAATGACCTTTAACAATGCCTATGATCCCGCTGCAGCACACTGGTTGAAAATCACCAATTCATAATTTTAATAATAGAAAAAAAAAAAAAAAAAAATCAAATTTTAAACGAAGTCTTAATTCTTCACTTGCCAATCTTAATATCAAAAGGATTAAGATGATCTTTGCTTTAGAATGGCTAGTAATGTCTTCAGCTAATACAAGGTAATATGATTAATTGGCAAGATAAGAATTAAACTCAAACGCTCTGCATTTCTTTTATATTCCAACATGCAAAAAGAAAAACAAACTTAGGTATCAAAATAAATACATCATGAGGCATTCACAGACAATGAGGAGATCATTAGAACAATGTACGTAATATTTTCTAAATTATATTAGGATAAAAAGTTATCAGTATTAATGCTTTGTTAAAGTAATTTCCGTAAATCACACACAGTTATAATTCCAGTACTGAAAATTATAGCAACTTAAGACCAACTGTGTAAAAATAAAATATGTAATATTTATGCCCTTTTAATGCAAATTTGTTTAAAACAGTTGATAACTTTGGTTATTTAAAAAAAAAAAAAAAAAGGATTTATATATTATAATTTATGGTATAGACCAACCTTCTCCAAGTAGGCTAGGATATTCCCTACTTTTTATCTTCTTGAAAAGCTCCTCTAGACAAGTCATATCATAAAACAATTGACATATCAGGGTAGGGTAACTAGAATTGGTTAGAATGTTTTATGGCATATGCCTCCTGATAGGTGGATGTTCATTTTTCAGAAGTGAGGTGTCTCTTATTCCAATTCTTGATAAGATGGTTTTAAAAAAAGTTTGAGACCATGATGCCATACTGAAATCTACACTTTCAATGTGCTCTGCTCAAGTGGAAGTGTGTGTGTATGTGTATATTATATATATATATATATATATATATATATATATATATACACACACACACACAGGTCAACAGAGAAAGGCAACAGTGTTTGAGGTTTGAGGTTTGAGTGCAATATTCAGAATACACACTGGATTGTTCAGAAAATTCAGGCAGATTTTTCATATTCCAACATGTTTGAACAAAAATTTATCGACAGATATAATATGCTTACATTTTTTTTTCTTATTAGAGTGCACTTCAAGCTATTTCTTGAAAAAGAAATATTAAAATTACTTAATTCATGTCAATTTTGCATATCTATGAAAATGAAAGATTATAAGGTGTATTTTTAGCAATTTCACAAAAAAATGCCAGACACATCCATAACATGAGATAAAAGTCTTATGTTTCAGACACTGTTGCCATCCAAGTATCTGAATGCAACAAATCAATAAAACAATAATAATCCTTAACCAGATGCAATGGGCAGAACACATTGTGAAAATGTGAGATAACAGAATTCCAAACAACTTTTCTACGAGGAACTGAAGACAGGATAGAATCCACAACACAAGCCTCAGAAGAGGTTTAAAGATAATTTGAAGGAATAATTTGAATGCATTGCACATGGATGTGTAGCATTGAGAAGGACTGACTAAATTGTACAGACTAGTGGCACTTCATAAAAGGAAGGATGCAATGCCATTAAGAGTAAATGCCTCAGCAATTGTGATCTCATCTCAAAAGGCACTTACTCACTCTGATTGGCCAACTAATACAGTCTTGGAAATAGGGTGTGTGTGAGCACATGCCATTGTTGAAGACAGGTTATGTAAGCCAATGGAAAGTTCATAACCCAACCAAACTATGCCAACCCGCCTCATTGTCCTATCAACAATACATGTGTTATTTTGTTGCATTACAGGTTTGCAGATCATGATCTGGACTGAGAAGGTACATGGTGGTACACAGGAGAGTTATAGAGCATGCAGAACCAATCAGGGATACAGTTTATCTGTCATACCTATGAAATTGAATGCTGGTCTAAAGAGTCGTCTTAGGAGTGATGGACACCAAAACAAGATAGAAGCCATTACAAGTGAGGCAAAGGGTCACCCTTCACCTCACTTGTAATGGCTTCAATGGAGACAGCACTCATTTGAGTAAGATGTGATAATCACCATATATATTTATTATAATACAGTCCCATCTCGGTAACTTATTTTCTTTTTTCAAAATGGAAGGTATTAACAGTTACCAAAATGTTTTTACAGATGTAATTTTACTAGCAATTGATATTTAATATTTATAAAAATGACTAAAAAAAAATCAATAATGGTATTCATGAAATGAAATACATAAATGAAGGTCAATGTTAAAGCTTTTATCAAATTGTAGACTAAAATTATCTTATTCAGGAGACATACACTTTTGATGAATTAAATTTTGCTACAATCAAGGTAACACTAAGTATAATCCTTTTGTATTGACCAATATTAAGTAAATAAAGCTGTCCATTTATCAGTAATCACTTTAACAAGTAAATTTTTGTTTTAAGCTTTTCATATTTAAAAAGTCTTGTTAAAATACGTTGATAAATAAAGATTATCCCCCTGCACCAAATAACTATGAAGTTATGCAAAAAGAAAATTATACTTGCTATTTTACTTTAGTCTCCAATGTTCAGAAAACTGATTTATTTACTTTTTTAAGCATTTCTATATATGTCTTCATAAGACCTAACGCATTCAATTTTAAAATATGAACTTGGCAAGATTTGTTTTTTTGTTTTTTTTTTTATTGTTGAACTTTTGTTACATTACAAAAAATTGTTTTTGTTAGTGTTTATGAAAGATTTGATGAACAAACAAATCAATATATTTAAAATTTGTTGAACTTGTACATGCCAGGAACTCAACACAAAAGAGAAAATATAGAATAGATGACCTTTTTCTGGTCTTTCTTTGGAGTCTCACTTTCCTTTATAACGACTTCAGTTGTCACAGTTTCTTCTTTTATCTCCTGTGAAAAACCGAGTCACAAGTGAACATTACCAAAAAGATTTCAATAAAATAAAATACCCAGCTTTGTTGCTTTCTACTGTAGTGAGGAAAGAATTCCCCACTTCTGGAAATATGAAAAATTCAACATTAAATAGAACCAGATTTTGTTTGCTAATACAAATAGAATTTTCAAGGATATCGGACCAAATGTTTCATCTACATCTTCATGCATTATAAATGCCCAGATCATGTAATATAGAATATCATTTTATGAGCAAGTTTCATTTTAGGGTCTTTTAACGGCGAACAATTCTTAAACAAAGTTAAAATAGACTTAAATCTATTTAAATTTATTTCAATATATTTTTAATAAAACTGTTTTAAATATAAATATCTTACATTTATATTAAAGCCTTAAATCTATTTTACCTAACTGTTGCTTTAATAAATTTAACATAGGTTTAATTCCTAATTGCAACAGAAAATATTTTTTTAATCAATTCATGCCACACAAGGCAACAATGTCAGTAAGATGCAAAGGGCTACTGAAAGTAAACTAGAATGAAAGTATTTTAGAAGGAACTAGAAAACTAATCCTAAACAGGGAACAATAAATAAATCTATAGTCTTGTTCAAAAGTAAATAATAACTTCTGGAAAATAGCTAAAATATTAAACAACTAAAAGTAAAATAAATATTGGCCTAAAAGTTAATTAAAATAAAATAAAAACTAATGATAACTGGCATATAACTTCAAGAGTCATTAATATTCCACTTGTTTTTCTTCTTTTTAAGAATTTAATTTCTGCTAGTGTCTGATTTTATCAACACATAACTGATGACATTTAGTATTGAATTGGCAAGGAAGTGATTATTATTATTATATTATTCATTGGCACCTAAAAAAAATAAAAAATCCAAGAAGAAAAATCTTTCCAAAAGTTAAAATCCTGGAAGAAAAAAATTAGGAAAATACGACAGGTTTTGAAACTTATGCTAAACAAGTTACACACACACATACACAAATGTTTCAGAAAAATAAAAAGGTTAAAAATTTACACAAAGTCTATCCCCTAAAAAGTTCCCAAACAATCGCAAAAAAAAAAGCAATAGAGTCTGTTCAGCACAACGTGCAGAAATTAAAAATAAATTTTGTGCAAAATAGCAGAAGTTATATATGGATGGATGGATGGCTGGCTGGATGATCTTTCAGCATTAGTAAATTGCATCCCTTGTCCAAGCTAAAGCAAATAAGACAAGTGGTTACTAAAAGTGGGTAAGGAGAGGAAGTAACAGAGTCAGGGATAAGGAGAGTGGAAATGAGACCAGTAGCAGATTGAGCAAGCTGAAGAAAAGAATCTAGTTTTTGTTGTTTCATGCTTAAGGGGAAATAACTTAAAAAAAACTTTCCCACTATGTGTATGCTTGTTAAATTGTAATGACACTTAGTGCCAAAATTGGTGGGGGTTTTTTTTTGTCAGTAGTTTACTGGTAGAAAGCATTTTAAGCAAAGAGGTTTTTTGTCAAAGTGCTCAATATCAAGATAAGGATAGAGCATCAATAGATTTAATGGGAAAAAGTTTTGTCACAGTGTTATTTTAGTCATGCGGACTTTAGAGTTTCATGAGGGCACTATTGTGGTATCTTTACTCTTCAGAGTTTTCGTGTTTTTCTGCAGAAATGCCTTCAGAAAACTTTGAAATTGGCTTGATTGAATTAACCCTCCTCAACTAAGTGACAAAACCTCTCCACATTAGTTATGTATAAAATAATCTCTAACATTACTCGAGAAACACCGGACAAGAAAATGCCGCTTATTATAATTGATTTTAATATCAAAACATAAAGCAATAAATTTTGTAAGCATTTATAGAATTTTTGAAAGCAAAAAACTAATTCACTTTGGATAAAATTATAATAAAAAAAAAAAAAAGTTTTTCTGATTTGCTTATATTTTTATAAAATACATTTAAAATTTGATAATTCCTCTTCAAAATTCAAAAATAGAAAAGTAAAAAGATTTCACAAGCACATAAGCTGAAAGATAAATTAAAATTTACAAACTCCATGAATTTAAAATTTTGTTTTTAATAAAATTCCATTATTTACTTTTGAAAGATTTCCTCTATAAATCACAAAGCAACTTGCTTATGTCAAAATAAAGAGGAAATTTGTGATTAAAAAAAAAAAAAAAAAAAAAAAAAAAAAGTAAATTAGGTGAACTTTTCAATCTTAAAAATTTGCAAGTTTTGTTTTATTTTCTTTCTGATAAGAAAAAAGATGGACAAATATTCAACTGTACATCATTTGGAAATACAAGTCAGGATCAGCAAATGAAGAAATGGGCCTAGAGAAAAAAATATGAGGAAATGGACTTAAAGAAAGAGATTAAAAGAGAGTGAGTAAGAGAAAAATAATCAGGCCTGATGGAAAAGAAAGAAAAAAGGAGCAATTGGGCTAAGGGAAAAATGAAGTATCAGGATTAATGAAAGAGAGAAAAATGGAACAATTGGGCTTAATGAAAATGGGAGAATATAATAATAATGCAAAGAGGCTTTCTAAGATTAGGCATCATCAATCAAAGGCAAACAATGGATGAAGTTAATGATTTCAAAATGAAATGAATGACTTTTTTCCAGTTTCTAAAATATTGGCTAAAGATCAATTTATTATTTCTTTTAAATGTTAATTTTTCAAAGTGTTGGAGATTTCAGCTATTTCTAAATATTTTACTCTTAAAAAAAAAAAAAAAAAAAAAAAATATCAAGGTTATGAAGAAGCTTATGACAGGCTTGACCTTTATTCTAAGAATACATTGTACAAATTATTCAAATTTTATTATTTGATAAGAAACTTTATTTTTTTGCAACTAGCAGTATAACGAAGAAATCATTGTGTGTGAAATTTTATTCCAGTAAAACCTATTCTTTTTGATAAACCAATCAAAACATTACTAATGACTGCAAAATGTTTAGACTTAAATTTTCAGTTTGGCTCAATTTTGTTAATATGATTATTTCAAATATGAAATAAAATATTTTTCTTTCAAATAATATAAAGATATTTTTGAAAAAGTAGAAACTGAAAAATAAAGCCTAAATATTGAATGAATTCATGCGAGTAAAAATTAGTATAAAAAAAATTTTAAAAAAATGGTGTCAAGATGTTTCATATCAAACATAAGCAGATTAATTGGTTTTATCCAAGAAGCAAATTGAAGATTAATGATGTAAGCATAATCACACATCAAACCAAGTGTTATGTTTAGTGAGTTTGTTAAGTTCCAGAAGCCAGGAGATACTTATGGGATTGGTACTAATGATATTTTATTTACTCTTAACAGTTGTACTATACAAATTAGAACATACATTTCACAATTCCAACAGATGATCTCTTTAGCATGATTTTTGTAGTTTGTTGGTAGAAGGACAATATACCAAATTACCTACAAAATACAGACTATATGCAAATATACCCCTCCCAGCAAAGAGAAAAGTGTGCAGGTAAAAGTTTTGTCTTTTCAGGAAACAAAAACGACCTGATGGTAGTTAGATTTATTTGGAAGTAGGTCAGCTCAAGAACTTTTCAGCATTTTGATGATTGACTGGTCTGTGGTTTATAAAAGGCTTTTAGTGCAGTTAACAATCTTAATAACAAACCACATATATTAAGAGGAAAAGAAAAAAAAAGGAACATTTTTAAAATGAATATATCATAAAATGAATTAACTTTTTGAAACTGTAAAAAGGTTCAATTATTATGCAAAATGAAAGCTTTATCAAAATAAAATGATTGGATTTATAATAGTTTATTTTAACATTTTAGAATTAGTTTAATAAGAATATTGATATGAGATTTCAAAAAATTGTTCTTTCATATTTTTTTTCTTTTTACTGGAATGAAAGAAAATTATATTTTAAAGCCTTTTTTTATTATTATTATTTTAATTTTATAAAGATGAAAAATAAATTATGTAAAAATATTATCACTATGAAATTAGAATCACTTATTTAATGTCATTTTGCAGTGCATTCTAACTCTCAAAGATCAAATGTAGAACATTTAAACTGAACAAAAACAAAAAAAAAAAAATTTTTTTTTTTTTTTAATTATTGGGCCACATTTTGGAATTTTATGTGATAAAAAGTACATTTAAAAATAGTAAAAACAGAGATAGTTAAAAGGGAAATAACTACGGATTCCAAGTCAGAACATTATCATTGATAACTTTCTCCTTCAATTTGTGGATCCTAGTTACTATATTCTTAATATTTGATATAACACAAAAATATCACAATGATGAAAATCGGTCAATAATTATAACTATTTATACTGGAACTCATGCATGAAATAAGTAATCCATAATATTTTAAAATATTGAAATATATATTTTTGGCATATGAATTAATTTTTGACACTGTTTCTAAGTCCTCGATTGTCTTTCAATCATTCCACCTCACATACTATCCTCTTCTTCTGCATTTATGAAGTGCTGCACTGTTTGGAAATCCCTGCTCTAAACTGTATGTCAGTTAAGTACCATACATGATATATGCTTGGAAAATCAGGCCTCTTTCAAATCATGACTGACAAGGCAGAACATTTTCCTGCAGTAGGTTGCTGTTTCTTTCTGTGGTAGATTGGTTACCAATCAAGGCTGTAAGATCCAATTTGTTCTGCTATTCAATAACTGGAGGGAAAAGAAATGGATTCCTACCTTTTCCAAACGTATTTGCACTTAAATGAATGTAACAAATCCAGCTCTGATTTCTCTTTCCAAACCGTTGCCCATTACACTACCTTTAAGCCGAAATTTTTCATATTGGAACGTTACAAATGGATTTGATTAATGTAATTTAGGAATTTACAAAATTACTCAAATCCTAATTAAGAAAAAACAAAATGAAGTCATTATTCATTTAAATATGTCTAGAAAATATTTAAGCCCATTAAGTATATCTCCTGGTGGATAAAAAAGGTGAGAAAGAGTTGTTGATGATGGTAGATGAACAAAGAATTAGCAGGAAATAATGCAAGATGGTAACAAAAAGAGAAACCTGAGTAATATCTGGCCCATTGGTATAAGGTCCCGATTTGTTAGCCAGCAAGGCTTCATCGGGTACATTGTTAACTCTCACAGCTGGGGCAACATTCACATCAGCCATATCCCGTTTGTCCTTTGAATCCTTAGGATGCTTCTTAAATTTGCTAAAGAGACCACGTTTCTCTTTATCTTTTCCCTGGAGTCATCATAAAATGGAATGGAACAAGACATGACAACATATGGAACAAGACACAATCTTAAAGTGAAAATAACTTCTTTTCAGCACATTATCTTTTTTTTCTTCTTTCACATGTATATATTTTTTTTTAATGGAAAAACTATCAAAATTAGGAAAAATTCTATTTTTAAATAAAAAGTTTTAAAATGTTTAATTTAATCAGTTGAGATCTTTCCAAAAATTTTTATATTTATATATTTTTTTTTTTATTCTTCAGTTATATTTTAGAGGTTACTTTGAAAAATATTAATCTTTCTCAAGATTGAAAAATTAAAAATACATAATTTTCAGAGTGGAAAATATTAAAACAATCAAATGACAAGTGATATATCGTTATTGATATGTTTATATTAATGTATATTAAAGTTCTCTAGTTTATTTTATATAAATTCATTTGAAAGAAAGAAAAAAAAATCATATCCTGACATATCAAAAGTCATGGGATCGATGTCTAGCAAAATGCAGCAATTCAATGTGGCATCTCTGGAGATATGTTAAGCCATGCCTTCTCAATTGTCATCAGCTCTCTGATATTTGCATTATATGCTAACACACCTCTCCATCACATCTCATGAATGCTAAATTGGTTTCAGGTTGAGCTAACATGATATTAACACTATGCATTGGAAACCTCCAGAATATGCCTCAAACCAATCATCTGCAACTTTGGGATGATGATACCATGTTAGAATCACTATAGTGCCTTATTGACAACTAAGGTTCATGGTCTCATGGTGTTTGTGCCACACCCAAACATTACTATTAGTCTGAAACAACTGGAACCATGACACATGCTGCCAATCTTCCAAGGTCCAGTTATCAATACCAAGGGACTAGATAAGGCATGATACCCAGTGGAGAGGTGTTAACAGGAACACCCTAATGGGCTTTCTGTGCCCCTGGAAGCTACAGAATGCTAAACAGACCTTCTGGATATACATCTGGTACTTCCTGTATTGAATGTCAACTTGATATGAGCTAGTGTCACCTCTCTTAATGCAGACAGATGCCTCAGGTTATAATCATTAAGGCCTTTTGTGTTTACTACACTGTCCATGGTGAGAAATAATACCTTTCATCAAGTGTTTCATGTACACACATGATATTAAGGAGGTGTCAAATATCCAACAGTTTTAGAAATGGAATGTCCAATTTATCTAGCATCCACGATTGTATCCTATTCAAATTGATAATTTCCATTACTTTGCTACAAACAGCCTAGCTGGCAATCACACAGATTCACAAGATGTCAGAGCACAATTGATATAGGTCTGGGCATTTCAGTGGCATCATGTACATCACTTAGACATATGGTTATTCCATGACTTTTGACATATCAGTGTAATTACTATAATTTATCAGATATAGAATATTCTTAAAAAATATATATATATATATCTGAACTGTTAAATTTTATATTTTTCAAGAGTGAAGTCTTTTCCAAACATTCTGGAGACAAGTAATCCCCACAAAATAAAAACAAGATTACGTGACCAAAGACAAATCTTGAAATTTTTCCACTCTTCAAAATTTGTGTACATTAATGTTTATTTTGCAGGATTTTGACTAGCTTTTTTTTTTTTCTTAAAAACAGAAAAAAAAAATGCATAATTTGATATTTTAAATTTAATATTTTGCTTAGAATTTTCTCATAATTCTAAGCATCTTAATATGCCCAAAAGAAATTAATGATTTAGACAATTAGTGAAACACATACATTTACAAGACAGAACAAATGCAAATAACAAGAAACTTTAACAACAAATTTAGTAGGATTGAAGGAGACTAACAAGCTTTTTTGTCTTTAACAGATTTTGTTATTTATATTTTTGTTAGCAATTACACACAAGTAACAAGCAGAAAAGAGGCCAAGTGTCATTAAAAAAAAAAAAAAAAAAAATCACATTTCATTTTTGTTTTTAGTTTGTACCATATTCAGACATTTTATTTTTATCAGCTGATTTTTCAATACCATGCCAAAATATAATTTGTCATACCGAGTTTTATGGACAAGGTTTCTTTTTTACTGAAAGGCTTAATTATTGAGAAGTGAAAAATTATAAGAACATCAATACAGAAAATAGTATTAAAAAAAAAATCTTAAAGGGTTCAAAACCACATTTTCTGATAGTTAATGTGCATGAGATATTAGACCAAACATTTCTTTTTAAAAAAAACAAAGAATTTGCTGTTCTATAAAAAAGAAAAAAAATTGTAAAAGGCAGATTTGTTTTGTTCTTTTAACTGAACATCAAAATATAAAGTATTGAAAATTATCAAAAGAATTCTTTCAAAACATTTTTAATATTTATAGTGTTTAATATTAAACACCTGACCAAAGACAAATTTTTGAGTAAAAACAATTTGAAGATCTGGAATAAATCACAGGTTTTTGCAGATTTGTTTCTTTAAATATCCTAAAACAGATGTCAAAAGCTGCGAATAAAAAATATATTAACAAATTCAAACAAACAACTGAATCTGAAAAATATCTTTAAAATTTTACAACTCACAGCATTTATTTTGTTCAGTTTAATAGAGTTACAAAATTTTAAAAATACTAACACCAATCTTATACCATCATTTGAGTCAGATGCTTGCCATAAAATATTTTGAAATTTTAATTGTGGTTTTTGAGTGGCAATGACAAACACTGATACAAGACATGCAATCATAGAGAAGTAATCTACTGGTTATATAATCATAAAAAAAAAAAATAGGTCAGCTAAGAATTTATTAATCATTTGTAGATTATGTAATGGTCTTAATCTGAGTTTATAAGTATAAATGATGTGTCTTTGTTCATTTTACAGAATCTAAATAATTCTTTAAAACATTGTTTAAAAGATTAATTTTAAGTTTATTTTTCTCACATATAAACATTTACAAGGAATGTATGAAATGTTTTATTTTTATACCCTTGATAGCCTGGTATAAAATATTTGATTTGGTTTTAATGTTTCAAGAATACAAAAATTATGGCTTTTAAAATGATCTTGTTCAATATATAGGTTAGTTTCTAAAACCTATATAATAAACAAGATCATTTTTTTTCTAGCTGAAAAAACCCCAGAAATGAAACTCATTATCTAATCCCAACAAATTTGTAGATAAAATAAAATTAAAAGATTGGGGACAAATCCTAAAATTCACAACTCAAAATGGGAAGCAAAAAATTTTCAATAATTAGAAAAGACATCTTGTCATCTAAATGAAAAGCAAAAGTTCTTGTAAAAGTGAGAGATGCTGAAAGTAAAAGCAAAAATAAAAAA
Organism: Ascarosepion bandense; assembly: GCA_037127315.1. NCBI lineage: Eukaryota > Metazoa > Mollusca > Cephalopoda > Sepiida > Sepiidae > Ascarosepion > Ascarosepion bandense. Next base: position 182,642 of record JBBBDQ010000734.1, read on the forward strand.
CAAACTATATAAACCTTATGTTCTTTCTCAGCAGCAGCAAGTTCTTCTGGAGTTGGAGAGGAAGTACCATTCATATTAGCTTGTTCGTCACTTAACTTCTTGCCAGGGGCTATTAAGATATTCTGTGGAAAAAGGCAATTGATGATGGAGTGAATGAGTGACCAAAGAAATGACCTAACAATAGAGTTAGAGGAAAAAAAAGAGGCTGGCTCAATTCAAGAGAAAGTTTACTAAGAAATAGAGAAAAGAAAAACTCTTGTTTATATATAAAAAAAAAAAAAAAAAAAAAAAAGTGGACAAGCAGCAACAGCATTACATGTAATCTTCAGGCCATGTGTGTGTTTTGGTGTTGACTTCTGTTCACACACTATATATAAAGAAGTGGGATAAAATGAGAGGAGTGCACTTAAAGTCATAGAAAACCTAAAAGTGTTGTAATATTGAGCTACTTTTGAAAGCCAAAAGCTACACATCTTTGAATTTTATAACATTCAAATTCAAAAATGACTTTTACCCCATAATCCCCTACTGACAGTTTAAACCAGCAGTTTTCAAATGGTGCAGCAGAAGAGGATAGCAGGTGAGGCAGAATGATTGAAGGATTTAGAAACTGTTTCAAAAAGATTAATTTGCCAAAAATAAATGGGTTTTCAAAATTTAAATTACTACAGATTATTTGTAATTACATGCAGGAGTCCAAGTATAAATAACTATTGATCAATTTTATCATTGTGATATTTTTGCATTATAATATAGTAACTAGGTTTCGCAAATTGGAGGAGAGAGTTATCAATGATAATGTTCTGACATGAATCTGCAGTAATCTTCATTTAACTGTCTGTTTTTTTATTTTTAAATGTACATTTGGTGAGATATGAGCAAATTTTCATTCTGAAAATGCAGCCCAGAGTAAAATAAATGTTTGGGATGGACACTTTTGATCTTCTATAATAAGATCATATTTTCTTGATTTTATATGAAAATTTGTGAAATTTTCCTATATATTTTGGTATTTTTACACTTTTCAAAATTATAATTCAAGGTTAGATATACGAAAAAAAACAAAAAATAAACAACACATTTGTTTAAATTAACACCAGGGGATATGGGTTAAAATAAGCTCCTAATTTGGTTATTAATAAGAAAACAATCAATTCAGCATTTAGTTGCACTGAGATTTCAAAAGTAAACAAGTTGCTACTTGTAGCTCAATCTGGCAAATCCTATACAGAATGATTAAAGGGATTCAAATTAACCATAAGAGGAAACAATATAGAAGAGATAGTTAAGAAAAAAAGAAAAAAGAAAAGAAAAAGAAAAAAAGAAAAAAAGAAAAGAAAAAAAGAAAAAAGAAAAGAAAAAAAGAAAAAAAGAAAAGAAAAAAGAAAAGAAAAAAAGAAAAGAAAAAAAGAAAAAAAGAAAAGAAAAAAGAAAAAAAGAAAAGAAAAAAAGAAAAAAAGAAAAGAAAAAAGAAAAGAAAAAAAGAAAAAAAGAAAAGAAAAAAAGAAAAAAAGAAAAGAAAAAAGAAAAAAAGAAAAAAGAAAAGAAAAAAGAAAAGGAAAAAAGAAAAGGAAAAAGAAAAAAAAGAAAAGGAAAAAGAAAAGAAAAAGAAAAGAAAAGAAAAGAAAAGAGAAAAGAAAAGAAAAGAGAAAAGAAAAGAGAAAAGAGAAGAGAAAAGAGAAAAGAAAAGAGAAAAGAGAAAAGAGAAAAGAGAAAAAGAAAAGAGAAAAGAGAAAAGAGAAAAAAGAAAAGAGAAAAGAAAAGAAAAGAGAAGAGAAAAGAAAAGAGAAAAGAAAAGAGAAAAGAAAAGAAAAGAGAAAAGAGAAAAGAAAAGAGAAAAGAGAAGAGAAAAGAGAAGAGAAAAGAAAAGAGAAGAGAAAAGAAAAGAAAAGAGAAAAGAAAAGAAAAGAGAAAAGAAAAGAAAAGAGAAAAGAAAAGAAAAGAAAAAAGAAAAGAAAAAAAGAAAAAAAAGAAAAAAAAGAAAAAAAAATCAAAATGAATGTAACAATACAAGATTATAGTAGAAAGAAAAGCTAGAATAGAATAGTTAGGGAGTGGGGAGAGAAGAGAATATAAAATAAATGAAGGCAGTGAGATAATGTGAGTGAATGTACATGAAATTGTAAATAAAGTTATTGTAGATAATTATTCAGTTTAACAAAGTTTGTGAAAAACGTTGAGGCTCTCTCAATTTACCGGAGATATATTTAACATGAAATTAAAGGTTTGTCACCAGTTAGATATTTTTTTTAAAAATTTTACTGTTAATCAATTTGCTTTGAGAATATTTTTTCCATATCTCTACATAACTCAGGAGTACAAAGAGAGGTATACTGTCAAGTATATTTTCTGTTAGAACTAAAATACAAAATTCCATTAATATGAAAATAGTTGAATATAAATGAAGTGCCTTTGGATCAATTTGCTTAAGTTAATGATATCCCAAATACAAGTCTAAATCATTCAATCTAAAAACCACATAAAATCTAGATAATTTTCTCACTAAACCATTGTTTTACCCAAATACATTAAATCTTTGTAATTAGTGTCTGTACAGGTGAGAGCCTAGCATGACAGCTATCGGCAGATAAAATGCAATCTGTGTGCAGAGTTCGAATTCCAATCAAGTTTGTTGTGTTCGCTTTTACACTAATACTCTTGGGAAAAGTATGAATTCATCTTCATAGTTTATCAATTGAAAGCGGAAAATAAGAGTTTTTTCCACTTATGAATTATGTTACACAAATTAATTGCATATGGGCATGTAATATTTATTTTATCCTGAGAAGTCATGCTAGGCAGGTAATTGTGAATGAAAAGTTGTTGATAAAAATCATAAAAATCTGTTTTAGAATGAATCGTTGGAGCACACTAATATTGTTTATATATATAAAAAAAAATGAATGCATAGAGCAAAATTCTTAAATTAATATATAAAAGTTATTCTGGGCATGAAAATTATTAAGATCATTTGTGTAAAATTATTCAAGGTGATGCAATTGAAATGTTTAAAAATAAAGCTGTGATTCTTTTATAAAAACTATTGATGATAAGTCAAACATTTTGATTTTGGAAAACAATTTTTTCAGGATGATTAAAGTTTTCTTTAAGAAAAAAGTTTATTTTATGAAAAAAGTTAATCTAGAAGCCTGATTTTACTATTTATATCTTGTGTAATGATCTGGATGTCAGACAATTACAGCTTTTGGGCTACCTTAATGATTTACAATTTTTGATTTTTAAAGAAATTAAAAAAAAAATAAAAATAAAAATGTCAACTTTCTAATTTATTTTTCATTGTAGAGATATTGGAAAAAAGACAATTTAAAGGGATACAAAATGTCTTTAAAGTGAGAACAATACCAATCAACTAGTCCTTTAGTTGCATCAATTTAAAAAAAAAAGTCAGTTGTTATGCAAAAAAAAAAGTAAAGGTCACAGCTGTGACCCTGTAGATTGTTAACCAAAGGTCAGCAAGCTGTAATATTTTTAGAATTTCAGTTTGGCATTTCTACTGCTATTGCAACAAGTTTGAGCAAAACTGAAAGATGATACAAAACAAGTCATTTTATAGCTGTCAACATTTTCAACCTTTGTTAATAACTGTAAAAAAGTATAATACAGATAAAGTGGTCTTGCTTGAAACAAATCAAAATAATGTAAAAATTTTTGCTTAAAAAGAAATTTTTTTTAATCTGAAAAAACATACTTACACCTTGAAGTTGAGCATCAGCCAATGGCTGAGTACCATCCAAGTTCAGTGCAGAATCATCATGTCCCTTTAGAAATGAAGAGAATAAAAAAATGAACACAGTAAGCAGAAGAATTCAAGATTTCTGAATATCAATGAAAGTAAATTTAGAAAAATACCTAAAAAACAAGATGAAAGAATAGGCAAAAGATAATTATTGCCACTTATTAGATGAATAATATTAATCTTAACCGAGACTGAAAATAACAAAGAAAACTCAAATACATTTATGTTGCTTGCAGATTTGTCTTTCGGGTTTCAATTTATTTTATTAATATTTTTTTTTACTTTCAGTATCATGATAAAACTTTACAAACTTATTTCAACATTTCGTATCTGTTTGGTTTTATTTTATTATTGCAACAAGAGCTTTATTTCACTAAACCAATCAGATTCAAATGGTTTATATATTCTCCTAAGAAAATCCTACTGAATAAGCTCTTTGTAACAAATCATTGGGATTTTTACAGAAATTAGCAACTGGCATCAACAAGAGGGAACACTTGTTAGCAGATACAAAAAAGGAATTGGCAAGCAGTGTTTAATTCTGATAGCTTGTGATATTCATGTTACACTAATTGCCTTAGGAATGGTAAGAATCAGTTTATTTCCTCCCTATCTATAGGTTAAACAGCAGCATAGACTTAGTTTGGCAAAAAAAAAGCAGGAAATCTAATCCAGTATATCTTTTGTGGTAGTTTACAATATTAAAGATGAAGTTGTGAAGAGCCATGATCACCTACTTGAATAGATATGTAATTGAAATACATAGAAATTAAATAAGTAGGGCTGTTTTTATAGTCGCTACACCACACCCATCCGATGTTGCACACAGAGCCTTGCCAGAAGTGTCATGGTTTCAAGATTGTTAAGTGTGCATGAATCTTCAAGATTATGGCAAACCTGTTCAGTGGTTTGACTGAATGTATAAAGCTGTGCCTTGATTTGAGCCTCTCTGTCATTGGTTCAGTTGGGCTTACTGAAGGTTGCATAAAATAATTATCAAAAAATTCCTTGCAATTGAAAGGAATAAAACTTCTATACCTTAAGAAAAAAAAAATTCTTTAATATGGTATAAAATCAGTTTATTCTGGTATGTTAGTTAAAAATCTCCAAATATGAAATTGCACAAATATGCACTGTATAAAGTGAGAAGGAATTTGGAGGTCCATCATTTTACAAACAACCACAAAATGTTTTAAGATCACTACTTCCAGTTGTAACGAGGCATTAATTTTACAGTAACAATTTTTTTTTCAAATTTGAACTAGTTCTGAAAGTAAGACATTCCCTCATTCAGACAGTCATAATTGTATATTCTGATAAGATTATGCTTGAATTTACAAATTCTCATCAAAATAAATTCGTTTAACCATAAAAATGTCTATTTTGCTAATTGTTTCTCTATCCAAATTTGATTATTAAACTAAAATTTTGATTATGAAAAAATTTGATTATGAAACTAAAAAGTTGAACTAGATAAATTAATTTTTTAAAGTACACTTACACAGTATTAAGATAGCAATTTTCATGAAAAAAAAAAATACTATTTCAAAATAAATTCTAATAAAATAAAAATTTGTTTTCCAGTTAGATAGTTTGTTAAATTTTGCTTTGCTAGAGGTTTATTTTTTTTTTTTTTTTGATCATAGCCCATATTGAGTAGGGAAAATGTTAATCTGATTTTAAATATTTAAGATAACTAAGATAGAGTGAGATTGCAAAAGATAACATCCCCATTAAATTATTTGATAATTTATCCAATTTTGAGTATTAAAAATGTACATAAAAATATCTATTCTTAAGCCAAGCAATTAATTTGTAAGCTATACCTGAATTCTTTGACAACTCATTCAATACTGTCTATAAGGTGCATAAAAATGTAAGCTCATAAGTGAATAATTTTGATTCTCTTTAGATTTATTGCACTTTAATTTCAAGTGCAAAGACAATTGTTTTTTCTTGAACACAAAGTCAAATCTCTTAAAGATTTTGGTCATAAATGCATTGTAATATTAAAATAAGTGATTAGCAATATAAGCTCATTGAAAATACAAAGAAAATCTAAGAAAACCAGGACTTGTAGGTCATTAACTAGAAGATTTAAAACTTTAATAAATTGATAACTTTTGATAACTGATAAAATACAGAATGTATGAAGAAAATAATTAGAAAATTTAAAATTTGACTGAAATTATACATTTATCAACTATAAAGTCAGAGGTTATCAAAAATTCTTTAGCATACATTTAAAAATTTTATAAATAGAAATGTGATTTTAAACATTTACATGAAAAGATGTATACTTTAAAAAGAAAATGCAAAATTTATCTTCAATTTTACAAGGCATAAATAATTTTTTTTTAATTTCAAGAAAAAAGTTTTTAAAATCACAAAACAAGAATTTTAAATTTATAAGCAATAAAATATCAGCAAGAAGCTGAGCAGTCAAAATTGCAGGTTTTTGTTTTACTTCTAGCAAAGCATTGAAAGATAACTGCACATAAATGATCATGTAAAAAAAAAAAAAAAAATTCAACTGTTTGAAGGATATGAACATAAGCATCATTTAAAATACAAATTACAAGAAAATTTTAATTACCCCAACAAAACCTTAAAAATCATGGCTCAATATAAAAAAAAACTTTCAAAAAGATTATAAAAGTAAATAACCAATCCAAAACTATGAAAACAATAGACGAAAAATCTAATAACAGTTAATATGCCAATTTAAATAAGGTGTTAAAAAAAAAAAAAAAAAAAATGGTCATAATGAAATAGATATTACATGAAGATCAATGTTACAAGATACAAATTAGCTTAAGCATATGAGAATGCATGAGGTAAACACATTTTGCTAGACATTTCTAACAGTTGAAGTACAAAATATAATTTACAATATTTAAGAGCATAGTTTTATGATTAATAAAAAAAGTTTAAAAGGGACTCATTCATCAAGCAAATAATTGAAGTTGATAATTTTGAAATATTTTTTTGAAGATAAAATGAATTTTGCAAAATAATTTTGATTAGATATTATAAAGTTTGGTTGGGTATAAATTTATTAAAGAAAAATTTCATAAAACAAAATTGAAATTATATATATAACAAAATAAGTTTTCATACCTTGGTTAAAAATATATCAGATTTCCTCATTCCTTAAGGAGGAAGCCCCCACAACCCCCATGTCCTCTAATAATGTTAAGGATACCATGGTTTTGATTAAGGTTCAGCACCCAACTATTTTTGAAAATATTTTAGCACAAAGATACCCTGAGAATGATCCAAAAGTAGAGAGAGCAAAGAATAAAAAGATCACAAAAATAAGTTTCTTTTTTTATCATATTACAGGAAAGTTTCTGGAATATGGATTTCTTTCTCAACTGATCAGATTACTCAACTCAATAAAAAAGGGGGTAATTTTCTTGAGCAAAAGAATACTGTTAAAAATGTCTACAAATTAATGTTAGGATAAGAAACTGAGCAAATATGCCTGTTTCAAGAGTCGGAGAAAAATCTGTGTTTAAAAGGCACTATTCAGCTTAGCTTGTACCAATGTACTCTGTAATCAATCAAGAGGTCAAAACACATTAGAGCTAATGATGGTTTCCCTCAAGGAAACACAGGTTCAAATCCTGCCTAATAAGATTTCTCAAACATTCAGGCCGGAAGACAAAAAATATAGTTTAATAAAAGAAACAGAGCATCTACTTGAGTATGAGTATCCACTAAAAATAAGTGGTAAAAATGTATCCCTTTCTTTAAGAAAATATATATTAAAATGAAGGAATATTAACCACTTATGCTATGAAGGTTTTATAAGATAGTAGAGGTTAATTGTATTTCCCAATAACTCATTTATTTACAGATTCTCAACAGGATGTATGATGGAAGGACAGAGGCAAAGCAAAGAGTAGAAGGAATGAAAAGGGAAGAGATGTATGTACATGTTACATCAAATGTTATTAGTGAATACATATTTGAGTAGATGCTCCTTTTATTTTGGAAAGTATTTTTGTTTACTGGTCTGCATAATTGATAAATTTAATTAAGAAAGGAAAAAAAAATAAAAGTTCCCCCTGACAGAATTTGAATCGGCATCAACCCATGCCTCTGTTCCAGTGTGCTTTTATCAAATGACTACAAAAAGCATCACACTATAGCAAGGTTCTATTTTGTATTTAAATCATTTTTATTTAGAGTTTTTGCCCAAAACACACACGTGTGTGTATGTATGTGTGAGGGAGATCTCTTCAGGGTATATATCTGATGTGCATTATCATATTTTGGAGAAAGATAGTGGAGTGATTTCCCATTGTCCTGCTAGACTAGTTACCAATCAAAGCTAGAAAACCAAATCTACCTAGCAATTTAACTTTTAGTTGAATGAAAGGAAAAAGACCAGAATTACTGTTCTTCAACAAAGATACGGAATACAATGTTAGATAATAAATATCAACAGGAGAAAACATTTTAAACTATTAGCACTGATTACTCCAAGTCAGCCAAATGGAATTATAGATAGATGATCACTGACAAAACTTGATAAATAGAACAAACAATACCTGGCAAAAGCTTTAAAAAAAAAAAAATCGTAATACATTTCAAATGATGTGTCATACGATTTAAACATTTTATCATTTATAATTTTAAACAATAGAGGTGCTTCGGCCTTGCACCAGTTTAAGAGTTTAAAACATTTGAGAAATTTTGTTTTAAAGAATATTTAAAGTTAGAATTTCTTAGTATAAAGTAAAATAAATTTAAATTTATTTACATTTAAAAATCTTTTCTGTAATTTGAAGTTAGTAAAATAATAGATACAGAAACTAAAAAAAAGTACCATTTTATCAAGACGATCTTCAGAATTTTTAAGCTTGTCTTTATCTTTAGCATCATTTTCATCCTTTTCTTTTGCCTTTTCTTTGGCCAATTCCTTCTCTCTTCTCTTCCTCTCCTTTTCTCGCTCTTTTTCTTCTTTTTCTCTCCTTTTTCTTTCTTCTTCCTCTCTTTTTTTCCTTTCCTTTTCCTTCTTTTTATCCTCTTTGTCAGAGACTGGCTTCTTTGCAACAAAAGTTGCTGTTGGACTCTCAATGACTGTGGCGTCATACTCTCCAGAAAATTCCATTGTCTTTGCACTCTGAAAAGACAGATCCTAAATAATGCTAAAAACTTTATAATTTTCAGTGTTAGTTAACTCTAGCGGTTTGAACAGTGAAATGCTTGAGTGTGTGCGCATGTGTACATCTAAAATTTTGTATATTTGGTTAACAGACAAAAGTGGCAATTTATTTAGCTTTTTTTTAATTATTAATAATTGGTCAAGAACCTTATATAAGAACACTTAAATAATCTAAAAAAATAAAAGTTTATTTTTTATTTAATTAATTGAAAACAAAATAAAAATTAAACTAGTTCTGTAAATTTTAAGTTTTAAATTTATGTTTAAGAATTGCTTTACATTTAAATATTAAATTTTTCATGTCTATTCTTTAAGAACAATCTTTGTAAAGAACAAAAGCCTCTTAATTTTTCACTAGTTTTATAAACATTTACTAAATGAGAGAGTGAGTTCTGTGAGCAAGGAAACTGGAAGCTTCTATTGACAACTGCCTTGGAACTTGGATTTTGACGTTCATTTGAGGACAGAATATATTTTCTTCAATACTCAATAGCTGATAGCAATAATTATCTGTTACTATTCAAATTTATCTTTATAGCCAACAACAAAACTAAATGAGGATTGTTCTATAGGAGAGTCTACCTGATTACAATACTGTAGACGAGATTAGGCGTTTCTTTGAGAAATGTTTCATCTAAATGGATTCATTGATGATTAGGCATAGATATTGATATTTTATGCAAAAAGAAAGAAAAAAAAAAGATTCATTTTTCAAAACTTAAAATATTTTATATAACAGATGATTAATTTTTTTCTGTTTAATTCAATGAGGGTTGCATATTTTCGGATGATGTTTCAAAGTGAAGATTCATCAGTGTCAAACTACGTCTTTTGCAGAACTGTGGTCTTGATCCACCCAATTTTGTAAATAATATCAGCCATACAACAACGAAACTGACTCAAAGACTCATGCTGCATCTCTCAGAACAGCTCAGTTTCATCTCATTTAAACAAACATGGAAACCAACCAACATACTTGCTGACAACACATATCTTCCACACGGGAAAAAAAAGCTAAAAATAATGGAGGCATTATTAATATATAAAAAGAAACACCGCTCAATATCAACTATGTAGATGCTAACAACGTTTATTACACCTTTTTTTAACAGTACTGTAATTACTTAGATGACATAATACTTGACAAAATAGTAACCCATTTTTCATTCTTTTTTAATTAACACATCACTCAATAAGTCCCAGGCCTGACATATAGATGTCACCACTAATAAAAACAATGGAAAAATCTTAATTTTGTATTGATAAAGCATTGCTTTTTGATGGGCAAAACATACTGGCCAAGCAAAGCAAAACTGTTCTGCTTCATTGGAAACAACGTTTAAGAGGTGGTATGCTGACTTTAAAAGTGGTCACACAAGCACAAATGATGCTGAACGCTCAGGTCACGCAAAATCAGCACTTGTCCCGGAAAACACCAAAAAAATTCACAAACTCATTATGGCCAATAGTAAATGGAAGTTGTGCGAGATAGCAGAGGAGTTGAACATATCAGATAGCAGTATATTCACAGTTTTGCATGAATATTTCTCACTGAGAAAGCTGTGTTCAAAGTGGGTGCCGCATTTGTCACAGTTGATCAAAAACAACAATGCAGTTATAATTCAGATTGTTGTTTGCAATGTTTCAACACAACAAAGTTTTTGTGAAAATTTATGACAGTGAATGAAATATGGATCCACCATTTCACTTTAGAGATGAAATGGCAGGGAGCAGAGTGGACAGCAGCAGGTGAAAGCTATCCAAAGCAACCAAAGACACAAACATCAGCAGGCAAGGTTTTGGCCTCTGTATTTTGGGATGCACAAGGTATTTTGTTGATTGATCACCTTCAGAAAGGAAGAACCATCAACAGCAAATATTATATAGTATTATTGGTGCGTTTGAAGGAAGAAATTGGCAAATGGCCAGAAATGAAGAAAAAAAAAAAGTGATCTTTCACCAAGATAAGGCACCGTGTCAAGTCGACTGCAACAATGGCAAAACTACATGAATTACACTTCAAATTACTTCAGAATCCACCCTATTCCCCAGATCTGGCCACCAGTGACTACTGGCTGTTTACAGACCTCAAAAGAATGCTCCAGGGAAAGAGATTTGGCTCCAATGAAGAAGTAATATTGAAAACTGAGGCATATTTTGAGACCAAAGACAAATTGTTCTACAAAAAAGGAATTGAATTGTTAGAGAAGCATTGGAATCAGTGTATCACCCTAGAAGGAGACTATGTTGATGAATAAAGTTGAATTTTGCCTGAAAGTTGTTGTTTTATTAATTAGGCACGGGATTTATTGAGTGATGTGTTAATTGGTATAAAAAAAATAATTTTCTCATTTTCAATTACTATGTTTCAACTGAAGAATGTTTTACCACACCAATCAAAAGAATTCAGTGCCCACTAGAATTCAAATATGCATGTACACACACACACACTCAAACTACAACACAAAGACCTGTCTCACTTTCAAAGATTTAATGTTTATAATATATATATATATATATATATTGTTGAGTAATGCTTAGTGCCAAGATTTTTTTGTTTTTATCCAGTGGTTTACAGATAATATATTTTTGGCAACCACATTTTTTATTGTGAAGTGCTTAATATCAAGAGTGTTAATAGGATTAATGTGGAGAAGTTTTTCACTTAACTGAGCAGAGTCATGCTGACTATGATGTTTTTCACTTGTCAAGGCTTTTCGTTCTTCATTTTTTAGCAGAATGAAAAGCTCCAGTGTGTGAAGGGCGTCATAATTGCACCTTCACAAAACTACAGGATTGGCATGACTGCTCAGTTCAAAACTTTCCCATATTAATCTTATATATATATATGATAAAATATGAAACAAATAAATGTTTATAAACCTAACATTTTTTTTTTTTAATTTGGGTTTCAGAAATTTTGGGGGGGAAATTGAGTTATGGAAAAGAAAGTTCCGGTACTTTTAGTTCTTTCTTTGTTTTTCATTTGTCAGGTAGACCTTGTGTGTGTTAATATGAGTGAGAGAGCACTTTTGACACAAAGATGCCCACTAGAATCAAAATGTTCATGTACACACACACTAACACCACAAGACGAAGACATGTCTCACTCTCAAAGATTTGAATAATGTTTAAAAGATATGAAATAGAAGACTGAAAAACTTCTATCAAGAATAAATGAAAGAGTATTCGATATTTCCAATATTTGCTTCACAAGTTATTGATAATTGGTTGGTTTAATCAAGAGATAACTGAAAACTGCCAATAATTCTTTCCCCTTGACATGAAAATTTGAACAATCTCGATGAAAATATAGAAACCTGTATTTAAATATTTTAACATTTTTCTGGAACAATTTTTGTTAAATTTGTTAATATCTGACATTAAAGTAATTAAGGTTTATGGTAAAAGATTCAGCTTTCAATCATAGAAGAGCATTAATATATAAATGATAACGTGTACTTTATTCTTGTAATAAAAGGTTTATGACCTAAATCAGTGTCTTACAATACAAACATGTCTAGTTGGTTTGAAATATTTGAAGTTTTGGCATAATTATTATGAGAGCAGATACAAAATCTTCGATGCAATTGGCTTCTATGTAGATTTAACAGCTATAATAAAACAGAAAGAATGCAATTTGTAAAGAATCTTTTCTGTGACAAAGTAACACATATATTAACAGCTTTGAAATATTCAAAATAACTTCTTTCTTATAAAGACAACTTTGTAATTAAATTTCAAGATCATTTATGATGTAGATCACATTTATAAGCATGATCAAAAAATAAACTAACATGCTATTTATAAAACGTTTTAAGATTGTGATAATCTTCAAATTGAAAGGGAGGAATAAATTATTTATCAGTGCTCATTTATCTCCCCTGATATGTCACGGATTTTCTTATTTCTTAGGATTTAAACTAAATTATACATAACAAAATGTGATTATAAAGTCTGATTTCCCCTATGTATACATATTCCACAGTTACCCTAACAAGTTGCTACATTAATAGTAAAAATAGATTACTAAAACAATGCCTTTTATTTTGGAGTATATTTTGTTTTATTTTTTACTGTTACTGATTAAATCAGTCTTGGTGATTGCTTATATGGAGACATTAAGAAAGAAAAAAATTGCTTTACAAAAAGTTTTCATAAATTACAAATTTCTAAGATTAGATAAAAAAATATCAATATTAATTTAATAAATCAAAAGTTAAACTGGTTTAGCTCATTGACTAATTTAAGAGTTACTCATAATTTAATTTTGATATTAGTTTAAAAGCGCCTTTATGTTAGATGAACTCATAAAATTTATAGTTTCCTTTGCCTTTTCATAAATTTACTTTTGAGCAATAAAGTATCTTGAAAAGTATAAACCAATCAATGAATCCATTTTTTTTTAACTGATAGTATCTATTGATACCAACATTATATCATCAAATTTACAAATCAAGAAAAAAATTGATGGTATTAGAAGTTACTTTAAGAGACATGAGATTTATGATCTCTGAAAAACGTTCTAGGAGTCAATATTGCTCAGTTGAAAAATTTGTGAATCAAACCAACCTCAAAAACCACTTTTACATAGGAGTCATTAAACTAAACAGTGTTATTTTAAAAGCTGTATTGTGTAAAGTGAAGGAAAAATGGAGTGACTGGAATGTGGAGTACAAAAAAAAATTGAAGTCTTTCTACACAAGAATTGTAATTAAGTGAAAGTGGCAATAAATGATTTATTTAAAAAAAGACAACAGATAATCTATGTTAAAAGTGCTGATGTATTTTAAGATTTAATATGTGATAAGAAAACTACAAATGGTTGAAAAACTACAAAGGGATTGAGGAGACTGCTGGTAAATGTTTCACCTACCAACTTTTTCTTGTTCTTTGGTGTACTATACTCATTAACCTGATCAATACTTGTTAGTGAGGAATCCTGTTTCAATAAGAAAAATTTTGTTTTTGGTTGCTTTTTTTACTTCTGCTTTAAGCCAAAAGCTCTAGTAAACTTGTATAGAAACTTTACATATTTCAGCAAGGCAAAGCTTACAGTACTTACCTAGAGAAAATCTTTATGAATGCAAGCAGATAACAAAATGTAGGAAAATAGAAAACTTCAGACAAAAAAATTTTTTTCAGTATATAAAATAAATTGAAAACATTTGATATCAATAGAAAATAAGCTTTTCACATTTATGAGGCTACAACAAAACTGTATATTCATATTAAGAGTTAAGAACATTGATTGGTAGAAATGTAAAGCTTTATAGTTATTTTTATTTTTAATGTTTGCGAATGCGAGTTGTCTCCCTTGCTTTTTTTTTTTTTTTTTCAAGGTAGGTGGCACTGGCAGCTACTTTGAATGGTAGTTATGGTGATGAGTGGTTGACCAATCAGGTCTAACTAATTTTAAAATTTAAATAGGCTGCTTTATGTGGGACAAAATGCTGATTGTATGCCACTCTCTGAAGTTACAGCTAGCAATAGTGATTCAGAGTTTGCTCACTTAACTTTACATAAAAACCAAAACCAAAAATTTACAAAGATTTTTATTTTACTTAATCCATACAACTTATAATGTAGAGAACAAAAAAAAATTCCTTAAGATATCATTTGTTTGCATAAAGGAAATACAGGTATATAAAATGCACACCTATTTTAAGAGGATAAAATACAATAACAGAAGTTGGATATGAAATGAACCAATTCAAATGCAAATTCTTAGTCAAGAGACCCAATTATTTCAAGTGTAATTTCCATTACAAAGCTCTATATATATATATATATATATATATATATATATATATATATATATGGCTAAAGTATAAGGGAAAGATCTAAATGTGTCTATATATATATATATATATATATATATTTATTTATTTCTAAAACTTATTCTGCGCAAAAACACTGCTTTTATTGATATTTCATCTGAAAAAGATTTACAACACAATTTAAGATTTCAACAGTTATAAGCAGATAAGAATATTAACTCATTTTCAATCTAAAATATGGAATTATTATAGAAAGTTAATATTGGAATAAGTTTTTCATTCTAATTAAGCAGAGTTCCTCACTATAATGTTGTGGAACAGTGATACACACTCAATCCTAACAGAAAATAAATGACATTTATGTATTTTCATATTTTTGGTTATAAATTGTTAGAAGATACAATAACAGACTTGATGAAGTAGATAATCTAACAAGTGAGAAGATTTTACAAGTCAACACATATATGGGAATTATGCAAATGGGAAAAAATATATTAAAAATGAATTATTTTTAATCTCTAAATTAGGTGAGAAAAAAAAAGATAAAATTAAGCAAAGAATATTAGAATGAGCATAAATTAAATTCATTGTTATGACTATATTATAAAAAGAGCAAATTTATTGACTTCAAATTACTTTTAAATATTTTAAATTATGCATTTGGAATGACAGATTTTGATAACACTAGAAGTTTGATGGAATTGTTTGCAATGAGAATAAATGGCATCCTCTGCATCAATGTATTATTTTAAAAATACATTTTGAAATTTTAAACCTTGCAGAAAAGATGCAGTATTCATTGTCATAACACCGCTTACTTTCATCTGTGAATTATAACTTCTAAAAGTCTTAAGTTTATTAAAAAGAGAAACTTAATTATAACAAGGAAGGTAGAGGATGCAAATGTTTGTGAAAGCACTGCTCTAACAATCTCTGAAAGAGAGAAAAAAAGATTTGCCTGGCAAATAAAGCTTATTAAGAAGAAGCAATTTACTCATATAAGCTAACAGACAATTTCTCTAAGCATAAGTAAAAACAAAACAACGTACATCTGGAGATCCTGTTCTCTCAAGCCGCTCAGCATCATTGACATTAGGAGCTGAAACCACTCTACCATCATCAGTGTCACCATATCTGTTATGCATACCCAGGTTAGCCAGAGGAGTTGGTACCCCTTTCTTTTTGTCATAAGAAGCTTTTGCATCATGACGGGGTAGAGTTGCAATGGCTGGATAGCCCGCAGCAGATCCGAAAGAGTCAGTGCTGGGAAGACGGTCACGGTTATTGACTGAAGAAAAACAAATAAAAATTGAACAAATAAAATGACAGAAATATCATTGTGTAAAGATTTTATGGTATGTAAATGTTTATACTAGTTGAAAGCTTGTGTTTACATTAAGTAAAGTTAAATAAAACTGGATCCTATTTTGTTTTTGCCATCAGAAGCTTTTTCAAGACATCCCATAAAAATGAATAATATTTTTTTCTTTTAGTTTGATATTTAATAGACCATGAATTATGGAAAAAAAAAAAAAAAAATCCTGTGTTAAATTCTACAAAAGAGGAATTTTTTCCCCTGACAATTTTATATTAAACTTACACAATTATTGCACAATGAAAGTACATACTGTATATATACTTGCAGGTAGGTCACACCCTCAGTTTGGAATTGTTAAAGTGGATATTTGCAGTCGACTTGCAGATAGATCACACTATAGTCTGAAGAGTTACATGGCCCTTAAACATAAATAGAACTAATATTTGTTAATACTTCTGGAACTTCGAACACTCTTTCTGCTTATTTGTTTTTATGTTCTTCTGCATAAACCACACAAAAACCACTTCATAACGCTCTTTGCAATTATTAAATTTTGTAAACTACCAGTACCAATAAAAATTGGGGTGAACCAAGTTTTTGTATACCAGTAAATGACTACTCTGCACCATAAGTAAAATTGTGACTGGTTGTAATTATGTGGTATTTACTTATCAAGTGCAGACTGCTCTGTTTAGACAAAAAATTTGGATACTGGTAATTACTTCAGTACTAAAAGTACTTGGAAATGATAGCCTTTTGTCATAAGATAAGATAATAAATATGAGTATTGCAGACTAAGTGCTTTTATTCGATGTGTGACAGTACTGTTGGAAGAAGTGATTGCGTAAAATAGAAATTTTACTCTTGCTTATGCTCAAGCCCAGAGTACTTGTCTGGACTACTGATATGCCACAATCTACTCCAGATTCTCAATAATGTCAGATAGATGGGCCACAGCCCTGATTTTTATTATTTTGATTAAAAACAACAAAAAAGTGTGACCTATTTGAGTATGTACAGTAATTCTAAGAAGCAAGTATTATTATTTTCTTGAATAATAAAGAAAGCCATATAAATAGCAAATAAAAAACTTAGTCTTGACAACTAATGTAAATAAAAATTGAAAATATAAATGATAGACCAAGAGTAAAAGATCTTCAAAGGAAATGCTGAGATCTCAGTCCAAACCACACATACAAAAAAAGAAAACCTAATGTAATTGAAATTCAAATTTTTTGAAGTAGGACAGGTTGGAAACTTTCCAGCACCTCCTTGTAATAGTAAAGGTCAAAAGCAATAAGATTTTATACATAATTATAACAAGTAAACACTTTCTAGTTGACAAGAGAAATCACCTGGTTTTATAAAATAGCTGATTGTTTTATATTACTAAATAACAAAAATAAAAGGTTTTAACTTAATACTGTTACTCCACAACAGAATAAAGTTGACAAAGTTTTATTGTAAATAAAACAAAAATATAACTAATAAAGAATAGTTTATTTTTAAATTATAAAAGCAACAATTTTTTAAGCTCACGTCTACCTGAAAAAATTTATTTTCATTCAGATGATTTTGTCTACTTTTCCTAATCAAGGAACTACTTATAGAAGATAAATACAGAAAATAAAATTACTGGCATGTTAAAAACTATATGAACAATTATTATTTTTGACAGTTTTGCCTTAAGGAGCAGATCAATTATAATCCATTTATTTTTTAATTACAAATTTAAAAAAAATAAAAAATTTGAAAGAGATGATAGTTAATTAAGTTATAAGATTTTACACTTACACACTGGCATTTACAAAATAAAATTTAAATATTTATAGAAAGAAAAAAAGACTTATTTTTACGGGCATTTTGTAGCCCCAAAATATTGTTCTTTTTAAGTTTATTTCAATTTAAAAACTGAAAAAATATGAAATAAAAAAAACAAATACAAACTCCCAATTTTTTAAAGAGATATTTATCTGTCTTCTGTAATTTGCTTTATATAATATATATATATATATATATAATAAATAAAAAGAGATTATTTCTTTGGTACAGACTTAACCCTGCATCACTCACCCCAAATTGGCATCTGCCTCCCATGACAACTGTGCCAGGAGAAAGTAGTGGGTGAGAAATGAAACAAGTTGCCAACTAGGAATTACAACTATATTTCTGAGATTAGGTATAGTAATTATTTACAATATTTGGACTGCTGTCCTTATTTTTGTTGTCATATTCACAACATTACAGCCATTGTACACTCTGGTTTTTCACAGGTGATTTGAGTTAAGGGAAATAAACTGAGATATCTGAAAGAAGCATGGCACATGAAACAAGAACAATCTACCCTGGTAGATGAAACAAGAACAATCTACCCTGGTAGATGAAACAAGAACAATCTACCCTGGTAGATGAAACAAGAACAATCTACCCTGGTAGATGAAACAAGAACAATCTACCCTGGTAGATGAAACAAGAACAATCTACCCTGGTAGATGAAACAAGAACAATCTACCCTGGTAGATGAAACAAGAACAATCTACCCTGGTAGATGAAACAAGAACAATCTACCCTGGTAGATGAAACAAGAACAATCTACCCTGGTAGATGAAACAAGAACAATCTACCCTGGTAGATGAAACAAGAACAATCTACCCTGGTAGATGAAACAAGAACAATCTACCCTGGTAGATGAAACAAGAACAATCTACCCTGGTAGATGAAACAAGAACAATCTACCCTGGTAGATGAAACAAGAACAATCTACCCTGGTAGATGAAACAAGAACAATCTACCCTGGTAGATGAAACAAGAACAATCTACCCTGGTAGATGAAACAAGAACAATCTACCCTGGTAGATGAAACAAGAACAATCTACCCTGGTAGATGAAACAAGAACAATCTACCCTGGTAGATGAAACAAGAACAATCTACCCTGGTAGATGAAACAAGAACAATCTACCCTGGTAGATGAAACAAGAACAATCTACCCTGGTAGATGAAACAAGAACAATCTACCCTGGTAGATGAAACAAGAACAATCTACCCTGGTAGATGAAACAAGAACAATCTACCCTGGTAGATGAAACAAGAACAATCTACCCTGGTAGATGAAACAAGAACAATCTACCCTGGTAGATGAAACAAGAACAATCTACCCTGGTAGATGAAACAAGAACAATCTACCCTGGTAGATGAAACAAGAACAATCTACCCTGGTAGATGAAACAAGAACAATCTACCCTGGTAGATGAAATAAAAGGTCCAGTTCAAAATTCTAATCATCTGAAGAAGGCCTGAGCATACAACAATCAAAACATTGTTCATATGATGAAGATGAGGACAAGAGTGTAACCATTGTAAATATGTAATTAGAAATTACAAGTACTTAAAAAACTGGGGGTAACAACCCATGTGACTAATGCAGGGTTAAGAATGCTATAATACTGATTATTATATATATATATATATATATAATATGTGTGTGTGTGTGTTCAAAAGACTAAATTCAAGAAAAAAGGAAATTGTTCATTAAATTTTAGTATCAAATATATTAACAAAAATGATTTCAATAAAAAAAAAAACGTCAAAATAAAACTCAACAAAAGAAATTTAAGAATTTTTAATTTTAAGAAAAAATAAAACTTTGAATATAACACACACAAATATAAAAGAAATAAAGCCAAGCATCTCTTATTAATTCTATGAAAGCATGAAAATGCCTTGAGAGATGAAGACATATGCACAGCAATCATCAATCTGTTGACATCAGCCACAAGTCATCCAATTAGCCTTTTTCTTTTTCATTTTTTTTTTAATAAATAGGCTTAGTGCTCTAACAAGGCCAATAAAATCCACTTGAAGCCTACAAAGGCCACAATTATCACTTAAGTGATTAAAAAGGAGTAGGTCATTATGGTTGTAAGGAAAAAAAAATCTAATGCTTAAATTATTCAACATTAATTTTTATGATTTTTATAACATCATAGATTTTTTTTTTAATTGACTTTACAAAATTTAATAAAAATCTTTGTCATATTATTTTTCTATATTCCAATATAAAGATAAAGTAAAAGGAGTCAAAGAATCACACAATCTACACATTAATGGCAAAATTAAGTTTTAAACTTTTACAAACAATGTTATTTTTGGAAATCCTGACCCATACAAGTAATTTGAGCTTAATATTTTAAAATTTATTATACATAAATAATGTAGAAGTAGTTCTTCATAAACAAATTTTCTTTTACAATTAAAACATTTTAAGTTTTATATAAGGGGAGATTTTTTTTCTTTCTTCAACATTGGAATCACAAGCATTAGCAATAATTCTGTTTCAACCAATTCACTAGACACTTAAAACACATGTATAGTTGATATATTTATACATCTAAAGATTTTGCTAGATGATAGCACAAATTATATGGTTTGATATTACTGCCTTATACACAGATAAGGCTTTTTATCACACACAAAAATATAAGCATCTCTACTATTTTCATGCTTTTGTTTCATTTCTATAATGAGCAGTTCAGTCCAGGCAGAAAACTGATCTTGTCACAAGGAATATCATGGGTCAATAGTTTCTTTTTTTTTTTTAAAGTACCAGCAGCATGCATAAATTTCAACTATCCAATCACAAACCATAATAGGTGATATTGCTTCAGCCATAGTAACCAAAAGCAATTATGTGCAGTAAATCACTCCACATGCATTATTCATATAGGATATAATGAATTATGTTAAGACAAAAGACTACTATAATCATAATAGTTATTAATATTCAATTGTTGTTCTTAATATTGGATTGCTTGCATGAAGTCAAATGAAACCTATTAAATTTAGTTATTGTGGAAACAAAGTAATTTTTGTATGAATTTAAAATGCCAAAAATACAGAATTATATATATATTTTAAGTCAGAAATAAAAGATTTATCAGATGTATCATGTCTTGATAGATATCTGTGAAGCAATTTCTCTAACAGGAATATGGTAGAATATTTTTTGTTTTGAGAATTTGTATTTAAATTTCCTGTTAGATTGTATATAAAACTTCAAGAAAAAAAGGCCATATGTTTTAAAAAAATTTATGTTTATTTGGAAAGTAGGATGCTTTACCTGCTTTTAGATCATTTGCTTATTTTTTTTGTATCTATTTAATAAGAAAAACAATAAAAATGTTATGTCCTTCATTGCTCAAACAATAATTATATTTTTATTCAAGTCTTCAGTATAATTTACAAAAGTAAAGTTATGAATTGAGTAGTATAAGGGTGAGGTGGGGTGAGGTTGTGTTGAAAAATCCCTGGCCTGTCCCAGACAAACAGAATTTATTTTGAAAAGGTTTTTTAGTCAGGCCTAAAACATTACAATTCTGCTACACAGTGTTTTTTTTATCGATTCATTTTCTATGGCAGGTTGTTTAAAGCCAGAAAATATTTTTAGATTTTAATTTTTTTTGCATTAAATGGTATAGTGATAAAAGTCTTACTAATTAACCCATAACTGAGGGCAGATGAGATGGATTGATACTTTTCCCAGGGGTATTTGTATGTAAGTGAATATAAAACCATCAGGAATTGAAACACTTCTCCAATTAACAATTTTGAGCCATTATCCATTACACCACCTGCACATCCAAACTTACACCACCTGGTATTCCCAAGCAGTCACCCATCTAGGTACTGACTGGGCTTGATGTTGCTTAAATTCTGTGATTGTACAGTAATTCAACCTGCCCATAGCCTGTATATATTGTTTTAAAAATCATATTTTGACTGCTTATTAAGTTAAAATGATTAAGATTTACACAAGTTGGCTTTCAAATTCTTTTAAATTTTGACTTGATTAGTTTCAAGTCACAACCCAACACAAAAGGAAACTTCCTGACTAGTGTTTATAAGACAGAATAAGATAAATATTAGCAGGACAAATGTTGAAGGATAATGAGCATTTAGACAATCTTTTCAGGTGATTTCCTTAGCACTTATTTATCAAGGTAATCCATAGGGTCCCCCGACCATAAGAAAGGTAATATTTTGAAGTTATTATAGAAGAAAAATGTCAAATTAATTTTTGTACTAAAGATGGAGTAATGAGGAAATATTAAATAATACCTAAAAAGAACAATTACCTGAAACATCATGACACTTTTTTATTCTTATACAAATGACTAGATCTTATATAAATTCATTTAACCCTCAATGATTTTATTTGGAAATTTATCATGCCATATTTCTAATAATCAAAAAGTGCAGAAGTAAACAATACCCATGGCTTGACTTCACAAATAATGAAGTATGATGATTTTTCAATGATTGTTACAGTCGTCCAATGTCTTGCAAGCTCTCAGGACTACCTGACATTTTAAGGAGTGGCATGTGTATTACCTGACTCCACTTTTTAAGTCAACAGTTTAGATGCTGTGGCCCAGCTAGGTGAGGCATTAGCAGTAAGATACCGCAGTGATAGGTTTTCTACCAGGGTTTTATTCCCCTAGGCATATGGCAAAGCTATAGAAGTCTGCTACCTCCCCAAAGGTTAATTCCAGCAGCAAAAAATAATAGTGATAATAATGAAAAGAGAAGCATCAAGTAAAGCAGGATATTAATTTGAAGTAACCAAACAAATTTCCAACCTATTTGCACTTGTAACAGGTGCAAATTAACTATAAAGTGTACATTTGCATTATCCCAACCAATGACCAAATGGTTTGGAATAAACAATCCAGATTTAAATTTCATCTCATCCTGTCAAATTAACATCCAAAGAAAAATATTACATAAAAAAGTTAGTACATAGTATGTCTTTTTCTACCCCAATCTATTCTTAAGGCTGGGGGGAAACAGAACACAAAAAATATATCTATTTATAAGAGCAGCAGAAAATGGGTAAAAGGTTATGTAAACATACATATGAAAAGAGGACTTTTTAATTTACATTAAAAGAAAATTTTTCTTTGCTTTTGTATTAAAGTGTGTTTACTTCCAAAGAGAATCACTAAAATTGTTGAAAGTTTATTATTGCATATCTGGAGGGATGAGACTTTAAAAACTTTTTCAAAATAAATCTTTCAGATTTTTTTTTTTTTTTAAACAACGACCATAAAATTGACCAAAAGGTAATTTTAAGAATAACAGAAAAAATGATTATCAGCTTATTTTTCTTTTTAGATGCACTGATTGTATTGGGATTAAAGCCAGTGTTGACAATCAGGTACTAAGTGTTGAAAGGGAGGGAGAATATCAGGTAGTAGGCAGGAAACTTGTGAAGATGTCTGGAATTAGTGATGTGTAGTGTCAAGACATTACGACTTGACTCATGCACTTTTTTTTCCAATTTTTTTTTTTTTTTTACCTTCAGCAGGACCAACATTTGAAGTAGCATTTCCTGAAATGTCAGCATAATATAAGCAAATGCGCCCATTAACAAAATCAGGAGAGTGACTAATTTAAAAAATAAACTTTATGGATAGAATGTAGGTAAAAATAGAAAATGATTGATAGATACACATTAAGAGACAAGTTGGAGAGTACAGAAAAAATATTGGGTTGTTGACAGAATTCATGCCACTTTTTAAAGGAAATTAAAAACCCAAAACAAAATTATGCTATTAAATATCTATTCAACTAAATATGAACTGTTTTGTTGCACAATCATTCTTCATTCAACTTAAAAAAATTCATATTCACAGAATTTGTCAAGAATATTAGGGTGTTTTTTTTTGTTTTTTTTGTCATCCAAAGAATTAAAATGTTTATTATTAATATTATTTTGCAAGGGCCTGAATAAATGAAAATCAGAACTAGTAATGCCTGATGAATATGGCAGGTGGGGTAGCATATCCCAGCCAAGCTGTAACAATTTTTGCTGGGTCATCGGAGAAAAGTGACGTCCGACATTATCCTGATAGAAAACAACACCTTTCCCGTTTGCCAATTCTGGACATTTTTTTCTTGAAGTTGTGAACAGTACTTTTCAGAATCTCTTAGTACAGGAGTCCTTTACAGTGACACCAAATGCACAGCATGACATTCTTAGGATGAAGACCTGCTTTTGGGATGGTTAAAGTTGAATCATGTTGCTTACCCCAGGATCTTTTTTGCTGAACATTGTTGTAAATCACCCATCTCTCATCACCCGTTACAATTTACTTTAAAAAAAAAAAAAAAAAAGTGCATTTTCATTTTTTTCATTCAGATCATGTGGTACTCAGTACCGATTTGAGTACCAAGCTTCACTAAGTGCTTATGGATGGTGGATTTTTAATAAATTGAGCATTTCTGACAATTCCTGCATTGTGTAATGCTGGTCATTTTCAATCAATATCTTAATCTGAGTGTCATCTGTAGTGGGGTAGGGGGTTCTGTCTGAGTGTTCATCACCACCAAGGCTACAATCACCAACCCTAAACTACATTTACTGAACCACTTCCATAAAGCACTTTCACCATACACATAAACTTACCTTATTTGTTGCATTTTTGTCTTTACAGTAATAAAAAATGCATCTAAAATGCACTGTATAATCTTCCATAGGGATGCAAAATAAACACAAATTAAGTAATTAAAAACTTTATTTCTGAAGAGACAGTTTAAAGTGTGCTCCAATCAGAAATGTAAATATATTATATCTGTCAATAAATTTGATGTGTTCTAACATATTAGAATGACTAAAAATCAGCAAGAACTTCCTGGACAACCCAATAGTATTAATATGTCTATTAAAAAAAAAAAAAAATTTATGAAAAAAATATTCTTAAGCGCATTCTATTGAAAAGCAAAAGTTTTAAGTCATTCTAACCACTGATAAAAGGATCAATATTGAAATATTACCTCTCGTTTTTATTTTATTTATTTAATTTTTTTTTTTTTTAAATAAATGCTATATCTCCTTACAGTGTAGGTGATCATGGCTCTCCAGACTCCCTTTCTTTATCTGAATTGTCATGCTTTTCAGCAAAGACAGTGAACTGGTTTCTTGTTGCTTTCTCCAGAGTTTGTAATTTAGAGTTATCTTTCTTTTAGATTACTTGCCATTCAAGGCTAGAAAGCCAGTCTACTTTGCTATTTTATATGCAGTTGGAAAGAGGTTCATTTATTTATTAGCATATAAAATGCATTCTTTTACACTATTTTTGGCAACTGCATTTTATGTTCTTCCCATATCATTCATTCACTTTACATTCTTTAGTATTAGCCACTTCTCCATAAGACATTGGAAACATTATTGAAAAAATAAATAAATAAATGTCTGAAAACTGGCAAATATTTATTTTACATGCCTAGTTTCTTATTTTTTCTGTGAATATAAATAATATTTTTTATTATTAGATTTTGTATTGTAATAAATATTTGAAATTTTATAATTCACAAATTAAAATTTTTCATTATGCATGCAATTTTGATTGATCTTTACTTTTTATATAAAAAAAAAACTTATTACAATTGTATGGGTTTATTTTCAAGTTTACAGAAAATATCAGTTGTTTTGACAAAATTAAATTTATAAGTTAAAAATGTATTGTCCCAATATGAATAGAATAAGTGTCATTATGAAAAACTCATAACTAAATTAAGATACCAAAGATGACTAGCAATAGGACTGAGGATTAAACACTGGAAACATTTTCAATGTCACTCATTACATTGTTTTGTAAATAACATGTTTTTTCTCTTAGAAGATAAGAGAGAATGAATTAGTAAATACACAACCAATTCTCTCTCCTCCTGTAAAACTCTTTGCATCAAGCTGTCAAACTAAATATAACAGATCAAAGCAAATACATTTTTTTTCATTAAAGAGAAGCAAGAATGGTTATCTCTAATGTAATAGAAAATAGATTGACAATCATATCTTGCTGGAATATTTTAAATTAAATTTTTCTATCAATTCAATATAAATTCTGTCTATGCATAAATTTCTTTTTAAATAACATTGTCTGAAAATGTGTTTCAGACAAGAAAAAAAAATTCAATTGATAAAAAAAAAAGGGATGCATTTGGCTCAATATGAAGTACAGCATGGTTTCAAAACACTAATTCTTAGACATTTTTTAATGTAATATCATTGATTAGATAACACTACAGATTCTAATAAACACACTAGATCCCTTTGTATAAATCCACTTTACACTAAAAAATTGAAATAAAGATAATACACAAAGTGACATTTTGAATAGATTATAAATTTGTATTCTTCTATTCTACCAAAATACTAGCAAAAATACTTTACTGTAAATATATTTTTTTTATTTTAAAAATAAAAATATTAAAATAAGTAAAATTACCACTGGAAATTTACATGATATTCATTTTAAAATATTCAATAAAAAATGTACATGCATTAAATTGGAATTTTGTCAGATGAATAAAAGCATGCCAGTTTTAAAAGGTCCATTTAAGGGAAAACTGTTTTCAAATTATTCTTCATTCACATATATAATTTCTAAGAACAAATAACAGGAAATATTAATATATTCAAATAATACTTTGATGCCTAAAGCAAATATGAGTGCTGTTGTTTTTCACAAACCTGCAGGTAAGACTTAGCAATGTGTAAGCATTGTATTGGGGGGGGGGGGGGGGGCACTGTAAAAACAAACAAACTTAGACACAATGTAAATATCACAAGTAATGAAATAAATCTCTAAATAGTTCTCAGTTAACATGGGACTCTTTACTTTTGGATATATATATATATACAAGAAAGAAAATCAAAAAGAGTAAAAATAACTCACCATCATCCATACTACGTGACCTATCATAGCTATAGGCTGACTGGCTATATTTTCCAGCTCTGGCAAAATGTGGATTTTGTCGATCTATCGTATTCTGACGAGTTTGATATTGTGTGCGTCCAGAATAACGGAATCTGGAACCAAATCTTGGGAAAACATGGGCATGTTTGGAGGCATCAGGTTCCTTTAGTCTGAAAAACAAAAAGTATTTCTTTTTATCATTTAAAAAAAAATGGAGTATTGCTACCATATCTGAGGTGGTACTGCACAATTCTCACTTTCCAGCCTTGATAGAATTCAAATTTATTTATACAGTCTCATTCTGCAGCCTCTTTCTCACAAGTGCAATGACAAAAGACTTGCTACTCTATTGCTATTTCCATGGTAAATGTTAATACGAATTCTATTCATTAAACCCACAAGTTCAGACCTTTATAATGACAACATGCAAAGATGCATACATTCCAAATGTAAAGAGAACGTTTTCAGACAATTTCTCCATCCAAGAACTGCAACTTTGTGAAACAGGCTTTGAAATGGATGCTTACCTGAACAATAAACTTTCTTCTAAAGTCAAGAATCAGTTATTATCTTCCCTTTCCACATTCATTCATCATAAAGCATTAAGAGTAGGCTTCCACCTTGAGTGGCTATCGGGCCTTGTATTAGGTGATTTAATATTAAAAAAAGCGCACACACACGCATATATATATATATATATATATATATATATATCCAAGTGAATACAGAATGAAGAAAAAATTTTTTACAATGTCCAAAACATTAATTTAAAACAGTGTTCGATATATAATATATAGAGCTGTGTATATATATATATATATATATATATATATATATAGGCTGGTTAATTCTTCAACCTTCTTAAAATGAACATGGCATTTTGTTGGATAGCATTTAATTTCAGAATTGTTGAGCTTACTTTGTTATTCAGCTTGATATAAAATCTGCCATATAATTTAAGAACATGAATAGGCCAAAATCACAAATTAAGAGCAAACCAGCTAATTAGGTTTTAAATCAATTACTGCAGTACTTATTTTTCCATGCTGTACCTGTTTTTTTTTTAATCACAATCTGTGAATACCACGAAACTCCACGCACAAAGTATGACCACTCAACTTGTCAGCATCTGCAGCCCTTAAAGATGTTCTCACTCATGCTCATCTTATTGACTGGTTGAGGCTCGGAAATTTGCATAAGCCACAAATATGCCTAACAAAATCTGGGCTTCAAGATAGAGTTGTCCTTAAATGTCAGCTTTTGGATCGGCCATATTTCCTTATTGTTAGGGCGCCGCTCCTATTTGACTACAAATGGACTGTTCCCATTGCTATACATAGCAATGGTGGATTCTCTACAGGTGAGTCATAGAGAGTCACTTGAGAGTCTCTAATGAGTTACTGAAGAGTCAGTGAAGAGTTAGTCACACTTCCGGTGGCGTACCAGAAGTAATCACGTATACACACGTCTTACGACGGATTGGACTCTTGTATCTTTTCTATTGTAAATATTACTAATCACTTCTGTACATACTAACCGTCTTTCCGCGGAATACAACTTATATTCTGATTCTGTTGTTGAGTTATTCATTTATACTTGGCGACATAACACTTATACATATTCTGCACACAAGAGACGTACTAGTATTTTTTTCTGAGAGGTTCTGACATTTTCACCTTTTACCATGCTTAAGTGAAATGACCTAACATCTCATTTAAAAAAAAAAAAAAAAAAAAAAAAAAGAGATGTTAGCATGTTTTTTTTTTTTTTAAATCATTTCACCAATTCAAGGTAAAAAGAATAACAAACTGAATCCAAAGCTGTACATCTCTTCCCATCCAAATATATTTTGATAAAAGAGTGTTTCATTTATCATTTTGTGTGAAGGAAAATGGCACGATTGTCTGTCTCTCCCCACAACCCATTTCCCTTACACTTCAAAGCAAAATGACACCCCTGGTGTTAAAAGCAATATAATTCTTTTATTAGCAAATAAGAAAATCAGTCTTACCTAAAAAATGTATGATGTTCTACACATGTCTTCCATAGTCGCTTGGAAAAATTATGGTGTTGTAGCTTAAACGATATTGTGTTCTCATATCTTTCAAACTGAAATATTATCAAAGACAAAATACTTTAAGTACAATCAACAGAACAGCCAATTGTAAATTACCCAAATTTTAAAACTATAAGATGTTTATCAAAATATAGCAATATCAACACAAAATGGAATTGGTAAACCAAGTTTCAATCTTGAGATTGTATGTGGCACCAAAAGCATGAATCAATCACTTCTCTTTTCAGTATGATTTATATAAAAATAGTATACTGGATTCTTTAGCCTTGAGTGGCAAACAATTTAAGTAAAGGAAAACAAAATTTCAAAACCATGGAAAAGACAACAGGAAAGCACTCCATTATCTTTCACAGGAATGCATGGTTATTTTATAACCAAATTTATTCATCTATGTCTAGTTGAATCCAGTTTAAACTCCCAAATTAATAAACTTAAACTTTTAAAACCATATATATTCTTATCCAGAATATTCCAAGGATGACTGATAATTTATTTCTGTACTCTTCATATAAACAAATATATTTATAAATTAAAACATGCAATAGTTAGCATTAGAAAATGTATGAAAAGACAAAATAAAAACTATATTTTTGTGCTTCCAACTTAAACCCAACATCAGTTATTCTTTAAAACCTTCAGCACTCTATAGGGGACTATTTTTACCAAGCAAAATGTTAGTCCTGCCAATGCAAGTTAATCTGAATTTCGTTGTTGTTATCATATTCTTCTATGGCAACACTTAAAACAATCTTGTCTAAAATTGAGAGTCAAGTTACTGCAACTTCAAACACATGACGCTAATATATAAAACATTATATTTTGAGGAGATTCCATTGACAGTTAAAGGGGAAGGAATATTTATAAATGATGCCGTTTTAAATGTTAATAAGTGGCAAAGTGAATACAAACTGAATGAAATTGGAAAATATTCTATACTTATTTAACAATGGGCAATTTTTTTAAATTATTAATATTTCATATAAAAAAAAAATTCTTTTATTACTTATATTTACTATGTATTTATAAAAAAAAAAAGTGCATTCAACAAAAACACTAAAGTTTATATTTATTTATATACTATGTCTTGAAATCAGTTTTTAAGCAAATAGTGTCAAATTATAAAATATTTTAATTTACAAATATGTTTGCTTATATAAAAAATACAGTAATAATTTCTTTAAAACTTTCTTTTGCACATGCAGAATATACCTGTTTTAAGGGTCTAAATATTGTAGTTTTAGAGTTTATGCTAAACACACAGATAAGATTTAGAACAGTTAATTATTTGCTTTATATATTTATCTAAATATAAAAAAATTAATTGTAATGAATATTGTTATGACTGATGTTGGTTTACATATAAATAATATACGTCATGAATTCGTATATTATTGGCATTACTTTGATATAATTTGGCAGGTAATGTTATGTAAACCTCATAGATAAGAAAAAACATAGATCATGATTGCTTACATCCTGAAGGTAAATGACATTCATTTAAATATCAAGGCATAAATGCTTGTAAATAAAATGTAAATTAAGCAAAAATATTCTTCTGAATTTCTACCATGTATTTTTGTCTACTGTTTATGTACATATATATTTTATTTACTCAATTCCATTTTCAAAACTCATTCCAACCCTTTATATTTATTTATATAGGATAGAGTCACAGTAATCATGATTCTGACAAACTCATCGGCCTTAGCTATTTCTAAAACTTTTTTTTTTTTAATCATATCACCACAAGCAAGGCGATGACGCCACTGATATACATGGGGCTACTTAAGAGTAAAATGATTGGAAAAGAGAAAGCCGGAAACCACATCCTAAACAGGGAACAAGGTATGAGCCTCTTCACCTGTTCAATAGATATGGGTGGAGTGTGAACCGGGTGATAGTTTAATCTACTCCAATAAAGGGAGTTAATAGACTGACAATATGTACTGAATAACCAATCAAGTAAGGCAGAGTAATTTAAGTTATTTATCATCACACTTTTACAGGTTCAAGTATACAATGAGTAAACATGGATATTTACCTCACCAGGTCGAATTTTGATTCGAAAACCTTTGCCTTTGTATGAAATCTTCAATATCTTTGGCCAAGAGAAACGATTAATGCGAAGTTTATCTTTATAAACCAAAAGACCACTGGCACACACACCAAGCAATATGTCCACATTGTTGGAATCCTGAAAAGAAAATAAGACACTTTACAATAAAGTAAATCAATTTTTTTTATATTATTAGATAGGAGAGGGAGAAGGGATGGATTATTACCATCCCTAAAGGTATTTGTGTAAATGAATATAATGAACCCAACTGGAATTGGACCACGGCTCTCCAATTAACAATTCTGAGGCATTATCCATTACATCACATGCACATCCAAGCTAACAGCACCCAATACTCCCGAGCAGTTACCCATCTAGGTACTAACCAGCCTCGACATTGCTTAAACTTGGTGATTGTATGGAAACCTGTGTTTCAACATGATGTATCAGTAACCCCTTTATTATTACATATTTAGTAGATAATAAAATCCTTATTTTAAAAATTAGGATTCTATGATATAAGAAGGATTTGTTTTTATAGTTTATCAACCCATTGCAGATTATTTAAAGCAAGTGCATATTTTTAGATTGTAATAATTTTGGGTGATAATGATTTACTGATACATGCCCTACTAATTAACCCAAAGCTGGGGGACAGTAAAGGTGGATTCATACCGTTTCCAGTGGCATTTACAAGTCAGTAAACATAATGAACCCAACTGCAATTGGGACTCAGGGAACTGATCTCCAACTCCAAGCCATTATCCATTACACCACTCTCACATTCAAGCTTACAGTGCCTGGTATTCACAAATAGTCACTCATCTATATACTGGCCAAGATTGACATTGCTTAACTTTGGTAATCATATGAAAATTGATAATATAAGAATGAACATTAAAATTGACTAAACATGCGACATAAATATGAAGAGATACAGACATCAGAACAGATTCTTCAGAAATTAGTACTTAAGCATTTTGTGACCTTAATACAAGTTGCTGAAAATTTCTAAACCCAACAAAGAACTTCTTTATATATAAATATATATATATATTGATTGTTTAATACTTAGCTTTTGGTCCTAATAGGGTTACACCAGTACACATTTGTATTAAAAAGTGTTCTATACAATTATAGTGTAGAACTTTTGAATATTTTCCATTTTTAAACGAGTTATTTCGCTACCCAGATTTCTACCATGAGTGGTGTCTTCAGGTGATTTTTAAATTGATTTTACCTTTTACTGTTTTTCTTTTTACGAACGCTCTTGTAACGGTGTTTTATTTAAATGTTCGCATGGCAGAGAATTTATGAATGCAATTGTTTAAATTCAAACGAATTATGACGTTTTCATCCATGGTTGTATGAACCTAAGTGGTATTTCTTAGTGTGGATGCATTTTGTCTTAATTTCCGTTCTGTATGACAAAAGGCATCCACACTAAGAAATACTTCTTAGGTTCATACAACCACAGATGAAAACGTCATAATTCGCTTGAATTTAAACAATGCACATAAATAAAATGTTTGAATAAAAAATAAAGGTTATGAAAATTCTTGCTGCTTTAATTTTGGTGATATTTTGGTTGGGGTTTTCAGGCATTAGCTATCATGAAACATGTAATACATCTTAAAAATAAAAAATTATACCTGAGAATACATTCAGTGAAAGTTGGATGTGCAGATGGTGTAATGAACATCAGCTCAGAATGAAAAATCTGATAGCCAAGTTTAAATTCCAGTCAGGTTCATTACATTCACTTACATGCAAATACCTTTGAGAAAAATATGAATCCATCTCTTCTACCAGTTTTGGGTTGAATAGCAGAACAGATTGAGTTCTTCAGCCTTGGCTGGCAACCAGTCTACCACAGAAAGAAATGGCAGCCCACTGTAGGGAAAATCTACCTTGAATAAATCAAGAGACATGATCACCCAGACATGTATCATGTATGGCACAACTGACTGATTGGGAATTGAAAGTAAATGTGCAAGCTGATGGTTTGAATTCGTCACAGATTTCCAATAAATTCCAAGATGGCCAAATAGAGTTCAAGTTTGATTCACAGCTTTCTATTATTAATAAATTTGATACAGATTTATTTATAATACAAAGAACAGTGTATAAAGGTCAAGTTAACTTTTTGTTTAATATAATAGGTCCTTACCAGAGCATCATGCAAATCTACACCATACATTGCCAGTTTTTTTGCATTTTCAAGGAAATGCAGCTCTGCCTCTTCAGGAGTCTGACCTCTGCAAGTAAATAAAAGACAAATAAATGACCAAACATTTTATAATATACAAGGTTTTCAATTGCATTGTCTTTCTTTTGTCTTTTACTCAACCTGACAATAACTGTAAATTTCATATATGTATTAGTGAGAGGAAAGTTAAAACCAAACAATGAAATTTTCCTTCAATAGTTGGCTAAAAGTTTAAAACATTAAATACATATTTACAGAAAATAATCAAAGTTATTGAGTTGGATGAGAAGAATTTTTCTTTTCTGAATTGGTATAGTACCAGATGGATTTTTTTTTTATATTTACTGTTAGATTATTGCAAAAGCTCCCATCAAGTTTTTTCACAATTTCAGGGGAAGTATCTGAAATTGGCTATTTAAATACTTGTGTATCTCATTCAATATATGCCCCCACCTTAGCACTCCATTGTCTGTTTATAAGTCCATCACTAGCCTTTCTGCTATGTTATCATTATGCCTCTTTGCAGATGTGTACTGTTTTCTGTATTTTTTTATCATGATTTTTATTATTTTTTTTTTTATTATGTAGCTAATATTAAAAGTCAATAGGTTAACAGAGTGTACCTAGTTTAACTAGTTTTGTATACAAAATGTTAGGGTTAAAAATGAGCTTTCAAAAGCTGCTCTAAATGCAATTTTATATGAAATATCTAATGACATAACATTCAAATACTGTAAACAAATTCAAGATTATGGTGGAGGAAAAAAAAAAATGAGAATATCTGTAGGTAGTATAAAAAACAAAGATACTGGGGTATTTGTTGTTTAATAGAAAAAATACTTTTATTTCATGACGCAACAAAATATTCTGCCAAACAAGTGAGGAGGATATGAAATAATATTCTACAGATTATTTTTTTTTTTATTTTGCTTCTTGCAAGAGTCAAATGTGTTGATATTTTTTTACATCAATAAGCTCATTGAGAGAGAGAGACACTTGAGTAAAACCTGTGGCCTGGTTTTCAGACATTTCACCAATAGTGCAGCATTTTCTCTCAAAGCTGATATTATGAAATCCTCAATAATTGACCATGGCATGGTTTGAACCAGCCTCTTATGGGTGGAATGCTAATGTTCCAACCCCTTAAACTCATAGAATATGCATTCTAATAAGTGCATTAAGCTTTAGAATTGGAAGTACAAGATCAGCCATTAACAAAAGCTAAGGACTTTTCTTTTAATCAATTTTTTATGAAAATATTGATCAATCAAATAAACACGAAGCAGTATAAATTTTGAGCAGAAAAGTAATCTTCAAGTAAACAGAAACTTGAGAAGTTTACAATCAAACTAATGTCTATATTTTTTGTTGTTGCTATCACATTTCAGTTGTCGTACCCTCTGATCTTCAGGTGTTGGAAGATCTGGATAATGCAGAAACAATTTCCAGCTGGACTCTTTAATCAATGAAGGTAGATTCTGCTGTCCACAGCATATCCCTAAATATGGACAGTGGAATGAAAATCTACTCCTGGAGATTGAATAAAAGGTTAATTTTTTAAGATTACTCGTAACAGATACCTAAAAAGATCACAGGGCACAATAACCAAAATGTTGCAATTGTAACAAGAACATTAGTCCAACCATAAATAACAAGAACCCAAATTGACAAATTATCCAAACGAGTTTATTTTTATATATATATATATATATACACACACATACACTTTCAAAAATAAAAATACATAAATATTCAAAATACAAAACAATTATGTGGCTAACATTAAAAGTCAATAGGTGAACAGAGTTTACCTAGTTTAACTAGTTTTGTATACAAAACGTGAGAGTTAAAAATGAGCTTTTAAAAGCTGCTCCGAGTGCAATTTTATATGAAACATTCAATGACATAGCATTCAAATACTGTTCACTTTAAAGGCATGCATCAAATTAACAACCAAAAATATCCTCTTAGACAGAATGCAAAAACTATTAAGTCCATTATCAACAATTACTAGCGCCTAGATTATTTCAACATTACCTCCAAATGCCCAGGTTTCATTTTGTGTATGATCTGAGGGCGTTCACTATGATTAGGACCAAAGAAACAAAACTGTGGGATGACACACATTTTGCTTAAAAATCATGGCCTGTTATTTTCCTACTGGCTAAAATCTAAGTTCAACAAAGCAGCACAACAAATTACTTGGGTGTGTGCATGAAAAATCCACAAGTGTAAACATTATTTATTTATATATATATATATATATATATATATATATATGGTGCGATAGGTAAATTGTCATTATTTTATATTAACTTTGTGCATGTGCATTGTTTTGTCAACTTCACAGTATAGTTGGGTCAGTTGGGTACCATCTGTGAGAAAGAGACTTCCATGATGCAATTCATTGCCAGAAATTTGAAAATGGCATGCTGTAATACTTAGCATTTGCACTAGGATCTCCAATACGGACATTGGAGAGTATTTGGGTGTCAAAGAACAGTGCAGAGTGTTCAGAAAGAGATGTGTCTAATGGTAATTATGAAGTTACAGCAACGTAGAAAACTCACTAACTGTTCTGATAAGAACTCCCAAATTTGTTGGTAAGGGCCTCATAAACAACATGGAGGCTATATCAAGTGCCTTGAGAGAATTGTACTGCTGTAGGTCAAGAGGGTGGCTACTAGAGAACTATGACTGGCAACAAGACTGTACCAAGCCACACAAATAGAAGAACCTAGTAATGATTGTCAGACAATTTCTGTGACCTAATCACCCCTTACATCTGGCCAACTAAATCTTCAATCTAAAACTCCCTATTATGTGTGAGGAGCAGTTGAGCATGAGAGTAATGTAACACCTTTTAAAGATGAACTTGTAAGGATTATAGCAGCATACACCAACTTAAGTCAGACAGTTAAGTGCCATACATGAAACACGCTTGGGCAATCATGTCTCGAAAGAGACATGACTGACTGGGCAGAAGATTATCCCGCAGTAGGTTGCCATTGCTTTCTGCGGTAGACTGGTTGCCAGCCAAGGCTATACCCAATCTGTTCTGTTATTTAACCCATAACTGGAAGGAAGAGATGGATTAATACCTTTCCCAAGGGTATTTGCACGTAAGTGAATGCAATGAATTCAACTGGAATTCGAACTCGGCTCTCTGATTTCTTGTTCCGAGCCGATATCCACTGGACCACCACAGACCATCCAAAAAACTTTCCTGGTTGAAGCCAATGATAATTTTATTGAATGAATTTACTCTTTAGTAAATCAAGAGATTTTTGTGTAATTTTGATAAATAAATGTCAGTGTTAGTTTCTTTTGTTTGCGTCATTTAAACGACAATTTATCAATCGCACTGTATATAGGACTTACAAAAATTACAAAACATTTTATTTTTGATTTTGAATAAAAACTAATTTTGAAATATTACATGACTGTTTTTGCCCTAAAGTGAAAGTTTATTAATCAAATTGAAAGAAATTGGTTCATGAGGTGGTAGAAGAGAACAGCAGAGGAAGATGTCAACCCAAGATGATTTGGGAAAGTTTTTATTTTTTTGGAAAGACAGGAAAAATTGTGAATAAAACTAGCTGTAGAGAGGTAAACCAAGATCCACTGGCAGGTAGGACCCACCTTACTTTATACAAAATAAATCCCAGTCCAGCCTCAACAAAAAATAAAATAAAGAACCCACACAAAACTTGATATTGATGATGATGCTTAATCTCATGATTTTAAAAAGTTTGCTTTTTCAGTTAATGTTATTCAGCATTTTACACAATTGTTATATATATATATATATATATATATATATATATATATACACACACACACTATTGCTGGGCTAATATTAAATAAGACAATTGTCTCACTATAAATGATATACAAACAAACTTAAATTAGTTCTCTTTCAAACCTTTCCCCAGCAGAAAAAGAAAAATACTTAATATAACATTATCTAAACATTATCCAAGCTGTTGTCTGTCAACCATTACAGGCAACCTCTCCTGCCTCCCATAAGCATGGACCAAGTGATTCTCCCTGAGAGTAATACACTATGCCTCCTCGGACTTACCCTGTCCTCAGACCTCAAATGGAACCACTATATTAAATCCATAGCAAAATCTACTGCTAAGAAGGTTGGGTCACTATGTCAATACAGGATGTTTTTTCCACCTGAATCCATCCTGCATATATACAAGTCAACCATCCGTCCATGCATGGAGTACTGCTGCCATTTATGGTCAGGTGCCCCTGCCGTTCTCCTCAGTGTTCTTGACAAGCTCCAAAGAAGAGTCTGTAATGTGATAGGTACTGATCTGGCGACTCGACTGCAGCCACTTCCCCATCGTCGAAATGTGGCCTCCCTTTGTCTGTTCTATAAATACTTTCATGGCTTCTGCTCGGACGAGCTTAAGTCACTGATGCCTCCTCAACAGGTGTTTACTCGTGCAACCAGACTGGCAACTGGGTCCCACCCATTCAGTCAGGTTAGCCAAATGCAGACGACAATTCTACTCCTGCAGCTTCTTCACTCGCACTTCCCACCTGTGGAACTTGCTCCTATATTCTTGCTTTCCTGACGGCTACAACCTCCAGAAATTTAAATGCAATGTCAATACTCATCTACTAATCACTGGACTCTAGCTCTCTCCCCACCCCTGTATAACCTTCCCTTTCTCTCCACCTATGTATCTGTCATCGCACCTGCTTTCTATTGTTCCTTTCTAACTAGTTTGTACTCCTCACTCTTTTGTAATTAATCTTTTTACATTTATGTAACCCCCTGCACATCAGTGGCGTTTCCGCCTTGCTCGGGGTGAAATGATTAAAAAAAAAAATTAAAAAAATTATCAAAAGCTACATTATTAATGCATAAACCTAAGTTGGTATTTTAAAGCATTTAACATTACTGGATTTTCTTTCACTGATCTGTTTATCCTAAAGTTGATTTGCCCAACTCTCTTCAGGCTGATTCCAAATTTAAAGTTTTCCTTCACCACAAATGGTTGCCACCTAAAAGCATGAGAGCCACTTTGATCTTCAACTATTTAACTAATGTCTAGAGAGATGTATTCCTGTCTTTTTCATGAACATTAGGTCAAAGCAAACAAAACAGAATCAAGTGAGAACTGCATACCAAATTCCCTTTCTGCACCAGTAAATGTTACTGTATCTGTTTCCCCTCTACATACTATACTCCCTTCTAAATATTTTAAAAGGGCCATTCATATAGCACTTAACTTATTGGCTATAACGTTTTTTTTTTCACTTTGAAGCTGCTAATATTAATAACACTTTCCTTTGCTGGAATAAAGCCATGACTCAATTTGTTAGAGTGGCATAAAACAAAAACTTTACAGCCTCTTTGCTTTAATCAACAAAAGGATTAAAAAATACTTGGTACTGAGAAAATGTCTTTAGCTTCACACAGAGAGGAAGAAGATGTGTTTGAATTATAATTATTGGCAAATTTAGTATGGCTTCTACCCAAAATATGCCTTTCATTACAATGTAGGCAAAGAGAAGAGAAATAATCTCAGAATAGAAAAATACAAATAAACAATCAGACCCACAGGTTCATTTGTAAATAAATATGCTGTTAGTTGATTACAGGTTTGATTAATTAGTTGATGGACTTTAAAATTAATACCAAAATAGATTATGTTAAGTCATTTAGCAAATAGATTTAGTATTTAACAAAGACAAGAAATTGTGCACAAGCAAAGAAGAAATTAAAAAAAAAAAATCCTTATTTTGAGATTTTCTAAGATTTAGTAAAATGTCAAGTATAGTCATTTAACTTTTTTGCCATTGAATCTTCTGAAGTTTTATTTACTTTATTATATCAGAGACAACACCATAAGAAATAAGATGAACCATATTATAAAAACAACTGAAGCTAAATAATTTTAGGTTTTAGTAGTCAGAAGATTTAATCAATTTAAATTACACCTTACATCACAATGTAGAGAGAGAGCTTTAAGTCAGTTTTTGTTAAATTTATTTCTCCAATTCTAAGAGCCTAGTTTCAAAATAACATTTGACATGTGCTCATTAAGCCTTAGAGAGAAATGTACTAGTCTATTTCTTACTGCAAATAATCCTCAGTTTTTTAAAGCTGTTTTAACAGTCAATACTAAATTCCCACAACTCGCTCTCATTATATATATATATATATATATATATATATATACACACACACATACACTTGTGAAAATTAATTGGAACAAAAGCTTTAGTTTTCCTTTCTTTTACTATATGATCAGTTTTAGATAGATGTTACTCCAAGGAAGTGCTGGAAAATTGTGACGCTGCATGAACATACTAACAAGCCTTACAGAGGATCATGGATATTATTGGCATCAGTCTTTCAACTGATAGTAGGGTCATCAAGGTGAAGAAACAAATTGGATCCATCAGCCCAAAATGTAAAAGGAAAATGTGGTCAGAAGAGAAAACAACATCAAGAGACAACATACACATTGATTAGGGAAAATGTGAAAGATCCTAGGAAGACATTATTCATTTTGTTTTAATTTGCATAGGAGTGCATATTTGTGTGTGTATGTAGGTACCTCCACTTTTTCATGATAATTTGTGATACCCAATTTTTATAAATAAAAAAAAAGCTTTCTGAAAGCTTTAATTTTAGCTTTAATTGAAAGTTAAGATTAAATTTACTATTCCCAGTAAACAAAATATTTTGGTGTATTTCAAATAGAAATTATATTGATTGGAATGTCAACTTCTGCAAACTAAAAATTTTTTTTTCTTCAATGTGACAGCTTGATAATTTTGGAAACAAAACTTCTCAGTATTAAAAATCTTACAAAATAAAATATAGATCAGTGACATGTTACTTTTAGAAAATTAGAAAATTTAAAGTTAAATTAATCTGATTTACACACGTATTACTTGTTTATAGCATAAAATTTAGAATTAAAGTATTTTTTTTTTAAAACACGGAGGTCAAGATTTTCTGACCTGTTAAATGACTGATGAAAGCCAGACATGGTGATAAGGTAAGTATGGTTGACTATAGTTAACTTAATTGCCCAAACTAATTTTTTCTGTAAGGAGAAAGCATAAAACAAGTAACCTTTTAATGTAACACATGAAATATATATTAAAAAAAAAAAGAGTAATTTTAAAAAATCTTTTGGCTTGAAGATTTGTATTAAGCATTTTAAGTTTCAGTTAGTAAATGTCTTAATAATGTAACTGTCACAAGACTTCAAAGAATTATTGTAAAAATTCATTATTCATCGAAAAAAAAATTTTTCTTCTATTTTACTGGAGCTGATTTTCAGAAAAAAGGCTGTTTGCAAAAAAATGAGTTACATTCCCCAATAAGTCCTGCATTTTACTAAGAAAAATTTTCAAAATTTAATTTCATGAAATTACATGAAGAGGTAACAGATGTAAAAAAAAATTTAAGAACATTTTCTAAAAATAATTTCATTCATTTGCAAATAAGTCCTGAAAATTTCATTACAATCCAACAATAATTTGATTTTTTTTTGTTTTTCACGATCACAAGTTTCACAATATTACATTATTCATAGTAAACTCTGGTAACAAATGGGTTACTTGCTAACAAAAAAGAAAAGAGATTTTATAGTAAAATTTCAAATACCTCAGAAAGGATTAAAAAGGCTTAAAAATTAAAAAAGAAAATGGTCTTTTCCGCTTAATGATGATTTGATGGAAAAACTGTTTTTATTAAGTTAGGGCGTTTTTTCTTCATACTATGTCTTTTTTTTTTTTTTTTAAACGAATCCAATGGCATGGGCCTTTCAGAGACTCAAAGTGTGCTTTTTGAATGCCCAGATCAGTAAACAAATTACAGTTTTTAAAATGAGGTGCACCCACTAAATGTAATATAGCAATAAGAAAATGTCAAATACAAAAAATTCCATTACTTCAAAAAATAAAATACACGAATATAGGTGTGTGTGTGTGTGTGTATATATATATATATATATATATATATACACACAAATTCTTGTTTAAAATTGTTGTGCGAGAGAAAATGCAACTTACTTGTGCTGCCTGTGTAAAGTTGCAATATTCTGTAACAATTCTGCATCCTGGTTGGGCGCAAACTTTAAATCTTTAATGTAGTCAATACCCTGGCCATGTTCTGTAGCATCATAGTCACCAAGTTCTGATTGAACTGTGTAGGAACCCAGCAGGGCATGGGTTACGAATGAACAGGGAAGTCTATTTGGAAAAAGAAAAATATTTTAAACTAAAAAGTAAACACAAAAAATGTCTTTGAAGATGATAGAAACTTCCATTTGGTGCAGAAAATAAGTATATATTGGTTTCAATGTGCTACATGAAATCCTGTTATGTTTTTCTAAGTTTCTTTCATATCTGGTAACAACAAAATTATGCACATTAAATTCTACACATTTGTAAATCACTTGTTAATTTTGCTAAATGATTATCTTCCTTTATGTGCTATGTCCCTTCAGAATGTTGGCAATTATGGACTTCCACTTGCCCCTATCCCTTGTCGCTCTTAATATTTGTCTTCTTGGTATTCCTCCTAGACCTGATTTCACCATCCACTCTCTCAAGCCCAGTAAGCATATCATATGCTGTGAGTATCAGATTCTCCAAACCCCCCTTCCTTGTTATGTGTCCCATAAATCTCAGCTGTCTTTTCCTGATAAGCAAGTTTTCTTTTCGTTTGCACCCTCTCCAAAACCTTGTTTTTTTACATATTCTGTCCATGGTATCCGGAGCACTCTCCTGTAGAACCACATTTCTGTTCCTTTGAGTCTTTCCAAAATCTTTGAGATCATCAAGCATTTGCTGACATATAGAAGGACAGATACCACATAATAATCCAGTATTCTTTTCTTCGTTTCAAACTAATCTTCCTGTTTCTCAATACTCTGCTTAGCTTTTGAAATCTATCTTGGCCATACCAATGCACCTTTGGCTGTCAATGTCACACTTTCCATTCTCTGTCAAAAAAACTTCTCAGGTATTTAAATTTCTGCACTTGTTTGATTTTTAAACTGTAGTTGGCATTTTGGGGTCATCGTTTGGCTAATGATCATGCATTCAATTTCCTACAAGTTGCTTTCTTCTCACTACTTTATTACCCACCTTCTGTAGGCGGTCCAGTATTTTCCTTTCCATGCCTGCTATCATCGTTGTGTCATCTGCATATCTTATACTGTTGAGATTGTGGCTACCAATGATGAATCCTGACAGGGCTTCTAGCACTATCAAAAGCGTTTTGTTGTACAGGTTGAATACATCCAGTGAGAAGATACATCCTTGTCTTACACCCCTTTCTATTTTTGTATATCTGCTGAACTTATTTCCTGTTTGTGCAAGCAATTTGCTGCCATTATATGTAGATGTGAAACAAAGAAGAAAGCTTAATACAGAAGAGTATCTT
The DNA here is from genome assembly GCA_037127315.1 of Ascarosepion bandense. Lineage (NCBI taxonomy): Eukaryota > Metazoa > Mollusca > Cephalopoda > Sepiida > Sepiidae > Ascarosepion > Ascarosepion bandense. The sequence goes on from JBBBDQ010000734.1 coordinate 225,206, forward strand.
CTAATAAAGTGATTAGGTATCCAAGAAGCCAAACATACCATCAGAAAACAGTGATACTAAAATTATGGCTTCATAGACTTATTTCTTATCAAAGACTTTAAAGCAGGTGCTTTCAACCATAAATGGGAGAGGGTTTGTGAGCGTGGGGATCTTTTACTTTGTAGGATTTTTTTTTTTATTTACAGAATATGAATAATATTCATCATAAAACTGATTTAAATCCCCTGACCTTTTAGTTTATGTATATATATATATGCTTGAATTTATTTAATAATTAGTTATGAATTAAAAACTAATGTATTCAAGTTTAAAAATCCATCAATATTTTCTATTGCTCTTAAATTTGTAAAACTCCTCTACAAGAATAATCCATGTAAATGTAGATGTATCAATATGGAAAAGATAGAAATTTTCACTAATAATAATAATATACATATTATTTGGAATGCACCTTCTGAGTCAGACAATCTTGGAAAAAGTAGGGGGATGACATTTTGACATATGGTGAAAAGGTGGGTGACATTGTGTAAAAAAGCTGAGAATCTCTGCTCTAAAGAAACTTGATATAATTCAAGATTTTTTTTTTTTAGAAACATTTCTATAACTAAAACAGTTTTGTTGCCAATGTTTTACATTAGGCTAATTTTAGCTACATTATGTGAATACTTTAAAAATGGCTGCATCAGTGGCTACTACAGTGGTTATAAAAGTATAGACGTTTACTAAACTTGGCTCTTAGTCTGGCACAAAGCTAAAATAATGTAAAAAGATTGTGGTTGCACTAATCTTTCAATAAAAGAAAAATAAAATAAAAAAATTCTTTTTACCTCAAAAGTCAGTATTCAAAAATGATGGGTGGGTGGGGTTGTCTAACATCAACTACTATACCAATTATAAATTAACAAATATTGTTATTAAGCAGAAAGACTACTTATAAAAATAGTTTTGGATAATTAATTTTAATTGCTACAAGCTGATTATTTCAAAAGTTTTCTCTCATTTTTTATATTAAGGATATTTACTAAGTTGATAAGAAACAGGTTTAAAGCTATTTTTAAATAGGATAATAGTGTTAAAAGTGAAATTCTCTTACTTTTCGTTCAGAATGTCAATCCTGATTTGAAGGCACAGCATATATCTGCAGCAAGAAAGAAAAATAAAAGCCAAGACATTAATAAGGTAATAAAAAGTGAAAAATATCAAACAGTTAAATTTATGTGTTAAGCATTTCATATAAAAACAATTGCCATTGTTTTTAAATAAATTAGAATATTTGAAGGACTATTTGAAATCAGGAGGAAATTTATGAAAAGCTTATGTAACTGCACAGGAAGTTGTTAATTGCCTGTAGCTGAAAAATTGAAAATTTCTAATTACCGTGTAAGATCTTCCTGGAGTTGAGCAGGATCTGGAGGATAGAATTTCACTTGAAAGGAGAATTCCCAAGGAAGGTCTGTAACAGAGCAAAAAGAAAAATCAATTAACAACACATCTAAAATATAAGAAAATCACAAACTAATTCCAAGCAATGTAGATAATATTATATATCAGCAAAATCGTAAGGGGAAAAACCTTACTAATCGTAAGGGAGGGGGAAAAAACCTTACTAATCGTAAGGGGAGGGGAAAAAACCTTACTAATCGTAAAAAAGGGGAGGGGGAAAAACCTTACTAATCGTAAGGGAGGGGGAAAAACCTTACTAATCGTAAGGAGGGGAAAAAACCTTACTAATCGTAAGGGGAGGGGAAACACTAATCGTAAGGAGAGAGGAAAAAACCTTACTAATCGTAAGGGGAGGGGGAAAAAACCTTACTAATCGTAAGGGAGGGGGAAAAACCTTACTAATCATCAAGGGAGGGGGAAAACCTTACTAATCGTAAGGGGAGGGGGAAAACTTACTAATCGTGGGGAGGGGGAAAACTTATAATCGAAGGGGAGGGGAAAACTTACTAATCGTAAGGGGAGGGGGAAAACTTACTAATAATGGGGAGGGGGAAAACTTACTAATCGTAAGGGGAGGGGGAAAACTTACTAATCGTAAGGGGAGGGGGAAAACTTACTAATCGTAAGGGGAGGGGGAAAACTTACTAATCTAGTGCAACAAATATTTCAGTCAAGAATATTAAGTGCATGTAAAGCTGACAAAATGATAAACTACTTTTTGTAATGAATCCATTTTTTTTATCAAGTCTGGAAATATCACAGATAATACCTATTTTAATAAATATACATACTATCCTATGTTTTAGCCACAACTCAGGTGCATATTATGAACTGAATATTTTTCGATTTGAATTAGGTATTAGTGTTCTTTAAATTGAGGTTAAATGATAAATTGAATGTGCAGATATATTAAATATATAAATTTATTAATCCAACAGATTTTATCACTTAAATGTTATTTTTTGTGGATATCCATATTTGATACTCAAGTGAACAATTCATTCATGTATTAAAAAAAATATATATTTTCATGAATATTCAGGCTGCAAAACAAAATCATTAAAGAGAAAGATACATCCTCTTTCTTGAGTAATATTTCACAAATTTTCAGGCTGGTAAACAAGAATATACATACTGTTTAATATATAAACAAAGTGTTTTCTCAAATAGGAGTATCCACTAAAAATAATGTTTAAAATGATAACAACCTCCCCAAATTACATTGCCATTGAAAAACTTTGTAAATTTTATTTTCTAATTACAGAAAATTATTTCATGCAAATTTCCTCTGGTTGCTATTTCACAAGTGTACATTTTCTTCCAATTGCAGTGTGACATTTGAAACACCCTGTATATGTTAGGGCAGACAGTTATAAAAAGTAGTGACACAAGGTCAGACCATTTTATGCTATTAAGTAACAAATTAATGTTCAAATGTTATCCTATAAAATAGCTTAAAAACAACAAATATCAAATAAACTAACCAAAATTCAATAAAATAAATTTTAAAGTCTTGCAATTTATTTGGTTTTAGAACATTTAATATAAAATTACAATCCATGAAAATACTGCAATTAGTGATACTAGCAACATTATCCTTATTTTCTATTATGTGAACTATTGTCAAATTTTTGCATCTATTTTGACTAATGTTTGTTTTCTTATTTTTCATCATAAATTAAGATGAAAGTAAATACTCTTTACATTATTCACTGTTGTCCTCATCTTTCTTGCCATATTCACAACATTTCAGCCATTGTATGCTCCAACCTTTTTCAGGTGATTGGAATTTTGAACAGAATCCTTTATTTCTGCTTTATTACTGGAATTGTTCTCATTCCACAAGTCATGCCACTTAGAGATGTCTTAGTAATCTCCATTTAACGCAACTAAGTTTTCTTTACCAATGCTGTTGCCAGGTACTGAACTCAAAAATCTTTAGTTCAAGTCACTGGATTCTATCAATGCTTTATCACATGGGTCATACATCCTCAAGTGTTGTGAGTTCAATACCTGTCTACATCAGTGATAAACAAAAACTTAGAGCTGCATTAAATGGAGATAACTAAGACATTTAGAAGTGGCATGACTCATTGAACAAGAAAAATCTAACCAAGTAACAAAATAAGGAGTTCAGTTCAAAATTCCAATTACATGAAGGTTGAAGTAAACAGCTGCCGAAATATTGTGAATATGGTAACAAAGATGAGGACAACAGTCTGAATAATGCAAATAATGTAAAATACCTCATCTCAGAAATATGGGCAAATATTGAAGTAAATATTAGTTAAAATTAGACACTCTGCAATGGTAAATTTTAGAGTTACTTTGAACTTTGGTCAATGTCATTTCACATTTGTTTTGAATAATATTGAAAAGCACAAAGGAAGCTCTTCAGTTTTCAATATAATATTGAAACACTAGCAAAAACAGGAGACAAGTGTTGATGCATGTGCAGTGATGTTTTTCTATTACCTCTATCAACATTTGAGTTCACATCCCAGATAGATGGAAAAAATTGAAAAAAAGATTCTGAAAAAAATTTAAATGTTCATTTTGAAGATGAAAAAAATCATAACTAAAAAAAACATTAGCATTGGATACTGTGTATGCAATAAAAGGATCAAAGGTAACATCAAAAAAAGACTTAAAATGGTTCAACCATTTGGCAAAAAATAAAAGAAAAATACAATAGGCCTATGATATAAGCTTTTTCTAGTAAAAAGAAAAGATTTTTAAAAATCTTTTTAATATTTTTCTCCCTTTATTAACACAAAACCAGATTTAAATATGAAAAAGTTGCTGTTAATGAAATAAATATCCTGATACAATAAAATAAAATGTTAATTTGGCAGAACATCTGGTCACACACACACAATAATATGATTGGTTGAGAATCCAAACCTGACACAACAGAAAGGCACCATGAAGAAATCAAGTTGAGTCCAGTTATCTTTAAGCATTGTCCTAATGCCTTGTTGAAAGTCATGACAAAGCCAAAACTAAGTGATAATCAAAGATGACTGAATTCAAAGCACTAGTCTTAATTCTGGAGATGTGTGAATACATTCTCCTTTTTGTTTATATCAGTTAGAATAGTTACCTTGATAACTAGGCAAAGCTGCTTGATAAGTTTCATTGCCCAATTATGGAGGGGTCATGGCTTCACAGAAGCCTGGAGCATCCCTTCAACATAATTGAAAATGGGTAGAAACACCAAGGTGTTAAAGAATTCAAATGGGCTCTGATCAGCCTCAAAAGGGTTCTGAACTGTGCTTAATAACTTATGCAGTGGACCTCACCAAAAATCTGATGCAACAATTTTTAGTATTTAAATTTAATTATTTTATTTTTTGTAGTGTGGACAAGTTAATGACTCCAAGAGCCACTGGAAGCTTTTGCAGTTATAAGAATTAAAACATTTAAAAACAGCTTTAAAGTGGTGGGAATAATAATGAAGTCTACTCGTGAACATTTTAAAATTGTTTAAATACATTTTACAAGTTTGTACATTTCTCTAAAAACAACCACACAGAGAGGGAGAGATATTTTAATCCAAAATTGACCTCTGAGGTTAATTCTATTCTTTCTGCTTAAGTTAACCTCCACCCAACATTCCAGTTTACCTCCAAGAATATAATCACTCAGCTGCAATACAGATGGTAAAAAACCAGACTAATTATACCTCCAACAACCCAAAACAATGAATTTGACCTTACCTACACTAACATTTGTGAGATCAAAAACATTCTTGTGTTTTGTAAGCAAACAGTTGGCAAGGCATTGTATATTATGATCACGAGTAACCTCAAATGTCCCCGCCCAAAGCCTATATAGCTTATGTTAAAGGAGGATGCCACATGCGCCTTCATGCCAAAAACTGGCTTTGATTAGGTGTGATTGCAACATAGACAGAAGACTTAAATATTAGAAATGTGCCATCAGAATTAATAATTTTTTTTTTTTTTAAATATTTTCTTCTACAACTTACTGTAAAGTAAGACTTAATTCCTCTTTAGCTACACATGAAATCAATTATGGGAGAAAACATGATATGCAAAAGATTCCAGCCAAAAAGATGCTTGGAATGTTTGCAACATGAAATAACAAATTTGCATATTTAATGCAAGCAACAAATGCCATCAGGAAATTCCTGATATCCCTGATATTTCAAGAGTGGGTTTCTACATTTTATACAAAAGGAGACAACTTGGAAAATTTTGATCACACTGCATAATTGAGAAAATTAAGATAATTTAAAAAAAAAAAAAAAAAAAAAAAAAAGTGTGATCTAAAGGAGGTAAATTAGTTCTTCAGCTTAATAAAAAACAAAAATAATGTCAGTAGGCAAATTAACTGATTGACATTTGGTTGAATAAGACTATCAAGTAAAGGCCCAGTCATACTGCAGCTTGTGTCACTGACTGATGATTAGTATGTTAGTGACAAATTATTACTAATCTACAATTGAGAGTTTTTAGCAAGGGACTTGTTAGTGATATACAATTAGCTATATTTGAAAGTTTTATACCATTTTTAATAGTCTTAACTTTCACACACTACTTAAATTAGGCAACTGCTGGTTTTGAAGTTGTTATAAAATTTTAGAATGGTAATGTATTTTCTTCATATTAACTGCTGTTTCTCCAATTCATTATTTTTTCAACAAAATATTTGTAGACTTCATGGATAAGCATTTTTTGAAAAATTTGAAATCACTGCTTTATACAAACATTGCTTTCTGAGAAAAAAAATAGTGATTGCTAATATTAAGTAGATTTATTAATTGGTTAATATCATCAAGAATTTTTTTTCTTTTTACAGTAAGGGTCATCCTTTACAAGGTTTGGGAGCCACTTGAAGTAGAGTATTACATTATGAGGCCATTTGTGTGTATAAAAGAAGAATATCACAGTTAACCTTAGCCTTGAACATGGTAAGATTGTAGTGATTAGGAAATATCCTGTTGGAAGTTGGTTCCACAGAACAGTGGTTTGAGGGAAGAAGATGGTTGAGTAGAACTTAATGATAAAATACAAAGGCAATGTGAGTGGTTTGCCACAATGTAAGTGGCATGGCATATTCTTGAATTGAAGGTCTGACTTAGTGGGAATGTAGTTCATCTGAGCACTTTCTGTTGAAGTAGCATTAGAGCAGCAAGCGGCTTGCCATATCCTACTTGAGAGAGAGCGAGAGAGGGTAGAGAATAATTTGTTACCCACAAGGGTTCAGATTCTTTTGGACCATCAAGGCTGGAAAGTGAGGTCTGGGCAGCTCCAGTCCAAATATGACAACAGTACTTTGATTTTGGCCTGATTTGGTTCTTGCATAAACGTAAAGTCTAGTAGGATTTAGGTACTTACTCGAATGAAACAGGGAGCCGACTATTTTACTTGCATCTTTAGCTATGGATCATATGTACCAGTTCCACTTGAGGTCAGGTGTGAGTTTGAAACCCAATAGTTTTTCAATGGTATAGTGCCTTCCCAAGGGGACAGTTTAATTGTAACTGGTGGTAGTCTGGGGTTCAATCAGCAATGATGGAATGTAGCTAGTTTGGTTATTGAGGCATTGAATGTAATTAGCCAGTTTTTACCCCACTGGGTAGTTTGTGCAAGATTGAAAGAGAAATCAGTTACCAATATCTGACCATCAAGAGTTTTAGAGGTGCATCTGTATATAGTCATATCAGTGGCTTAGATGTTTACAAATGATCTAAGTATATTCTTAAGTAGATTATTTATGTAAATCAAAAAGAGGGTTGGTCTGAGGAGTGACCCTTCCACTGATTCCATAACTGAGAGCTTGTGTAGTAAACCCTTGTGCCACACCATGTTGAAGGCCTTTGAGATATCTAATGCTATGGTTCTTGAGGTGTGTATGTCATCTAGAGCCTCACTGATTCTGTAAGTGATGGTACTTAGGACATCTGCAATGGATTGGGTCAATCAAAACCCATACTGCTCATAACTGAAAAAGTTCTTTTTTAGTTGCTGGATAATCTTATTGGTTATGGTTTCAAAAGATTTACTGATGAGTGTACTGAGAGAAAGACAATCACATATCTACCTTTTTGAGAACTGGACAAACACTTGACAATGTCCATAGGCTTGGGAAGAACTTCTCCAAGCAACGTTTGAATAACTTCATAAAGGATTAGGAATAATTCCAAGTTGATATTCTTTAGGACAACTACTAGATTTTTGTCTGGGACAGTGGCTTTCTTATGGTCAAGGCTTTTGATAAGTCTACCACCGAGTCTTTGAAACAACAAAAATTAAGAGTTCCTCAAAACCTTTGATATCTGCCTTCATCATTAATTTTGCTGGAGTGGACTAACCATTCTTTATGCTGGATATTGAAGTCACCTTTTTTTATGAAAGCTAGCCAAGAGAAATTGAGAGGATATTATCAATCTTCTCAGATATTTGATCAAAGATGACCATCTCTTCATCCTGACTGCGATAGAGAGCAAAGAAGAACGTGGTACTATAGATAAGTGCTACACAGAAGAACATATACGAGAAATCGGAGCCCTCAGTTTTTGCATCCCTACCACAGGGAAACTTATCTTTGATGTAAGCTTGGAATCCATAGCTATTTAGGTGCTTGTGTTTTGCTATAGAGGTAAATAGCCCAAGACTGTGAGCTCCTCTAGTGTGCTTGAGGCATTGATATCAGTTTCATAAAAGTAACAGGAGGTCAGGTTTGGACTGAAGATGGTATTCCACTTTTGGAAAGTTGGAACAGATTCCTCATGCCAGTGCAGGAGATGGTATACATGGAGTCTACTTTTTCTTTTTTTGAGTTTTTTTTTTCACAAATAGGGGAAAAAAGCGTAATTGAAAAAGTGTAATTGATTCAAATTCAAAAGTTTCTAATCCTAATTTCCAAGTTATATAAATGGCAACCTATTTCAGGTTTTGTTATATATATTTTATATTTAAAGTTTCTGGGGTATTTTCTAAAGTATAAAATGCATTTGCTGACTGCTATTTTAAATGAATTGTCTAAAATATTTAATATATAAAATGAATCTTGCTTATTGTCTCAGTTTATTTTCTAGCTAAAAAAGAAATGGCAAAGTACAAAGTGTTTTCGACTTTATGAAAATTGTTACATCTTTCTTTATAATTCAATGAATAATGCATTGTAAAGAGGAAAAATGAAACAAACTAAAGCCAGTTGCTAAATCTACTTTATCACAAATAGAAGACAGGCAAGAAAAAAAAAAGAAAAAACACTGTAGAAAATTCTATTCTATTTTAATACATAAACTCTCCCAGAAATAAATATAGAGAATTTGAAATTACTCAACTACTTTGAATTCTATTTAAAAAGATAATATATGAGCTGGTTTTGTCTTACAGTCTCCAAGGTCTTTACAACTATCAGAAGAAATACTACTAATTTAATGCTGGCAGCTAAACTAGTTCTTTCCACTTTGAGAATTTTATGTACATAATACAAAATGCCCCCATTTCAAGAGACAAAAACTGGCTGCTAAACCAAACAATTAAAAATTATTCAATCTTGTATGAAAGACTGAATTGGTATATTTTATTACTACAGAATTCAGGATTAAATAAGAATCCTTTTGAACAACAGGTACCATTACAGAGTTCTGCTAAAAATTCATTTCCTACTTATAGCAACAGAGAAAAGAACAGTCAATCTAATGACGATTCTGATTATTATAAGTAGCTAGGCAAGTACCAACCAATCAACATGTTTATCTCAATAGTCAGTAGTGTGGGTTGCATATTGAATTTTATTGATCAGTAAACAATCTAGTTATAGACGGAAATGAAAAGCAAAGTGGAACCCTGGGAAGGGTCTTTTCTCTCTCTCTCTTTATTGCATGTAGAGCATGGAAAAGCAATTTCAGTGCCATACATTGAATAGATGCACAATGAATGGCTTTATTAACAAAGGAATCATTTACACTGTTGATTCAAGGCAATATGTATTTGCTTAAACATCAACAGAAAATAAGAGATCCAGGCAGACACTATGAAAGTATCTTACCCCCTTGTTTCCCTGCCTAACAAATGAAATACAATTTCTAGTGCAACTCCCATATCACAGACTAGCATTACCTCACTGTAACTGGTTAACATGACAGCAAAATCAGAGAGTACTAAAACTATACTTTTTTTATTTATTTATTTACATATTTTATGTGTCAATGTTTTTTTGACTAAGCTTATCAAATATTTCAATTTAGATTTACTACAAGGTTTTAGAGCATATACATACCATCAAAAAGAGTTGAAATTTCTAAGACACATGAAAAAAGAAAGTTTAGAAAATTTGACACTCACAGAACATACTGAAGGCAAGAGACAGGGAAAAAGCAGTGCATAACCTAAGAAGCTTGTGTAAATGGTTGATAGAATAGGTTAGGAAAGATAGTAAAAATACAAAATTTATTAAGAGCTACATAAGAAGCTGTGCAGAACCATGATTGCCCACGTCCTGAAGGGTCATGGCACATAAAAGAGTACAAACCTTCAATGCCAATTTTTTAAAAAAATGGCCAATTAAGATGAGGCTTATTAAATATATATCAGAAAATATACTTTTAATCAATGATTACTCTGCAAATTATATCTGACCAATTTGGAGTAAAATAAGTGATAAATGCAACAGTTTCTTCCACCACACTTCTTGCTTGTGTAACTCACTTCCAGCTTCTTGCTTTCTAGCTAAATTTAATCTTCAAAAATTTAAATACAACGTCAAGTGTTATCTTCTGACTTAGTTCTTGTTTTTTTTTTTTTATTGTTCCCTCTTCATAGTGTTTTTCATCACCTCATATTCTCTAACTTAGTAACCACTTGCATCTTAGTGGCTTGCTTGAGGCAGAAATGTTTAAAAAAAAAAAAAAAAAAAAAAAAAAAAAAAAAAAAAAAAAAAATCAGTTAAGAGGGGGAGTGCTTTTTATTTTTTGCTTGGTATGAGTACAGCAGTGTTTATATTAGGTTGGAATCTGTACTGTTTTCTTTTTTCTTCAGTTTCCATTAAAAATTGCTTCAAACTGAACACAACTGCCCAATATTCTGTGATGGGTGGTCAAAAAAAGGCCTGGATTTTATGGTATGGAATGGGTGGTGGGAAAATGAAATGTTGATGGCAGTCAATGAGCATTGGAAATTAATGTGGAAAATAAATAAAAACCTAATTAGTTTTGAGAAATCAGATTGGTTAAGGTATTCTTAAAGAATATTAACTGAGATTAATTACATTCTTGAAACTCTTGAGATGAAGTTGCTTATAAAAAATTTATTTACCTATCAATATGGTCTGCTTTCTTAAGTAGAATAATTTTGAAGAACATGCTTTCTGAAAATGTGCCAAGCCCACCAAACAGTTATGTTTGTTTACATATAGACATACTTGCTGGGATTTTCATAGGAAGAATAGTTTTTTAGAATCAGGTTACCACATCTGTCAAGTGGTGGATTGGCCATATACTTTTGAGGAGGGGGATACGGGGGGGGGGGGGGGACTCCTAGAGAGCATGGACAAATTGCATCAATACATCATTGCTGACAAGCTTTCAATCTGAGTCACATATACATACACACACAAGTGGGTGGTAGAGAAGAGACAGGGGAGATGTAGGAGAGATACAGGAAAAGCAAATTGTAACAACAGCCACAAATGAACAGAGAGATTATTTCCAAACTTATGAAAAGGGGGCAAATAGAAAACAGACACATTTGACTGGTTCTATCAACATAGTTGGATTTCATACTATAGTATACAAGCATCAAACATTAGAATTTACAGAAGTTTATATGTATATGACCAAGAAGTAAAATTAGCTACATTTTAAAATTCCGTGATGGTATTTCAGTCTTTTTTATCATTATTTCAAGGCTTTGATCAATTTTGAAGATCAGTCAACATTATAATGTTCTTAATATATATTATTTATAAAAGCAATCCAAAGCTTATAATATCACTACTTTATCACATTTTTTATTTTACTATTCTGAGTAAACGTCACTATTTAAGGGGTGGGAAAAAAAAAAAAAAAAAAAAAAATTTACATTCTCCAAGGAGTCCTGAGTTTACTAAATGAAGTTTGTGGACAATTTAATTTCTAAAAATTTCATTTAAAAAATTAGGGGGGGGGTTTATAGATGCATATTTTTTTTTACCAAGATTTTATAAAAATAATTTCAGAAATAAATTTAATAAGTCCTGAAAGTTTCATTAAAATCTGACAATTATTTGATTTAAAAAAAAAATATAAAACAAATTTTGGTATTTCCTCTTAATAAACATTTTGACAAAACTAAGTTTACAACCCTTTTTTATCATTCTATGCTGTTTTTTTAGTGAAAAAGTGGGGGTACCTACTGTTATTTAACCCATGGCTCAAGGAAGAAGTGGGTTCATACCTTTCCCAAGGGCGTAGGCATAAAGTGTGAAGTGAAAACAACAGACACTGATGAAATATGAACTGTTTTCAGATTCCACTTATTGCACCGAAAACCATTATCTGCACATACCAGGGCGATTATTCTACTACTTCTGTTTAGTAGTAAGTGGTAGTAAGTGTCTATGTGCTTTATGAGAAGGGGGGGATATATATATATATATATTACACACACACAATGTTCATACATTAACTGCCTATCTGTTTATTTCTATATGGTAACAGAATGGGGGTGGAAAGAAAAGTGTGATGAGGGAGAGATGGAGATGAAAGAGAAATGTTTATTACTTTAATCTTTTAAATCAAGTGAAGCTTTAATAATATTTTAATTAGAAAACCTTATTTTTAAAATTCCATCAATTTACTTAAAGTATATATGGAGTAAATTCCCAAAGACACAGAAAATCTTGCAACTGGAGATTCATACGCAAAATATGCAGGAGATTATATTATTAATTTGGAAGCTAACTGAGCTTTTCAAAAGTATAGAGGTACAAATTTTGGCCATCTGTAGTTTTATTGGAAACGTTAACTAAGAATGAGTGACATTATCATGTTAAAAAATTGTATTTTGTTTTATCTGAAAGAAAATTCAAGCTATAATTAAGATTTGTTTTTATTAGTACTGAAATTTACCAATATCTTCACTTTATTCATTATCTACACTTTTATAATTATAATTTTTTTATAATTATAAATAAAAAGAACTTTCTTTTATAAAAGTTTTTTTAAAGTACTTTCTAGATTCAATGAATAATTTATTGACTGGTAACAAATGTAAAGAAAGCCCCTTTTAATGTAGTGAACCCAACTTTGGAATTACTTCAATAATTTACATAATTGTTTTTTTTTTTTGTAAAGGGATGGATTTTCTTAATGATTCCTATAAATAAAAGCAGTATTTACCGAGTTTCATTCTCAACATTAAATACATTGCAGCAATCCAGCTTCTCTTCTGCTAACAAATTTTACATGCATCCCTACCAACTCAAGTATTTCAACTAATGAAATTAGGTATAAGCAATTCTAAATTGAAATTATATATAATGAAACAGGCTTGTCTGCAGACGATTTATATATATATATATATATATATATTAAAGAGGTTATTACAAAAAAGAAAAAATTCTAACTGTATTACATTTACGTAGCATAAATAAATAACCAAGTCTTAGTTCAAGAAATATTATAGTTCAGTGAAAATCCCTTTTTAGCATTTCTTTAATCTGTCGCTAATATTAGAGAACTGTAGTCATTCCATGCTTCATAATAGAAATTGAATGGTACTTATTTTGCATCTCTATGCCAAAGGGATCCATGAGATATGACCCTTTTACTCTTGCCAAAAAGATGAATTTTGGAAAATAGTCAATAGTTAAATCTCAATGTTTCATTTTTTTTTTTTTCATCCACAAGCTAAATATATATTTTAAAATACCTGGATAGATCTAAAAGATGATTTCTTTTTATTTTTTTTTTTTTTGTTTAAAAGGTCAAATAAGATAATTTGACTTTGACCAGAACCTTCAATTTCTCAAAACTCTAGCTTTAAAATTTTTAAAAGTTTGACAACAAATTTGTCTGCCTTATGGCTAGATATATAAAAAAAAATTGTGGTGGACTTGATTGTGACCTAAGTTACAAGGGTTTTACTGAATTGGGACAAATTCAAAATGACAGATTTTGATATTTGTCACTATATGTTTAACATTTTCTTATCTCCCAATATGGTCAAATTGTAAATCTTTAGAAAGTTCTTTCACTATTGATTAATATTCATACAAGAACTATGGTCATAAAACCAACAACATTTCTATTATTTCTGGTTAAATATTAACCAATTCAGTGGAAAATAACTTTATGTTTGATTATGTTTACATTTTATACAAAATTTTTTATATGAAAGCATGACATAATGAAAATATTTAAAGTGTCATGAATTATTAATGTTAAGATAGCATAAAAATAGGAAAATATGCAACAAATAATGTTAATGGTTAACAAAGTTGTGTTAACATGAGACAGAAAATAAACATACAAAACCACTGTTTTAGTTTTTATATACAAGATTAAGCTACAAGCCACAAGCCACCTTACTGTTCCCACAACTGCAATTTTTTTTTTTTTTTAATTTAGAATTCTTCTATATATATATATATATAAAATAAGCTCTACATGGTCACAGTTTTAAATGACTGAGATATTGATGTGACTATTTTCCAAAATTCACCTTTTTGGCAAGGATCATCTCAAGAACCTTTTGACCTAGAGATGTAAAATGATACCATTCATTTGCTATCATGAAACACTATAAGCATATCAAACTTAAAAGAATCTATGTTGGTGATGGTCAGACCTTTCTTGATTTGATACAGGTAACTTTACTTACCGAAGAGTTTTGTCAAGTACAGAAATAAAATTCTTACAGCTAAATGGAGTATCAGTACCATGTCTTCAAGAGTAAACAGTAAATATGACAAAAATAAGAGGAAAAGGTAATTTAGGAAATTATAACTAAAGACAGTAAATGTTTTTCTATAAACAACAAAATAATACAATTGAAGAAAGTTCCCAAAAGGAGCCAATTTCACTAATATATTACAGTTGAGTTAAACATTTAAGAAATAGAACCATTATGAAGTAAGTGTTAAAGTTCTTTTCTGATTTTTTTTTTTAAATGTACACACACAAACATTGTATGCCAAAATTTTAATTGATGTTATTTTTTCTTACAATTATTTTTGAAGAGTAAATTCCATTAAATTTTTCAATTCTAGAATTAATTTTTAGAGCTCAGTTTTAATTTTTATGATACAAAATTAATGGATTAAAAATTGAGAATAGTAATTCTCACACAGCAAATGCATTTACACTAGTAACATTTTCACATGTTATTTCCCAAAGATTTCAAAAATATGGATGTGTACACCTACACACAAGCCTGCAGAAAGACACTAAGCAACTAAGTATATCATTAGTCAATTTAAACACTTAACATTTAGAAGCAGGCTTGGAAGGGGAAACAAATTGCCAGCAGGCACTTTTCAGTAAGTCACAAAAAAACAGGGTATTTGATGGTCAACAAGCTGAATCAGTTCAATACTGCTCTTGTCAAAACCATTGAAGTCATAATGGCTTCTTTTTCTGTTTTTATACATTTGATGAAAAGGATTAAGGTTAAGAGGAGACTAAAAGTGATTATCCACTTTAGAGAAGAAATGCTTACTCTACATAATGTTTCAATTACTATCTGGCTTTTCTCAGATATTAATTGCAGTTAATAAACCTTAAGAGAATGTTGAATGGGGCACTTTATTTTGAATAGAAGGTATATATTATTTAGTTTTATTTAGTTTTAAGCTGCTCTTTGAATCTTACTGTCTAGGACAACCTACTGAATAAGAAGCATTGGTCTTTTCTTTAAAATAATTCCCAAGTTCAAGCATGGCAAAAGTGGGGAAAGTGAGCGACAACATAAAGAGAAAGCTGGGGCACCTCGAAGTGGTGTAATGGTTAGCAAGCTTGTCCCACAAGAATCATTACAATTGAGTAGTGAGTTCGATCCTCACTGGGTGTCCCATACTTTCAGCCTTGTGCCACATCTAAGCTATGATTAAAAAAAAAAAAAAAAAAAAAAAAAAAAAAAAATCACCATAAAAATAAAGCTGACAATGACAAAGAATGAATATATAGCAACATATTTAAAATAATATAAAGAATTCTGCTTAAGTCTTTCTTGTTTACTAATGCTGACTTTCTTTAGCTATTTTGATACTTGTTAACAATTCAAGAGTCACTGTACTACTCAAATGATAATTATTTCAATTTATAGGTGTTACTCCAAACAACCTCTGCAGTCATGTACCCTCAGTGAAGAAGTTCTTTAAGCTTCCCATAACCATACAATATTTTCAGCTTTTCCACATAAGATGAAAATTCAGATATTAATTCTTTAAAATAATTTATTTGCTCTCAGAATGCTTATCTTTTTTTCGACATTTATAACAGAATCAAACAAGGTTGATGAAATTTGTCATTAATAGAATTAGTATATATGAAATTTGATTTTCACAGACAAAAAAATTTTTTTTAAAAAAATCATAACTTTCATATACAATAAAACTGAAGGCACCTTAATGTGATACAATGGTTAGCAAACTCATCTTGCTAGAACAATTACAACTGAGTAGCAAGTTCAGTACTCACTGGGTGACCCATACTTGATAAATAAATAAATAAAAAGTGAAATTTACTGTTACATTTTCAAGAACACATGGCAGCCTTACTAATAGTTGTACCATTTGATATTGACAAACTGAAAAACTTAATTCTGAAGCTCTATAAAAAATAAACTGCTATTGCTGTAACATTTTTTTTTTGCAATTTCCACACATCATTTCAAACCCTCTTTACTTTTATATATCTTGATATGCCACATTTTTTTAAAGAATTTTTTTTTAAAATCATATCACCCCGAGCAAGGCAGTAATGCCACTGATGTGAAGGGGGTTATGTAAGAGTGAAAAGATTGGAAAAGAGAAAACCAGAAACCACTTAATAGTAATTACTTATTGAATCAACAAATAGTAAAGTGCAATACATTTTTTAAAAAAAGCTTTGTTTAATACACAAACATACTAACTTCAGAAATTTATTTATTTTAGTAACTATAACAACTTTTCTGACAAAGCTTCAACCAAGATTGATGAAAAAAAGAGAAAAATACTGCTGTTGTTGGCAAGCAAACAGTCAGTATTTAACTCCATACATGTATATAGGTAGTGATAAAAATTTTCTAGTACAGCTAGTTGCCACAAGTGTCAGGGTGTGCCCAATGACACCATTTAGTGCAATGGGGAGGTGCTGCCTAGGAAAGGCACCCTCCAAGTTCTAAATCTTTAGATTGTTTTTAGAACATGAAAAACCAGAAAAGTACATTGACTATCAATTGTTTCAAAAGATTCAAAGATTATATATATATATATATAATTTCAAACTTTTCTGTTTAATAGAATATATTCAAGCCAGAAACTAAAATTTGCCTGAAACCCTATTGTGGATGAAGGAGAAATCTCTTAAACATTTCTATTTGATTGCTAATTGAAATTAGGGAGAGGAAGAAAATATGTCAAAAATAATTTATGCATTTTTTTTAATGTAAAAATATTAAAGAAAAGGTCATTTTCTATAACTTAATATTTTAAATGTCTCTGCCCTACCACTGCCAAGCTACACAAAAATAACTGATTAAGTATTAAGTTCTTTCCATGATTGTATAACATAACCCAAAATTAGCTAACTAAAAAAATAATGAAACAAAAAGATTAATTTCCTGTCTGTGTCATTTACATTAAGTCACAAAGTAGCAGTTAATTTTCATAAAAGAATCAATTTCTTTACTCTGAATTTTTGAGATGATGTAAATAATCTCCTTATTTGTTTTTTGTTTTTGTTTTGGATTAATGTGGAATTCATTGCATTCACTAATGCACAAATATCCTTGGGATAAGTATTAATTCATCTTCCCTCCAGTTATGGGTTAAAAATACCAGAACAGACTGTGTTTTGTAGCCATGGCTGGCAACCAGTCTAGTGTAGAAAGTAATGACAACCTACTACACAAAAATTGCCCAGTCATATCTCTTTTGAGACATAATCATCCAAGTGTGTATCATATATGGCACTTAACTGACTGTGGTTATGACAACATTTTACCTGTTGCACCCTCTGGCTTTCCTTAGAGGTTTTCTAATAAGGCAAATTTCAAGAAATTTGAAAGTGGAACCCTTCATTCCACAAGAAAATAGATTATAACACTGGTCTGTGAATTTGGTAACAGTAATTGAAAGTTCAATCCCTGGATCAAGTAGTACAGACTTGGACTCAGTGGAAACAGTGAGCAATACTAAAAAGAACAAAACATGATATACCTAGACATTTATAGCAGAACAAAAACAATTTATTGTAGATTAAATAAAAAAAAATGTTCAGTTTGAAATTCCCTGAAGGTTACCCATATCAACAGATTAGAGAGCACAATGGCTGAAACATAACATGAAGACATAAGTCAAAAATTTTAAATGGTATCAACTTCTTGACTCTGAAGAAACAAGAATTTTTTCTTTTTTTAAATATTTGATATTCTAAAAGCAATTCGAGGTAAAAAATCTTTTACAAATACCCTACCAAACTGAAGCAAATGACAAGTTTATATGAAACAAAGTTTTAAAATGTTTAATACCTGCACAATGTCTATAAAATAAACACCTTGATTTCATTTGTCTATTTCATTTATATATAAACTAAAAAAGAATGAAGTGAAGCTTTCATTAAGTCTTTCAGCTGACATCATAGAAAGAGGATGAACCTATACTCAAAGTGTACAAAAGTAAAGATCATTGATCTGATTTTTGATTAAGTTTTAAAAAACCAACAACTTAAAATTTTCAATTGAAGTTTCTTTGCTACCAAAGACTTTCCCTAAAACATTTTTCTTTGCAAATAAATTTGTAGTTTTTATTTACATAGTAGTCATCATGTCAGATGATGACTGAATTTCTAATGTAAATTTCTACTTTTGAAAGAAGCCATAACAGCTGTATCAAAAATGTGTGTGCGCGCACACACACACACAAAAGTTTTAATCTATTTTTATTCATGTTTTAATCTGGGAAAATGAATAAATCCTCATCAAGTATGTTAAACCTCTGTATAATAGGGTTGTAAAGAGAACATGATCTTGATTTACATAGGGTGTGGCAGAAATACCTCCTACATAATAGTAAGACATTGAGCTGAATAAAGACACCATATCTTACCATTATGTGGAAAGTATTTCTGCTAAACTGTATTAACCAAATTATTACTAAAAAATAAGTTCAAATTATAGAGGAGTGAAAAAAAAATTGTAAATTCAGGATAATAAAAAGGCATGCATATTTTCATATTGAAGCAATAAAAAAGCAATTCAGCAATTTGATAAATACTGGTTTAAATTTTATGACATTTAAAGTATTTAGGAGTTTACATTCAATACTTACAAACTTCAACCAAGTTATCAGCATTATTTTTTAGAAATTAATTTGTGTACAGAAAGAAAAAAAAACACAATGGCACACTGTCATAAAGAGTAAACAAAGATCTTTACAGATTATCTTTAAGATTCTAGAATTTATCATTGTCTTTTATCAATATTATTCAGTTTTCTATAAGCTCTATATGTATTGTCATATGACTACTTGCATTCTGTCAATAACTAGGGATCAGTAGACCACACAATTTTGAGAAATGTATCAACTGGGATAAAGTTGTTCAGCCAAGATATGCAAAACCTATTGAAAAGTAGTAGGAAATTGACATATCTGTGCTATTATATTATCATAAAAAAATGTGGTAGAGAAATAAATATGATAACTACCAGTATTAATTAGAATATTTTTGGGATAGACTATATAATTCAGCATGACTATAAACCAGATACTAAAACAATCAAGAATCAAAGAAAATCTTGAAAGAAAAAGAAACACCCAACCTTCTTCAGAATACAAAGTTTACTTAATATTTTTCTACAAATGGAAGAACTGAAACTTATCAAAGTTAACAATATTACTACTTATTACCAGATATTTATTAAGCTTAAAAAACATGAAACAGGATTTTAACTTTGAATACTCAAACTTTCTATAAGTAATTTTTCTCTCAAAAACTGTCAAATAAATAGTTTGTCAGAGTGAAATAAAAGAAATTAATTTTCTATGACTAATCCTTAAAAGGCTGTTACACAATGGCCTTGTTCCCCATACAATGACCTGTAGTCCAAGAAAAACAAGACTACATTAAAATGTCTCAGTTAATACACTCCTTTTTAGTATTAAGAGAAAAAAAAATGTCCTTCTTCCCAACTCCCACACAATTCATTTTACAACTTATTACCAATATTCAGAGAAATAGCCCTATTATTCTCATTCTGTCAATGGGAGTTTATTTAAGGTCAAGTAGACACTTGACCCTCCTTTGAATTGGTCAAGTGACATTCTTCAAACTTCCTGCATATTGCAGCTGAACAGCTAAGTAAAGCAAAAAAAATAAAAATAAAAAATAGCGAGGAAAAAAAGAAATAAAAGATAACTTAAAACCCAATATTCTTAATAAGAAAACCAGATTAAAGTCAGTTTATGATACTGGCTTGACATATGACCTTAGAGGGGGGTGCCATATTTCATAGTGTCTCTTGATTAAAAAAGTTATTTGGGAAAGTGCTTAGCTTCTGTAGCAAAAACATAATTCTTGATTAAATAGTAGGACTACATGTTCAATTCTAGTTTAAGGAGCAGCTAAGCTTCAGAGCAGATATCAATTTTCAATAAATCAGAAAACTATTAGCACCTCAAATTAAAACAATATTGTCAACTAAATTTATGAGAGACTTGGACAAAAATTATTGGCAATAAAAAAATTTTTTTTTTTAATCATATCACCCCAAGCAAGGCGGTAACACCACTGATGTGCAGGGGGCTACGTAATAGTGAAAAGATTGGAAAAGAGAAAGCCGGAAACCACATCCTAAACAGGAAACAAGGGATGAGCCTCTTAACCTATTCAATAGACGTGGGTGGAGTGTGAACAGGGCGATAGATAGATCTATCTACTCCAATTAATGCAACAAAATCTGTTAATGTACAATATTCTGAGATCAGGTATCAAAAATACTTTTTTGTTGCTTTCATTACAGCATTTTAACTAGTTCAATCCAACTATATCCAAGTATAGCCTGCATTCAGAGGTAACCAAGAAAACATAAAAATTAAAGTATATGCATCAAAATACAGGAACTATATTTTTCCGTATCTTAAGAGTATTGACATTAACAGATTCCATTACCAAAAAAAAAAAAAAAATTGGATAGGAATTGATATTTAAGCTTAAGTGTTATGGATCAAAGCATCATTTTAAGCATTATGTACTAATGAAAATACTAAAGTAAGCATATTAGACCAACACTGCTGTTGCAGGAGAAAAATATGAATGGATGCCCTCTCAGGAAGGCTTCATGCATTGAGAGATTGGACGAATGGTTGGCTGGTTGGTCACTTGTATCTAAGGATGCCAATCTACTAGGAGAAGCTAGCTAATCCCTGTTGCAGTCTCCTACTCAGGAATATTTGTGTTTGTTCAACACCCACAGAGCCCATCTGTGGTTTATACTGCAACTATGCTGAGTGGACCTTAGTTACAGCTTCTGGGAGAGAGCACCTTATCTAGCATGATCAAGTCTGAACAAAGCCACTCAAACCTTAGGTTACAATGACTTGTGACACTGTGCTGTATTAGCACAACCATCGACTGCTCCCACCCGAGGGTTCCATTTACCCACTTCCACTCACAAGATTTGAGTCAACCTGTGCAATGGTTTTCAGGCACTTTCCAAAGGTGCTGCATGCTGAGATCACATCTTCCAGACTGATAAGATCAAGAAGTCACCTTCCTGACAAAATCAATTCTGGTGAGATTTGAACTGGGGTTTCATGAATGGAAAAATAAATATTCCAACCACATAGCCAAGTGCCCTTGAGAGACTACTGGGTCTTAAACTCACACCTGACCTCAAGTGGAACTTGTACACATGTGCCATCACTAAAGATGCAGGAAAAATGGTTGGTTCCTTGTACCAACCCAGTAAGTACTGAACTTCTTATGCTATCTTCTACCTTTAAGAGCTAGCTGAAAATGGAGTACTATTCCCATATTTGAGCAGAAGTTGCTCATTCTTCACTTTCCACTGTTGATAGAGTTCAAAAGCATTTCAGAGTTCTTGTAGGTGACATTATTTTCCACCTACCAACCTCTTTCACAGATAGGATGTGACAAACTTCTCATTACTTCCATGGAAGTGCTTGGATAAACTACATTCCTTGGTTCCACCAGTTCTAACCTTTGTGGCTTGGACCCACTATGCCACTTACATTGTAGCAAACTACCCATATTCATTTCATATTCTATCAGCAAGAATTAAGTTCCACTCAAACAGCAGCATCAGCAGCTTGTTAAAAACTTCTGTGGAACCAACTCTCAAGAAGGTGCTTCCCCAATCACTACCATATTAACCTGTTTAAGTCTAGGGTTAACCATTATTTTCACCTCTTATCTGTATAAATTACCTCTTAATGTAACCCACTACCTTGAGTGACACCCTAGCCTTATACAGAGTGAACCTTGCTGCAAAAACAAATAAAAAATAAAATAAAACAAACACCTACACAAAATAGAATTTTATAGACTGAAGTGCTGATGAAATTTGTAGTCACTAGAAAACCTACCAGTACTTGCAGTAAGTTTCAAGTCACCCCTAAATAATTTTTTAACTGCACTCAAGAATTGGAAAGATGGACTCATTCAATCATTTTTTAAAAAATCAATTAAAATGTAAATATTTTAAAAGGTTTTGTTACTTATTCAAGAGTCTTTTAATGCACTTTTAATTAAAAGTTTGCTTAAACAAAGTTTGCAATGTTAACTATATCTCTGATGTAAACTTTATTAAGTAAAAAAAATTTAAATATATATTTCAGACATGAAAACAAACATTAAATTCAGACAATCACAATTTTTATTCTATGGAAAATTCTCAGCCACACCAACTTCAGCAATCATCATGTTCATACGAATATTATCTGTAAAATTCAATATTCCAGATTTTAATCCCTGCGTATGGTTCTCTTTGGACTAATTTTTTTCAAACCCCTCAACATTTCAGTTATATAGAATCAACCTACTTTGTCAGTACATGAGTATCGACCGCTCCATACACGCCACATTAAAATAAAAATTGACAGATGAAAATTACTACATAGATCTTAATATGTGGATGGCTTTGTAATCAAAGCACTGTAAGCATTTTCATACTCTGATCAGAGAAAACAATTCACTACTGCCAAAAACATTTAGAGAGTGCCTTCATCACAAGGTCATCCACAGTAAATCTACACACCTGGCTCTTACAACATTTTAGATCTAAAGGTATAACAGTTAATGTTTTAGCAGTTTCAAGTAATTTTATTTACAATAAGAATTTGACCAAAGAGTTTGAAAAGAAAAAAAAAAAGAAATCAAAATAAATTTTTACAATATCAAATAAAAAGTTGAATAATTATTTTGAATGTGAAACAAATGACCAGAAACATCAATCAATTCACTTTCTCATTTGTAAATCTGTTAGGTAGCATTTATTACTTAATAGACAAGACATTTGTTAAAAACAAGTCAATAATGTAAATTTTAAGAATCCACTAGTTTATAAATATAATCTGGACAGCGATAGATATGATTTTTGTTTCATTAATAAGTATAAGACAATTATATAGGGAGGAAGAACAAAAATCATATAGACGCCCTTCAGTACACCCTTTTCAAGAGGCTTAGTTTACAATATGTTCATTTGTTACAAGATATATATCAAATATAGCTTGTTTCATGTCCAAGTAATCTTACTGCATTTAGAAAAAAAATATATACTTACTTTTCTCCTTGATTTGCTTCGAAACTTTCTTCTCTAAGTTCAACCAGTACTAAAAGAAACAATCAAAAAGGTTTTTATTCTCAAAATATCAGTTTTGGTAATTAAAAAACATTTATTCCTACTCAAATATTCATTTGATTAAATTACTATATTATCAGTTGCTGACTGAATACATACTTGTATATTCTACAGAAAAAATTTATAAAATATTGAAATGCAAGTTATTTTATGACAAAAAACCTAAAAGCTATTCAAATCTGGTTTAAAATGCAAAGTAGATCAAGTTTAGTTACTTTACAGTTTTCTTTGAAACCAAATTACCAAAATATTTCTATTAGTGATAAAAAACAATTCTAGAAAAGTATATGAAACTAATGAATATTGTTGAAACAAATCAACTAGTGAAATTATTCAAATCAGTCAACAATGTCTGGATTAAAATACTTATTTGTTAATTATATTTTATCTGTAGATGAAAAGGTTTTTATTTTTTCACTATATTGCTCAACCTGTACAAGGCAATGATGCCATTAAGATTCAAGGACCCATTGGAAGTGAAAGAGAAGGAAGAAAAAGATCTTAGAGGGAATCCAACTCTGAATAGGAAACAAATGAACCCTTACTCCTGTTCAAAAGACCAAGGGAGTGGGGGTAGCATGAACCAGATGATGAAATACTGTATTAGAAACTCATAGCTAGTAAGATCACAGAGCTTTAATAATTGTTTAAATATAGTTTTAAATTCTTTGGATTTTGATTAGGAGTTTGCCAAGAGGTAAATAAAACCAGTAGCCTCTTATAAATTATTAGCTCAGTTCAATTAGTACATTTTGAAAAACTATCACAGACAAGAGCATTATTCCACACTTATTAATCACACCTATCAGGTTTATATATAACCTCCCCACCCAATGTCTTTAAAACATTAACTTTTTACAAAGATATTTGGTTGGCTTAAATCTTGGTTACAATAGTCCTTAAAAAAAAAAAAAAATTTTTTTTTAAATATATAATATATATACACACACACACACACACACACACACAGCTCAACATTCTTATTTTAATTTATCTTTTACTAGCTAGCGCCTGTGAAGAGCTAATTGGGCCGTTGACCCAAAACTAAAGGGACCTCTAGTCAAGCTTAGAAAACACTAATGATAATTTTAAAGGAATTTATTCCATGGAACTTCAAAAGCTTACTCTAACTCCAATTTGAGTATAAGTTCCATGCTAGCCAAAAGACAGGCTTGGGTTGAAATTACAATTCAAGACGAAAATAGAGTTCTTCAAATCAAACTTTGTGGAACTTCAAAACCTCTCATTTTGATTCCTTGGTATTTTGAAGAAATAAAATTAACTTCCTCTATTCACAAAATTTTGGAGTTATTTTAAACTGAATTTGAAAGAGAAAATTTTAAATTCAAAATGTTTTTCTGTTACTTTAAACTCAATATAAATACAAATTAAAAACTTAAAAATCGCTAATTTTTTTCAGTTATTTTAAAGTTTGAATTTTTAACTGTTCTATACTTTTCTGAACACAAATCCCAATGCTGGATTTTCGAGCACTAGAAGGGTAGATTTTCAATCCCAGAATCATCCAGATTCTAAAAAGTATAATACATCTATGTAGAGCAAGTGTGGCCGGAGTTAGAGGGGTTTCAGACATATGGACAGACAGACAAAATGTACCATTTATTTAGATAAGGAATTATCTAAACACATTCAGATTAGTGCACTTATCCTGATCTCTGCAGCTGTAGAGTATTGTAAGATGGTTTGATATTCATGCCAGTATTTCTTTTTTGTCTTCATGCTTTTATCATATCAGGTTTATACTGCTGAGAATTTGTATGAATCTGACGGGATAAAAGAATGAAGCGAGAAAACAATGGAGAGAGAGAACAAATAAAAACTGGAACAAATATCAAAGACATCTAACAATACTCTACAGATGCAGAGATTTGAAGTAGATTCTACCCAGCTTAAATGTTGCTCTGATCAATTACAGAAGCATTACAAAGACCAAATTAGACAAATACCCAAAGAAGATCGGAGGGTACAACAGCTGAGATGCACATATATAAAAAGCTCATCATCTTCACATTTTACACAACCAAAGTCCAAATGCATGAAAAAAAAAAAAAAAAAAGCTCATCATCTTCACATTTTACACAACCAAAGTCCAAATGCATGAAGAAAAATAAAAAAATTAAAAAAAACTCATCATCTTCACATTTTACACAACCAAAGTCCAAATGCATGAAAAAAAAAAAAAAAAAAAAAAAAAAAAAAGCTCATCATCTTCACATTTTACACAACCAAAGTCCAAATGCATGAAAAAAAAAAAAAAAAAAAGCTCATCATCTTCACATTTTACACAACCAAAGTCCAAATGCATTGGAAAAAAAAAAAAGCTCCATTTAAAATGTTCAAACGGCTGTCCTCATCTTTATTGTTATATTCACATTTCATTGTATGCTCTGGTCTTTTATATACAAATTTAGAACCAATACTATTATTTAGTTCATGGAGATAGCTTATTCTAGTTTCATGTGCCATCCCTTTTCCAGGTATCTGTTTTAGGCATTTCCCTTTAATAACTAAGTTCTTTTTCCCCACCTCTGCTGTGGACAGTAATGAAATTATGAGCAGAGGTAAACAAAAACTTGGAGTCAAGTTACTAAAGGGAATTAACTGAAATTAAGATATCCAGAAAAGGCACAGCACATTGAATGAGAACAATCTACACCCAGAAACTAAATAAAGGGTTCAGTTTGAAATTCTAATGTATATTACCTGAAAAAGGCTGGAGTATTCAATGTTTGAAATGTTTTGAATAAGATTACCAAATTGAAGACAACAGTCCAAACAATGTAAATAGTGTAAATTAGCCAAACAAATGTTCTTTATTTTGCCAAAAGTGAAAGCAAAAATTTGTAGCAAAGCAAAAATGCAAATATTAAAAGATTAGAGGTCCTTGTTATCAATTTCAGAGTTTGGTTATTTTTTATGTACTGTGTTCCTTCAGTATGTGAAAGCTCACCATTCACCACAGTTCTCTATCCTGTGTTGTGCTTATCAATTTTTGTCATTTTCTACCACTCCCCTTTTTTTTTCTATCCTTTTGCACAAGCCTGTTAAGTAAGTTATTTAACTCTGATTCTTTTGCACTTAATATCCTGTGAGTGTCAAATTCTCTAATCCTGCTTTCCTCTCTTATCCCGCTTTCTTTTTCTCATTATGTGTTCCAGAAATCTCAAGCTGTATCTTTCTGATTTTATGTATATACAGTGGACTCAAAGTAGCTATTTGGCATTTCTGGAACATCGTCTAAGTGATAGGTGTTCAATCTTGTTTCTAAGTACAGACCATCTCAGAATTTCAAAACTGGTTTAACTTTGACCTAACTATTTGTAATAATTTAATTCAATTAAAACTTGCACATGATTAATCATTTACTTTTAATTGACCAATTCTGGATAATTACTAAAATCTTGTTAAAATCAATGTTATGTAAGTCATAACCAGTTTTAACTTGACACTTTAAAAAAGTTGTTTATATCAAGTGGATTTGGTATTTCCACAAATTAACACTATTTTGGCCATTTTGTCTCATATCCAAACTTCAAATAACACTAAAAAAATTTTTTGTTAGTGCATGTTCAGATATTTAAAAGAAATTTTAAAAAATTCTTTTTAAGATATTTAAAACATACTCATGTTTTATTTGTTTTTTTTTTTTACACATAAATATCTACTTGGCTCACCAATTTCTAATACCAATTCTTTATTATACCTACTGCACATCCAAACTTACAGTACATGGTATTCCATGCAGTTATCCATGTGAATACTGACCAGATTCAACATCACTTAACTTTGAAGTTTGGGTAAGAACCTGTGTTTTAATGTGATGTACCCATAATGGGTACTAATTATAAGCTAAACAAGAGGTTTATTCAAATCAAGACCATGTGTGTTTATAACCAATCTGTTATACTTAAATATGATTAATGCAAGTTCAGCTGATAAGATTTAGCAAAAGTTTTAAAAACCCAAACTGACTGGTTATATAACCAGTCTTTACTAGATGAGCAACAACAACCCATTAGAGTTAGATAAGTAGTCTGAACAGGCAAGAGTTGGTATGTTTTTATTAGCCCTAACCTCCCTAAGTTGTGGGTATGAAGCTTGGTGGTTCTGCGAAGTTAATGAGCAACAGGCAGCTTCCAAAGTTAGATTCCTATTAAAAGTTCCTTGCCATTCCACTTTGGCTTTTGATGTTACAGCATTTTATGATATTTTTTTTGTGCATTTCTTTATATCCTGCATGTTGATTTAGAATTCTGAAAACGACTTTAAGTATTCAGAAGAGGTATCTAGTTGCATTTTATGTATGCAATAAGCATGCATAAATGTGTATGTTGTTAAGAACAGATGCATAACTTTTTTTACCTAGGTATATTATATATGCATTATTTACAAGAATGAAAGATGGACAAAGTAAAACATAAAGAGGTATACCAAGAGAAAAAAAATATTTTGTCATATTTTTGGAAGTAGGTCAGCATGCACTTGTACAAGAAATTGAGAAAGGCTTAGAGTCAAGACCATTACATTTAAGGTCAACTATGACTGACAGTAAAAAACATTTTTTTTTTTTTTTAAAACAAAACCATTTTCTATTTAGATTTACTGTAAGCAGTTACTAGTGAAGCAAAAAACTTACAAATTATTGTTTGGTTTTGCTAGGATCAAACATTTAATTAACCCTTTAGTGTTCAACATATCCTAACCCACCCTGTAAAATATCAGCTCTCAACGTTCAACCCAACCTATGTATACTCTACCATAATATATGATGACCTCATTGCAAATAACGCAAGAAGTCATGCAGTCAGACTTTAAGAGTTGATGTGGGGGGGGGGGGGGTGATTGTGTTGAACACTAAAGGGTTAAGCTAGCCAGAAATGAAAAATCTTGCCTTGTTTTAAATTGATCAATAACCATAATACATTTAAAATTTAATTTATTTTTCTTTTCATTTAGCAGTATATATTAAAAAAAAAAATGAATAAAACTGAAGGAGGCTAGTTACTCAGGACTGACTTTTCACAGTAAAGAGAGACAAGTGCAACATATATCACCCGACTATTATCCAGTGACTGCTTACAACAAAGACAAAATCATTATGGGACATAGAATATTAGGACAAAACACTATATTTATGTGGGAAGTTTTAAAAAATTCAAACTGGAAATGGAAAAGTTAAATAAAATTCCAGGAGTATGTGAAATTAGATGGATGGATAAATTATGAAAATTTCACAAGTGACCGATGCAGAATAATATATGTAAGTGGAGAAAAATAATGAAAAAAAGAGTATTAAAAAAAAAAAAAAAAAAAAAAAAAAAAAAAAAAAGAGTATAACAAATATTTGACAAATATTGGAAAAAAAAAAAAAATTTCGATATACTAATTAAGTGTATACCTAGTTCTTATGTACCTGAAAAAAATATTAATTACAGTATATACTCCACTGTTATAAAACAAGAAAAATGTTTCGTTTCATGACAATAGATAATGCTAAAAGCCAAGGCAAACCACAATAAATCATCATGGGTGACTTAAATACAAACGTTGGAAAGGAACAAGAATGTAAAATAATCAGCAAATATGAATTTGGATCATGCAACACATGCAGGAGAAAATGAACTGAAGGTGCACAATAAATGGACAAGTAACAAGCAACACCTGGTTTCAAGAATATCCAATATGCCTGTGAACATAGAAAAGCTCAGGAGATAACAAAGAACCAGATAGACTACCAAACAATTCCAAAATGAACTTCTACAGTAAAACTTCTTCAAGCAATGACTGAAAGTGATCACCACTCCAAGTCATATATAAATCTAGTAAAATTACAAATTCAAAGCTTTGACTAAACTAAACTGTTTCTGAGATTCTGAGTGTATATCTATTTGTAAATTGAGTGAAAAGTAAATATAAGAACTTACACGAGATAAGTAATTCAAAGTGGGATATATTAAGGAAGTTCTAGTTATATCAACAAGACATCACCCCCCCAAATTTAGCCTATACCATAAAATAAACATAACAATGTCTCCATGGCAAACAAAGGTAAACGGGACAAACTTAGGCTAGTAAAAGAAAATGATGGGGGAGGGGACTATCCTCTCAAATGTAATAATTTATAGTCATCAGCAAGAAAAACAACCTAAGGTGTAATCTAAGGATTGGTGATGTCAAAAATCAAATAGGCACAGAAATAACTTTGTGGATAATTAAGTAACAGGCAATAGAAAATGTGACAAATATCCAAGGTGCACAGGAATAGCAAAACAGACTAAGTCAAGTATTAAGAAACAGAAAAATTTAATTATAAACAAAGAAAGGAGTGCTATCAAATATGTCCTCTATGGCAGTGAAAACAGGAAAATTTCTTCCAAGATGAACAGGCTTGAAGTAACAGATGTGATTTCTCAGAAAGAAGTAGAGAATATCATAAGCTGAACATGTGAGCAATGAGGAAGTTTCAAAGAAAAAAAACGACATACTAATAACTACAAAAATGGTATAAATTTCTAGGACACATGAGGAAAGACGGTCTGAGAACTTAGCACTCATAGGATATACTCAAAACAAGTGAAAGAGAGAAACAAGTAAACTACCTAATTAATTTGGGTAAAATGATAAATCAGGGTTGAAAAAGGATGGAAAAGAGTTAAAATTTGCTAAGAGTTAAAAAGATTGAAAGTTGTGGAGAGCCATAAAAGCTAAGTGTAACATGAAACCTTGTAATACAAAATGAAGTTTCCAAGATAAATAACAAGGTTGTAACAAATGGAAGCAATTGCAGAAATGAGTGCAGATAAATGAACACAGAATGAATAACAAAAAGATGTGGGGGGGGGGTTCACCAAACCAAACATTCTTGTTACATTATCACCTTGTGTCTTCAAAAAGGTAAACTTTTCAATGAAAATTATGAGTGCAACACAAGTAAATACTGTGTAGAAGAATATCTAGTTTATGTTTTGTCAACCTAATTAACAAGATCATAATTTTTCAAAACACAAAACAGATGAAAGGATGAAAAATAAAGAAATGCATGGAGGACAAACACATCTAAGTATCATATTTAGATTCAATTTGCTTGACTTTAAATTTTTCTCTTAACTCTCAAATCGAATTTGTCAAATCTTCCTAAGACTAACTAATCTCTAACCAAAAAGCCAATCAAGAACATTTGATGAGCCCTAGTATATATAACCAATCAAATTTTATTTCATTACAGTCTAGTTTTAAGATTAATAGTTATAAAGCACAATATAGATATGGATCTAAGTAAATGGTCATGTATAACACGTCTATTGAACAGGTGTAGAGGCTCATCCCTTGTTCCCTGTTTAGGATGTGGTTTCTGGTTTTCTCTTTTACAATCGTTTCACTCTTACGTAGCCCCCGGCACATCAGTGGCGTTACCACCTTGATCGGGGTGATATGATTAAAAAAAAAACAAAAAAAACTAAGTCTATAGCTATTTATATGAAGACAAATGTTTATATGCACCTCTTCACATATGTTTAGATATAATGTATTTATTCACATTATCTTTTTGAACTTTGACACTGCCTATTTGATGCCTATTTAATCACATTTTAATTTGACTTTTCACAAGATTGAATACAAGACAAAATTGTATCAGGTGAAAAGTAAAAGGAATAAGGAGAATTTGAAAATGAACAGCTCTTTAGAAAAATGGATAAAATAAATAAATAAAAAAAATAAAATAAAACAGACACCCAACTTTATCAAATTAGATATCAAATCAAAACCAAAGAAATGCCTCCACATGATATAATGGCTAGGTGTTAAGTGATAAAGTGCAGTGATTATGAGAGACTGGATTTTCAAAGCTTACACTTATTTCTCTGTCAAACCTCATGGAATGCCATTGACAATATTGTAGAGAAAATTAAGCTCTCAAGAGCATGCATGCTAATGAATAATTAAAACAAACTAGGTTACCATATTAGTGATGTGATTGCTATAAACATACTCAGTCTTACAAATCAAATTACCCTTTAACCTCCTCAGAAAGGCCAGTCTTATATTTATAAAGTTCACAGTACCAACTAGAAAATAACTGCAATATGGTATTACTCAAATAAAGTAAAAGCTTGATGCCAACATTTAAGTGGGCAAAGCTCATTAGAAACAATTTAAGCATTAAGCCTTCATCCTCTAACAAATTTCATTCGTAATTTTAGATGACAATTGCAAAAAAATTGTCAGCATTTATATTTGTTATATTGCTTATTGTTAATAGCAATGGAGAAAAATATTAACATTTTAGCTTCCAGGATAATAAAAGCTTACCATTTATTCTGCAATCAGCATATATAATGAAAGAACACTACAGAAGAATATAATTTGTCTTGATTGTCTAAGATACACATTTATCTGCCTTGGACAGTGATCAATGGATAAATGGAATTCTAGTTTTAGATTATATCACTTGCTAAGCATTTCCATGGTATCATCAGAAACACACAGAAGTCTTTTAGTGAATCTACAGTACAAAAAAAGGACAAAAAGCCTAGTAGAATGATCAAATCTATTTTGTTGCAATAATTGATATAGAAGTAAAATACAATGGCTCAATACACATAAGTAACAAGTAAATAAATGTGAAGCAGTAAACTAAGACAAATGTTTTTTCTGAAACTTTAAATTGAAGACAGATTTTCAACAAAATTACAAAAAAAAAAAAAAAAAAAAAAAAAAAAAAAAAAAAAAAAGCCTTTCTTTATACTCATTTACCAGTAATGTTGAATAATAAAGAGTATTGAAGTGAGCTAACACAGACCTTGCATCTGCAATAAGATGAGTGTCAAAAGGACTTTTCCATAACACTGTTTCTTTAACTTCTTTCAATTTCACACTTCGGCAATGTTTGTTTTAAAAAGCAAGTGATGGTTAGAATTGTAATAAAACCCAAACATATGAAAGGAATAGAATAAAGAACAAAAGAAATGTGTCTTCATTTATTATGTTTCACTTTTATTAAAGCTTCTTCAGAGATAAATGAAAAATCAGTTTATACATTTTATTTGTTCTTGAGAAGTGACAACAAAAATAAACATTACTTATTCATACTATTATATTATTCATTAGAATGGTTGGTAAATCCATAGCTAATTGCCAACTGATACAAACTTAATAAATCATAAGAATTTCTTTATAGTAGGTTCACATATTTTTATAATTTAATAAATTATAAAATATTGTATTAGTTTTTAAAATGTTGTAAATATAAAAATATTCATGTAAATAAACTAATAGCATTTAATATTTTGTTGTAAATTTTCAAAAAAAAAAAAAAAAAAAAAAAGAGTATAAATTCATTTTCATCATGTTTAAGTTTTATTATAATTCTCATTCCTTTTTTAAAAACAAATATTGCCAAAGAGTGAAGGTAGTTAAAACAAAAGCTGGGAACAACTGTCCTTTTGACACTATTTTGTGGGTACAAAGGTCTATATTTGCTTAAAAGTGTTTCAGCAAATGATTTATCTAAACCTGAGTTACCTCAAATTTTCTGATTAAGCAAAGATACCACTTGAAAAATATTACTTGCTGACTATTGAATATTTAAGCTGCAAATAATCCTTACAAATAAACCTTGTTATGAGTACAATGATCAAATAGAGACACAAAAATGACAAAACTCTTGAGCCAACCAAGTATGTCTACATGGATCAATGATGCAGTTTTAAAAATTGAAGAGCCAAGGGGCAACAGAGAGATCTCAAACTCAATCTCTAAAGGAGAAATAAATATTGGAAAATTTTCAAAATTATGGAGGTACAGACAAAAAAAGATTGAAAACTAAATAGTATTGTTTTGATTAAGTAAAATAAATGCACAAAATTGTCCAATAACCTCTTTAAACCCTGACCCCTCCTCTCCGGATGAGTACAGATCTTCTACCCTAGGCCATTGCTATCCATGACTAGCTGGTATACCAGCTGCCTGGACATATACACTTAGAGAGTGGCCAGTATACTGACTGCTCTGGTTCAAATGGTTAAGAACAAGAGACCAACACAAAACAAAATTTGTTTAATAAAACAATGATAAAGATGAAGAAATTTTGGAAAAAACTGCATTTAAAATGCGACAGTGCCAAAAATAGTTCTATAAAAATAGTATAAAACTATGAACATGATGCACATACAATTTCTTTGAGCACCCTCATAAACACACACACACAAAGAGAAAAAAAAAAAAACTGTTCACTTCTTTTATAGTTTAAAAAAAAAAAAAAAAGTAACAAATTCTTTCTTAAAGTTTCCACTGAAAGGTTAAGTCAGTTCCACAAGACCATTCAGGTGCCAAATGTCATGAGTGTAGTGGTACCAGTGTGATAAAACAATTTTGCAGTTTTTATATCTCCTCAAATAGACAAGAAATCTATTCCAAAATCTACTGCACATCACCTATCCATCCAGGAAACCATAGAATCAGATGCAAAACATTTGATCATTTTAAATCATGTTTAGTTGAATAAAAAGTAACGAAAAGACATTGTCAGTGCAAAATAATAATTCTCTTTAGATGTCACTAACAACAAATCCCATAGATAATCTCAATACTTATTTGTTTCAGCCACATCCTACATTGTAATATGCTTGCATTGTATTTGTGAAACAAAGCCTACTTAGATAAGACTACACTTTCAGCAGAGAAAGTTACTTATAAGGCTTCTATTAAAAAAAAAACAAAAAAGAAAATTAGTCACTGTATGTATTCCAATTCTATAATGCATAATCATGGTCAGATTAAAAGTTATTAAAATTAGATTTGACAAAATATCAAGTGTTTCAGGATTTTGAAAGCTATCTTTAACTAAGCAGTCATAATAAAATTCGATTTTTTTCCTTTTAATAAAAAAAAAATGTTAACCATCAAGCTGCTGGCGCTTGATTAATCCTTTTTCTGTGCCCTTGTTGCGTATCTACTAAAGTGAAGAAACACTCAATGATACAATGAAAAACAAGTGTTGTATCAACATTACTGGGACCAAGACAAAGAACTGCTTTCTATTCTTTTCTGAAATTTATCCAGATAACATATCTAAACACCTTTTTAAAGACATTCACAGGAGACTCAAAGTTTAATTAATTTTGGGTAATTACAACAGGATATTGCAAGCTAAAGATACAATTTTGAGGAACCATTAGTGAATTAATACTTCTGAAGTTATTTAAAAAAATATTGACTAAATTTCATAGTGAATATAACTGCTAGCTTTTACGGAATTTAAACTTTCCCAGAATATTTCACTTTAATTCAGTTGATAAAATATCAGGCTATTTGCTGTCTATAGCCAAGGAGACCACCTTACTTGTCATTCACTATACTTAACATATTTTATATACAAATTGAAGAAATGAGGAAGGAAGGGTGCAGAAGAGTTATTATTCATCTGTTAAGTTGACCTTTACTAGTTCCAAAGTCTTGTAAAAAGGACATTTACAGAAGCCAGTAATTGCTATTAAAGATTGAAACTGGGATGGCAGGAGGAATTCTTCAGCTAAAATTTCCTGATGGCATTTAAAGCTTCCATTAGATTTGCAAATTTCGCAAAACACACACACATATATATATATATATATATATATATATATATAAAACCATGATTTTATACATTAGGTTTGTGTACCAACCTTTTGTAAACTAAACAGATGAATTCCTGGTAGAAATTCATTTGAAGAATAAACTGAAAGCATACGAGGCTGAAATAAGTTTCCCTCTTCATCTTTGTAAAAAATGTTAGGGAAAGCATCCAAAGTTTACTCAACTGTGTATAATCTAAGACATGTCTGAAATGACATTTTTCCACTCTGAAATGGAAATCATAGCTGAATATAATATTTAATTTACTTTGTTTCATCCAAGAACATAAATAAAAATGTAGAGCAGAAAGTAGACAATGCATCAGTAGGTGCAAGCACATATCAAGAATGGTTTATGAAATTTAAGATTTTAAACTGAAAGAATGTTATAGAATCTGAAAAGTGACCAACTGGACAAACAGTATATAATTTTTCAGAGTACTAAGAAGAATCAGTTAATTTGTGTGCATAATACATTGGAATAATAAGAAAAAGAAAAAAAAATTTTTTTCTCATTAATCAATGATTTTGTTGTATAAGGTTTGTTCTCATATTGCAAATAGAGCACAGCAAATGATGGAATAGAGAAAAAAGTTTTACATGAAGTGTTATGTCTAGACCTGTCACCTTCCAATGCAATATCCATATTCAACCAGCAATAATTAATGAAAAATTCCACCAAAAATTCAAATCATTTGTTTATAATAGGTAATTTCATTGAAATATGATGTAAATTTAGAAAAGAGAAAAAATACTTATGACCAAATAATGATGCCATAAATTTATCTGTATAAAAGATTTTCTTAAAAAAAATGTAAGAAATTTTTTAATCAATAAATTTAAATGACAGTTCACTAGCTTTTCTGCTAGGGCAGAGGGTGGCATGTCACCCCAGCAGGATGAAAAGCAAAATCAGTCAAAGAGTCAGTCAAGTGCCATACGTGAGACACGCTTGGGTAATTGTGTCTCAAAAAAGACATGACTGACTGGGCAGATTATTATCCCGCAGTAGGTTGGCATTACTTTCTGAGGTAGTCTGGTTGCCAAACAAGGTTATAGAACCCAATCTGTCCTGTTATTTAACCCAAAACTGAAAGAAACTGATTAATGCTTTTCCCAAGGGTATTTGCGCCTAAGTGAATGCAGGGTAAATTATCTTATTATAGGAGTCAACTGTCAATGTGTGTGGGTGTGGGTGTGTGTGGGTGTGGGTGTGTGTATGTGTGTGTGTGGGTGTGGGTGGGTGGGTGTGTAAATAAATAAAAGCTGAAATGGAGGTCTGAAGCTGTAAATGAAGTGTCTGAATTGCGCATCAAGAAGTGTATCCGGCCTTTTAAAACTGCCTCAAATCATGATGACAAGAGATCCTGTTGAGCAAGACCCACCTTGCTTTGCGGGAGTTTAATTCCAGTTGTGTCTAAACAAAAAGACACCCACATAACAGGGGTATGATGAGGAGTCCATCAATTTTAAAGGAGGCAGTTTCATGAAATAAGACAGCAAAACATTAACATCCAATGTGCACGTGTGTCTGTATCAATGAAGACTTATTCCAACTACTATATATTTTTCTTCAAACTGATATCTAACAAAAAGTTGTTTTTTTTTAAACTGATTAGCACTTATATCATAATTGACAGTGAATGTAACAGATTTTTTCTTTTGCTGATGTTCACTCTTCAGTGACATTTCAGCAATTAAATTTTTTTTCCTTAAATATCTAGCAATGGGAACGAGTGCAGGAATTGATGCCTTTTCCAAGAATATTAATGCTAAGTGTACATGAACAGCCTCAGGAGAAATTAAGACTTAGTTTGACAAATGAATGCAAATTAAGTAAATTTACAATATTAGTATACAGATTTTATGGAAAAAAAAAAGGGGGGGGGCAGATGGAGATAAACTATCTTCCTATATTCATTTCTAATTAGTTTTTAGAATGTTTACTTAAATATAAGGCAAAAAAATGAAACTACTTCTAACTTGCTTTTTTTTTTATCTCCTAATATATGAAAATAAAAGTTTTCTAACATTTCTTATCAAGCCGAATTCAAACCATGGAGAAGACTGGGGAACCAACCACTTCACTATCTTTCCCAAGAAAGCATGATGATTCACAGGTGATAATAAAAAAAATCTTGATCATCTATGTTCTGAAGGGACATGCCCCCCCACCACCACCACAACAAAAACAAATGTTTTCTTCTACTTTAAAACAAAATTTATCACAGCCATCATAGTTAAACATTTTAATGAACTAATTGTTTTAATTATTTTGGAAATTACAATAATTTAACAACTTCAATAAAGTTTTCGCGGTACTATCTTCTTGGGTGGTAGGATAATGCTTTATAAACTTAACTTCCTTAATTATTTAGCTACTCTCAGTAATGGAACACCTATGAAGAACCAAAAATATAATTTAACCCAGACAATAATATGTACCAATTTAACATAGAATTGCCTGTTCTGTTATAAATTTAACAGGTTCTGCTAATCATAGACGTGCTGCTTAAATTAGCTAACATTTACTGGTAAATTAAGTAATGAAAAACAAAATGAAGAGCCAGAGTGATAATGATTAACCAACTGCTGTAATAATGATTGGAGACATTTCACCTACATGAAAAAAAGTGGCTCACAATTCACATGTTTTTGAATCATGCCAATCTATTTTCAAAAAGTTAAATATAGACAATTCCAAGTTGTCACCAGTTTTTTTCCACATTATTTTTTTGCATTCATTACAACAGTCAAGTAACAGCTAATTAGGATGTTAGAACACAGAGTGCTCTATAACTTTGTTTTAGTATCTATAGATTGTAAATTGCTTTGATTGTTCTTGGTAAAGGCAATGGGTTAGGGATAAAGACTTTCCAGAGTCTCCAATGTCTTGAATTTAAAGTTGTCTTCCTCCTTAAATTGGTTTCCCTACCAAGTTAGAGAGCTAAATCTACTTTATTATTTTATTCATAACTAAGGATAAAAATGGCTTGATGACTTTTTTAATTTTTTTTTTTTTTTTTTAAAAAGATATGAGCATTAACACAACTTCCATGGCCTGAATTTGAGCTTGACAGTTCTTTCCCTGTACTAATAACCATTATTATTACCTGAACAGAATGTACTTTTTCTGAAAAAGTAATATATTTATAACAATATTTTAACATGGCATGGAAGGAAGAATTATGTTAGTTTTATTATTATTAATTATTACAGATAGAAAAAGAAAAATTTATTTTGTTCCAATATGAACAGAGGAAAATAAAAAAGATGATATTTTTGTTTTTTTTGGTTGAGAAAAGATTCACTTTTCCAAAAGATTACAAATAGACTAAAAATAAATATGAATCAGAGATTAACAAGTGTAATTGTTTCATTTAGAATAAAACAGCAAAGGCAGAATTGTTGACATTTGTGTACCAGAAATACATAACTGAGAAAGATTTTTGTTTTTCTAAATTAGACATTATTAATCAATTCCCATCTACAAAAAGTGATTATGGAATTTTGTATTTTTTTTTTTTAAGACTATAATTCCTAGCTACAATTTTGGCATACGCTAACTAACATGAATAAGTTCAGGATGCCAATGGACAGTGTTAAGAGATCTCCCCCAGATGCTATCTGTGAATCATAAAACAATAAAACAAAAAATTCTATTTTCCCTATTCCAGCAAAATGGAAACAAAACACACTCGTGGAAGATAAATGGGTCAAAACGGTTGGCTGAAAGAAAAAAGAAGAAAAGTAAATTGACATCATATGGTACGAAAAGAAGTACCTAATTGGCTAAAAGGGGATAGAAGAAGGAAAGGAATTTGACCTCATGTAATAACTCTGCTCAAGGGTGGGATAGAGTGATTTCACTGAATGCATGAGACAGAAACTATTGAGGATAGGATTTGCATAATACATCCGGTACTCGTTGTTCCCCTACCAGTAAAAATGGAAAAGAATAAAAACAGAGCCCCGAGGGACCAAAGTCAGTTCCAGCTCAGAGATGTAATGACAGAGATAGATGCCATGCTGTTGGGTGCCAACCATAGCGCCTGCTGCCTACCATAGAGCTTCCGGTTGAAGATGTAACAAGACAGATAATTGCCTCGCTGTTAGGTGCCAACCATAGAGAGGTCTGCCGCCAACCAACCAAACAGAGTTAAAGTCAAACAACCAACCAGAGTTAAAGCCAGACAAGAAGTGATTTTGCAGACAAGGTTTTAAAAACTGCCAGCCAAACAGAGACAGAGAGTTCCAGCACCACATGGAAACGAAATCAATTCAAATTATTGTCGCCAACCACCCACCAAACTCAAAGACAGCTCTTCAGCAGTTTCCGTGTAGTTTCAATGTGAAGTGAGACAAAGTCAGTTAGAGTTCCAGTCAGCTCCCGGCCCAGAGATGTAACAAAAGAGATAGGCTCCACACCGTTGTGTGCCAACCACAGCGCCCACTGCCTACCATAGAGCTCCTGGCTGAAGATATAAAGAGACAGAGATAATTGCCACACTGTTGGGTGCCAATCGTATAGAGAAGCCTGCCAACAGCCAACCACAGAAACAAGAAGTGATTTTGCAGTCAAGTTTTGAAATCGCCGACTGACCAGATTTAAGTCAAACACAACCAGTCAACCAGAGTTAAAGACAGACAAGAAGTGATTTTGCAAACAGTTTTGAAATTGTCAACCTAACAGAGTTAAAGTCAGTTCCAGTACCGCACTGAAACAAAGTCAATTCAAATTATCGCCACTGCCAGCCACCCACCATACTCAAAGAGAGCTCTTAAGCAGTTTCTGTGAATTTTCGGTGTGAAGTGAGACAAAATCAGTTCGAGTCGCCACTAACTTGAAACTGACCAGAGGTGAAGTGATACTGTCAACCAAAAACTTGAATTAACAATAGGAAGAAAAACACCTCACAAATTACTACTTCGAGAAATTGGTCAAAACTTTCGTTCTATCACCAGATTAATAGGAACAGGGTTTGGGAAGAAGACGATTGGTGATCATTTTTTTCTCTTGTTTCCTTTTCTACATGAAGACTTTCTACAACTTATTCAGGCATCATTCATTTTATTTTTGGTGCCATTTTCATTTTCCCAATTGTACGCACACATCCAGCTTGGTTTGACTTGGCAGAGAGACATCCAGTGAGAAATCAGGTGTAACTCTCTTGAGATCAATTTCACAATGTGGGCAAATGAGATCACTATTGAAAAGGTCATCCGAGGACCAGCTGCTATATCGACACCATCAGGGATTGACAGGGTGCAGTGTCACGTATTAGCTAATTGCAGAAGTTCATTCTATCTTTTGTATAAATTTCTTAAAGATGATAACTTTTATTTTCTTCATCAACATGAAAGGCTGTTTAATGTTGCAGGAAATGTGTAAGTAATAATCCCATTCTTCTAGAAGATTGACACAAATGTTATGTACCCATTTCTAATCATAATCTCAGGCATTCGTGATAGTTTTAAGAGGTATTTAAAGTAAGGAGAAAAATATATAGGAAAAAGAGAGAGGGAGAGAAAGACATGCACACACTTTCACAATCAAATGAAATTGTTACTCAAATTATTCATAACAGATTCTTTTTGCTACCAGTCTTAATATTTCCACTTGTTTTGACTGTCATGGTTCTTACAGGGGGGGGGCTTGAAAAGTTCTATCCAAGAAGCATCTAGTCATTTCACCCTACCCTCATAGGTCTAAACTTTACTTTCAATGACAGAAGAGTTTCCCCTATTTATGTAGTAGTAGGAATATAAAAAATAAAGGAAACACAATTTACATTGTTCAGACTGTCGCACTCATCTTCATTGCCATATTCACATTTTGGTCATTGTATGCGCCAGCTTTCAGGTGATTAAAATTTCAATGAACTCTTTTTGTCAACTGGAGTAAATTGTTCTAATTCTATGTGCCATGCTTCTTCTAGATGTCTCAATATCAGTTACCTCCTTTAACTCAGTTTTTGTTCACCTTTGATGTAAGGAGGTATTGAACTCACAACTGATTCAAGTCACTAGATTCAACTAACACTTATCCACTGGCCATGTGTTCTTGAGTGTAAGAATTCCTAGGACTTATAAACTTAATGTCTCAGTAACATATATATATATATATATATATATATATATTTTATTCTTTTTCTCTAGCACTCCATATTGTATTTATTTCTATGCTTGAACAGCTTAGGAAATTTGTGGCCTAGCATATACACTGATTTCTTAAGTTTTCATATTTTCTAGTGATTTCTCAGTGTTTTATTTCAATTTCATCCCGAAGTAGGAAGTGATCTCTTTCCCTTCCACAAGTGGTCAGCTATGCCTAATAAATTTATTCCTCTCTTTGTGTTATGGATTTATAGTGTTCCTGCAGTCTGAAAGGGACAGTTTCTTTAACATAAAAACTCAATTTTTACAGAGCAACTATAAAGTCTCCATTCAAATGTTCTAAACTTCTAAAAGATAACAGGTTTCCCATCTATATTTCTCTTGAAGCAATTTCAAGCAGATTTATGCTATTCTAAAAACCATCCATCAGTTAAGTGCCATACATGATACCTGCTTGAGTGATCATATCTAGAAAGTGACATTAATGACTGGGCAGAAGATTTTTTCCATAGTAGGTTGGCATTACTTCTGTGGTGGATTGGTTGCCAACCAATACTAAAGAACCCTATCAGTCCTGTTATTTAACCCACAGCTGAAGGAAAGAGACAGATTAATACCTTTCCCAACGATATGTGTGCATAAGTCAATGCAACAAATTCACCTGGAATTCAAACTCGGCTCTCAGATTTCTCATTCCGAGCTGATATCCACTGCACCACAATGCATAACTGACAAAGAAAATAATTATCAGTGCTTCTCAAAGTAAAACTAATATAACTTAAGAATTTATAACTTGTCAAGCAGTTTCTGAAACTGTTATAGATTTTCAGGACATAAACAAGTCTATAATGTAGATTTTTCTAACAGAGTACCAAGCCCGATTTACGCCTCATTTATTTACTAAAACTGAATGCTCTCAGTTACTGGCTGTTTTTTTTTTTTTTAAAATCCTGTGAATAATCTGCTATGAAAGCTGCCTTTCTCTGCCATATGCCAATAGCGCAGTGGAAAGATATCCGTCTGATGTCAAATCAGTCGAATTTCAATCCCGGCTTGAAGCAAATAGTTTATCCAGCTGCATTAAAGAGCTGTGATACAGCAAAACAAGCTTGTCAGTGGATGGTGTGTGCATGTGTATATATTTTAATTCATTCATACAGATATACCTCTATGTGACACTTTAAAAACATTAGTGAGGGAAGTGAAATTAGCCTTTTGTAGTTCCAAATTTCTTTATGGGTCACATCCTGAAAGAACATGAGCAACCAGGGTTCTTCAGAGCTTTTGTTGCTGCTTTATTACCTCTCATTTCTGTGGTACTTGCTCTTTAATCTACTTGCTCAAGCTTACATTGACTATTGCTTTCTACTGTTGCTTTCAAGGTGTCCTGTGAGGGCTAAATTTTCTAAGTCTTCTTTCTACCTCACATATCCCCAAATCTTTCAGTTTTGTTCTCATTTCTGTGGTACTTGCTCTTTAATCTACTTGCTCAAGCTTATATTGACTATTGCTTTCTACTGTTGCTTTCAAGGTGTCCTGTGAGGGCTAAATTTTCTAAGTCTTCTTTCTACCTCACATATCCCCAAATCTTTCAGTTTTGTTCTCATTTCTGTGGTACTTGCTCTTTAATCTACTTGCTCAAGCTTATGTTGACTATTGCTTTCTACTGTTGCTTTCAAGGTGTCCTGTGAGGGCTAAATTTTCTAAGTCTTCTTTCTACCTCACATATCCCCAAATCTTTCAGTTTTGTTCTCATTTCTGTGGTACTTGCTCTTTAATCTACTTGCTCAAGCTTATATTGACTATTGCTTTCTACTGTTGCTTTCAAGGTGTCCTGTGAGGGCTAAATTTTCTAAGTCTTCTTTCTACCTCACATATCCCCAAATCTTTCAGTTTTGTTATCAAAATGTTCCTTGAAATTACTTCTCTCCTTAAAATTTTCACATAATCTACCCAGGATATTCTCACTGTTAATTAGCACAAATCTGTTACTTCAATTCTCTTATTTGTAACAAAATTGTTCAAAATTCAGAGCCATAAAACAAAGCAAGTATATATTTGCAATATGAGAAACACCATCTTAATCTAATCTATATCGGTTTCTACTATATAAAATGTGAATAGCCTTTCATCTAATTAGATCAATATGGTGTTAAAAAAAAAAAAGAGACAAACTAAAAACATTTCAAGAGATGCCAACTTATACATGCTTGGAATCAACCCAATCTCTGAAAATATGTCTGGTCATGAATTATTTTTTTTTATTAAAAGAAACACGTATACTGCTATATAAATACACATCTTCCTTTTAATGCTTTATTTAAATTTTGAAGATATAAAAAACATGACGGGTTGTGGATTGGATAAAGTAAATTGGCTCTTCAACTACTATAGGTTATATAACCATTGATATTAATGTCTATAAACAAGTAAACATGCCAGTTCACTTATATACTGGCAATATTTACAGGTGGTCAATTTTACAATAAACAATAGTTTTCTTTGAAACTCTAAAGGGCATATAGAGAAAATTAGTTT
Organism: Ascarosepion bandense; assembly: GCA_037127315.1. NCBI lineage: Eukaryota > Metazoa > Mollusca > Cephalopoda > Sepiida > Sepiidae > Ascarosepion > Ascarosepion bandense. The sequence goes on from JBBBDQ010000734.1 coordinate 268,980, forward strand.
TAGGTATCTTGTACCCAGTCCAATTTCAGCTGGTAAAACATGCATATGCATATAATTTATTCTACTTTATTCACATCGATATTGTGATGAAGTGTGCAGTGAAGATAAGGCTATAATATTATGAATATAAGAAAACTGTTTTCGCAGAATATTTTCAGAGTAAATGTTTCATGATGGTCAAATTTTGTATATTGATAAGTTATACTTAATTCTAGATAAAATGAAAAGGTTATTGTCATGAAAAATTCTTTTCAATACTTTTTCTTACAAATACAATTATAAATTTAAAATATTAAGTGAATTATGTTCTAAAATTTAAATCAAACTGACTTATAAATGAATGGCAGAACTAGACTTCTTGATAAAGAGACAAACGTAGCTAAGAGATACAATGAATAGTAAGTTTTGAAGAGCTACAATTGTCCAAATCATATAGATCCTCTGTATGTATGGGATTCTTGGTAACATGGACATTTACAACTCTTTATTTAATCTACAGGCTTGATTGTTCCCATTCCACTATTCATACCAAGGATAATCTAATACCAGTTGTTTTTTTTGTATTAATCCATCCATAGAATAAGACTTGTCTCTTTCATAAACCCAGAATAACCAATGCTTTTATACAATAAGCCATGTAAATTAAAGATAAAATGTTGAGTAATTATATTTGTTTTTGCTATTTCAAAGAGACATTAAAAGTGACAAAATTGCATCAAGTAAAGTGTAACAAGTGATTAAGTGATATCATGTGCAAGAAGAAAATCCACATGGCTTTATACTCAGTATCTACTTTATTTTAATGCAAATAACAATTCTAAATGATTTTTAGTTGTAATCACGTGCAACAATTTTCAGTTGTAAAGACTAGTTTGAAAATATTTTATCTTTACTTAGTGTTTATATTTAAGCACTAAGATCAAATGACCTTGTAGTAATGAGAAAAAAATATATATTTATTTTTAAATTACAATGGTTTTTTTTTTCCATTTACTTTACAACATCTCAAATAAAAAAATTACCTCAAATACATTTTCATATGCCTATTACAATATAAATTTTCATAAACAACTGTTTTATTGTTTTTCATCATTTCCCCTCACACAAGACAGTAATGCCACTAAGTTACAAGTGGTTAGTGGGAGTGAATGAGAAGAAATTAGTGGGGAGACAATAGAAGAGGATTCAGGAAAACAGAAGATGGCAATTAGATTTTTAAAGAGTGTAGGTAGTAGTCAGTCATGGATCAAAAGAGACATGATTGCCCAAGCATGTATAATGCATGGCACTCAGCTCACTGAGATGGGAGGGAAGCTAAAAACCAAAAGAGTTTCACAGTCAAATGCAAAAGAAAAAAAATTATTATTAAAGTAGAATTACATCTAATACATTTAAGTTACATCTAGCTATTTCAACAGTAAAATTATGAGAACTAAAAGGGAAGTGATATTACAGTGTCAGAACTGATAACCTTAGAGACCCTGCTCTGAATTTTGTCTAGAATTTCAAGATTTACAGCAGGAATGCCAGACAAGATAAGCAGCAGTATTCAATGAACAGACAAATGGTAGATTAATAATTGCATAAGATAGATTCTAGCAAGAAAAATCATCTGGCACAATACAGCGAACCAAACTTTCCAGCAGCAGACCTAGCAACCGATATAATCTTTCCATGCCATGCCAATGAAAACCATGAGACCAAGAAGGTGCAAGGAGTTCTCTCCTGAAGGTTAGCATGATGATGGAAGGTGAAAATGGTTTTTCTCTGATGATTAAAAGAATTTCATTTTGGAGATGTTAAAAGTATTCTATCAAACATGAGGATTAGGAGCATTTCTAATTTGAAAAGATTGAAGTTTCTCATTCTTCAAAAGACCAACAAGTGTTAGGCATACCTGAAAAGTATCTAAATTTATTACACACACTAACAAAGCTACCTAGCATTAGTGAGACAAAAAAAAAAAATAATAATTTTAGTATTATTCTTATATTTAAAGATTTATAGATAAAATAATTGAATATTCTTCTATGTAATCATGATATAGCCTGCAAAATATTACAAGATTAGTCAGATTACCTATTTAAGTAGACAATAAATGTATGACAAGTAGTTCTTATAAATAATGTGCAGCATAAATAAAGTCAATAAAATCATCCTGAAATAAAATGAATAAAGAATTTAGAGAGATAAAATAAATTATTGGTTCATTTTCATTATGAAGAAATACAAAGTACTGTTATCTGAATTTGACTAACATTTAATTGTAGAAGATGTACTTCTTGGTTATGATTTTAAAATTATAAAACTATTTGGTTTCATATTATGCTTCTATATGAAATAAAACAGGAATATTTGAACAACTTATGTAAATTACTGTTAAGTGTAAAAGAACTGGTATTTAGAAAAGTAATAATGTAGCTATATGATTAAATTTGAAACTTCTGTTATTAGATCTTCATAGGGCTACTACTACAAATGGTATTATCTATGTTTGACAGGCTTCAATCAATTTGGTTGTGTAGCAGTTCAGTTAATGACACTATCTTTCAAGATCTATTTTTAAAATCTCTTTGTGCTAAAATGTAAGATGCACACCCACTTTTTTCCAGAATTTTAAATATTTACTAGTCAATAAAAAAATAAAATAAAAAAATAAAAAATAAAAAAAACCCACACACAAATATTGATATACCTTGAAGATAGCAAATTTTAAGATTTTTTAATCCAAACTTTAAAAGTAAAATAAAAACAGTTTAAGTAAACAATATTTATTTAAATACACTTGAATTGCAGTGGATAATATAGGGTCTATTGTGCACATTATTTTTTTTTTTAATCTATGGCTAAACAGCTGATACAACCAAGCACATCATTCAAAACAATACCTGACCCTGACAAGAAAGAAAGGAAAACGTTTACTACAGGTTTATTTACTTCTAACCCTGCCATTGAAATGATCAAATGACAACATGAGTAATTGAGCTGAGGTTTCTAGGTACCAATTTCATAGAATAACTCAGAGCAACTGGTTATTCAGAGAAAATATAAATAAAAGCAGTTTATGACATATTTACTAAAGCAAACATCAATTGGAAAACAATTGACAAAGGTTTCAGTTATTACCTTTTTAAAACACAGAGACCAGACCGAGCCATTGATGATTGTAAAACCTCACAAATTCAATGGTATTTGACAAGATGCTTAATTTTTAACATGTTAGAATATCCAACTATGCATTAAGTCCTACAGAAGAATTACAGGAAATAGTAATTTCTCCTTTATATATATATATATATATATATAGACACCTGCTTACATCAGACTTTTCCCCACTCTAAACCTTTACCCTCTAAACGTGAAAATTATTTAAGAAAACCTGGAAAATATCATTAAAATATCTGGTCACAGATTTTGTTTACAACACACAGTCAAAACACTCATGTACAACCCTAAAATTCATTCATGCATGTTTACTGAAATAAAGAAAACGCCGTAATGTAAAATGTTTTCTGTTTATGTATCTTGTCTTGAACACTGGAGGTTTCATAAAAAAAGAGACATTATTTTAAGATGTCATTCTGATATCAAAGATTTTTCACAAAAATTCCAAAACTTTGTAAATGAAGTCACTATCAGTACTAAAGCATTTCATCATTGTAACCAACTGAAAAACAATGGATACTTAAAGATTGTAAAAAAGTAATATTTTAGACTTTCAGAGTTGGTATAAATCTATTTTTCTTAATAGAAAACAATATTGACAGTTTTATTACTGAACTGATGGCTACTTGCACAAGTTTATCATGATGCATAAATTGAATATACAGTTGTATTGTCATGAGTAATGATTAACATCAGTTCAAACTTTCTTTAATCCTTTGTGCTATTCTTTTGTAGATAAGATTTTTTTTTTCTTGGTGCCTACAAGCTATTTGTTCTAGTTTCTATAAAACAGCGGGGGGAAGTGGGGGGGGGGTAACAAGGTATAAATAGAAGTGAGTAAAATTTAGTTTGAAAGATCAGATTCCTTTTCCTTAATAGAAAATCTTGTATTTGCAAAAATTCACACTCACAATTTAAATAACCTATAATTTTACAAGGAATATTAGAAGAAAAAAAGTGTTATTTTATATTTCAGTAAATATCTCGACTTGTAGTCATGGTTTAATCATTTAGAGCCATACATTTTATTATGGGAATGAATATCAGGGAACTGAGGATCAAACGTGTTTTTCAAACGTTAGTCAAGCATTGGTAATCCAACAAATAGAGAAAATTCAGGATCTTTTAAAGAATAAACTTAGAAAATACAAAAAGAAAAAAAACAAAGAGTTATATGTGACAAAGACAAATGTAGTGGAGAGGTTACAAAAATTTATATTTATTTAAAGAGTTTTACTTTCACCTGAAAAGAACAAAATTAAATGATTCAAACCAAGTCATTGTAAAAAGAACATAATCCTAAATAGTTATGATCTGTCATTTGCTGACATTAAATAATAAATCAACTATCAAATTTTAGGTTTAATTCTATTTATAGCTATACTATAATTTGGTTTAGCTCATTCTAAGACAGATCACTATACCAACCCCATTTAAAATAGAGTAAGCTAATTGCTTCTGAGTCACAAGTCTCAATTTTTTGTTAGCTTCAGATAAAATTGATATCTGATAAACAAAGACTCAGATGCATTTAAATGAGCTCACTACAGCACAAATGAAATGCTTACAACCAGCACACTGTAAGTACTAAAGAGTCTACAACTTTTACCTTTACTAAGATTAGCTCCATTTTACCTCTTACTCAGACAATTTGATAGCATTATCTCATTTAATTAGAAGTACACAAAGTGGTGGTTTATTTAGCCCATTATTTCTACTTATATAAAATTGCCTAAAACAGTTTCTTTAACTGGAGGTTATAGAACAAAGATCAACTACTTTAAATCATTATGATACAAACTTGAAAAATATAATTTAGGAATAATTGGCCTTCTGATAAAAATTTAGTAAGAATTAAATTCTTGATAATTTTATTTGTAGATTTTATTTAAAGATATGTTTATTTTCCTTGAGGAAAAAAAAACTAGATTTTAATTTTTAACATATATAAGAGTGCTCTATTTTAAAAAGAGGATTTAAAATTTGTTAAACATGAAACAGTAAAACAAAACTGTGTGTGTGTGTATATATATATATATATATATATATATATATATATATATATAAAAACTTCAAATATTTTCAGTGGATACACAGTTTATTTTAAATAGTATTTATTTTGTCTACCTGCATACTCAAGAACTTGAAATGTACCCTCTATTTCCTTTATGAAGTTTTTGAGTACTCACACGAGTAAATGAAATACTTTTTAAAATAAATGAAGCATCTACTTAAATAAGGGTATCCACTAAATATACAAGATTAAAAGATAAAATCCATTAATTCTTTAGAATATATAAATATGCATAGTGCAATGCACTTTTGAAAACAAAATTACAAACACCTGTGATTTGAAAATTTTCATTATCTTTGTTAAAGTCAAAACAAGAGTAATTGGAGAAATCTGATTAAAAAAAAAAAGTTTTAGTCATTTGCAATTTAAAGAACACAATTTACGTTTTTACTATATATATATATATATATATATTATTTGGGCAACAAGCTCTTTTATACAGGTGTTTCATTAAAAATGACAGCCAAGGTATTATCATTAAGTTTTTTTTAATTAATTTTTCACGTGTCCATATTTTTTTTTCTTTTTGGAATTCAAATTATATAAAAAAATTGTCCAAAGCTTTTGTACTTTCAAGCGCTTTAGCCATTATCATGAATTCATTTTGTTTTATTTCATAAATAATAAACATGTGGAAAGTCCATGCTTATAGAGTCTTGTGTATGTTAAGTTCCGAACACAGTAAGCACATTGTTACCATGTTCATAATTGATGTTAACTGTAGGATTTATATTTTTTATTAGTAATGCCTCTATTATTTTTAATTTTCTTCTGCTTGTGGATGATGCAATTATGTATTATCAACGAGGGTATCATGGATAGGTCCTGGAAGATCTGGATGTGTGTTTACACTTTTCCCATAACAGTTCCATCCGATCTCATTTAAACACACATCGAGATCTTCCAGGACCTATCCATGATACCCTCGTTGATAATACATAATTGCATCATCCACAAGCAGAAGAAGATTAAAAATAATGGAGACATTACTAACAAAAAAAAAAGTCACTTAACATATACAAGACTATATGCATAAAATTTCCTCATGTTTATTTTTCAGTAAAAGAAAATTTTTGATAATGGTTAAAAGTATAGTTGAAAGCACTCAAAAGTACAAAAGCACTGGGCAATTCTTATATAATTTGAGTTCCAAAAAGAAAAAATATGAACACATGAAAAATTATATTAAAACTTTATACCTTGGCTGTCATTTTTAATAAAACCTATGTGTGTGTGTGTGTGTGTGTGTGTGTGTGTATTTATTCACCTTAACCAATAATGCCACTAAGAGCATGTACAAGGAGTGAAAAAGACTGAAAACTGAGAGGACTTTAGTTAGGAGAAATGTGAAAGAGAAAAAATGGAACAGCAGGATTCAGAAAGACAGAAGATGATGATTTAATTTTTTGAAGATTGCAGGTGACAGGGAAGCAAGAAAAGAAAATATTAGAACCCAAACTGTCCTGTTATTTAACCCATAGCTGAAGGGAAGAGACGGATTAATATCTTTCCCAAAGGTATTTGTGCGCAAGTAAATGCAAGGAATTCAACAGGAATTTGAACTCGGCTCCTTGATTCGACATTCCAAGTCGATATCCACTGCACCACAACGCACATCCAATCTAGTAGCATGTTTAAATTCATGTAGCTGAGAGAATAAGGAGGAAAGCTCAGAACAATTGCCTGTAGCAATAACAGTAGAATATTTGTAAGTATGTTTTTATCCCTCCCCACAAAGAAAAAAGAAAAAAAAATCAGTTATCTTATTTCAATAAAATCAGATTATTTATGAAAAACATTATTTAAAAAACTTACAGGAAATGGTTTAAGCCAATCATCTCAACACAATTACATTATGAAATCTAAAAATACATCTGGACACTAAAAATAATTATATTTTTATAATGACAAGTCCTTAAAGAAATTAGTTGCAATTTTATTTTAAACTTCATGAAATAGTCTTTAAATAAAAAAAATAAAAACTCTTGTTTAATTTTTTTTATGCATACTAAAGATTCGATTCTGAGGGAAAAAAAAATCATTCTTTAAAAAGATTTTCATTTATAAAAATTAAGTTTTTAATATCTTAAATTTACTACATGGATAATCTTTTTTGTAATCATTTCACCCTAAGCAAGGCAGGATTGCTACTGGTGTGCAAAGGGTTACAGCGAGAAAGAGAGAGAGAAAGAAAAAAACACAGTAAGGGGATGACAAAGAAGGGATTTCGGGAGATGGAAGATGGCAATTAAAGTTGCTTTTAAACTTTTGGAGATTGTAGATCAGGAAAGCAAGTAAACGAAAGGGAGTTCCACAAGTGAGAGAAAAGAAACTGTTAGAGTAGAAGTGATGCTACATTTGACTATTTCAATGGTACAAGGGATCCTGATGCCAATCTAGTAGCACTAGTAAATTCATGTGATTAGAACACCAGGGAAAGAAGCTTGTCAGAGCAGAAGCCATGAAGATATTTGTAAACAAGACAGAGGGAAACCACACATTTGTAGACAAGACAGTGAGAAAATGACTGAAGATGAGCTGCTAAGTCAAGATTGATTATACTGCAGATCCTCCTTCGGATTTTGCCGAGAACCTCGAGATGAATAGCACCCAACCTGATATGACAGTTGTATCCAATGTACGGATGAATGGTAGATTTATAAATGTGAAAGATGGGTTTCTGATGAGAAAACCTTTCTGGCCCGACACACTGACCCAACCTTCCTAGCAGTAGATACAGTTATAGATTCAATGTAGCCATTCCCCTAGAGATCAGTTGAGTGAGTGAAGCCAAGGAGACACAGTGTGTTACTTTTTAGGGGACTAGTATCATCCATACTGATGGTAAGTAAAAAAGTTTCTCTAGGATGGTTAAAGGAGAGCACCTCCATTTTCAAGGCATTCACATTTTACCCCATTCCATCACAAATTGGAGGTCCTTTCCAAGAGTAGCAGTAATGTTAACTTTGTCAGCCTTGGCAGATTTCTTATTGAGACAGGCATAAATAGTGGTGTCATCTGTATAGATGACTACTTGGGAACTGACGACATTGATGAAGATCAGAAAAGATGTAGGAGTTAAGATAAAGCCCTGAGGGATGCCAGTATTTGTATAAAAGGATCTGGAAGCTTGCCCACTCAAACGACCTTTATTTCATAGGAATGATTAGATTAAACTGAACAAATGTCCAGAAATACTGTAGCACTATAACTTGCGCAGAAAGTATTCTAAATAATGGTGATTTTTTTTTTAATCATATCACCCTGAGCAAGGTGGTAATGCCACTGATGTGCAGAGGGCTACATAAGAGTGAAAAGATTGGAAGAGAGAGAAAGAAAGCTGGAAACCACATCCTAAACAGGAAACAAGGGATGAGCCTCTTCAAGAAATCTAAATTTTAATAAAATCCATTAAACAGAATGTCCTTCCAACAAATTTGATATTTTTCTTCTTAGGGGGGATTACAAATAGAATATATGGAAAATAAAAAACTTATTGTCTTGATTACCTATGACTTATATAAACACACACACGTGTGTGTGTGTGTGTATATATATAATATTTTCCACCTGTGGAACTCTTTCTGAAAGTGCTTCAAAGTGCAAAAGCCTTAGACAATTCTTATATAATTTGAGCTAAAAAAAAAAAAAAACCGCATGAAAAATTATATAAAAAAAGTTATTGATGATACCTTGTCTGTCATTTTAAATGAAACCTGTATAAAAGAGATTGTTGCCCAAATACACAGTCTGTTTAGTAGATTTTATTAAAATTTAGATTTCTTAAAAAAAAAAAAAGTCAACATATACACATACATATCTTTAGATTCTTAATAAAATACAAAGAATCTGCAAAGAGCTGCCACCTAGGCTTCAGTCACTTTGCTACCACTGTAACATAGCTTCCCCTGGGATTTCTCATGGTAATTGTTCTGGCAAACGTTCCTCTTTGGTACCTAAACTTTATGAATTTAAGCGCAGTACAAGATTGGCAGCAAGGTCACATTTTACAGCTGAAATGACTAGATGTAACTAAGTTACAACAGTTTCTTTTCTTGCACTTGCCACCTTGTGGAACTTTTCTGCTTCTTGCTTTTCAGTCGACTTTGATCTTCAAAAATGTAATGTCAATTATTATCTTTTGTCTAAATTCCAGTTCTTTCCCCTCAATTTTTTTTTTCTCTCACACTTAGTAATCCCTTGCAACTTAGTGGCTCTATTGCCTTGTGTGGGATTAAATTATGTATATATAAAATCTGTGTGATGTTGCATATACTAAGAAGTATATAAATCTAAGTCATACTATAAATTTACTTCGGTGGTGGGGATCACAAACACGCTTTAATTCCACAATTAAAAATACATGAAGACTCCAGTGCAAATTCTACAGTTCCTGAGAAAAAAAAAGGGTATTTTAATCAATACTATTTTGGAGATTGGGTATGAGTGGAATTACCGACTCATCCTGTTTGCTATTTTATATCACTTATGACTAATGACCCTTGCTCACAATTATCTCACAAGTATTAAAAAAAAAAAAAAAAAAAAAAAAAAAAAATTAAAAAAATTGATTGCATTCATAAGGTTTAATACAAACTTTATATATATATATATATATACACGCACACACATAGAAAAGCAAATATGAGTATTTTTCTTTCCTTCGAATTTTCACCCACAGTATTAAGGGAAATGATTTTAAATGGCATTAATAGTCACTTTATACCATCTTTTATTTCTAATAGCTCTTAAGTCAACAGATTAAATTTCCTTAAAAAGGCAAAGAAAACAAAAGCTGGTCTATTAATAAATAAATTAATTTAAATCAATTTCATATCAGTGCAAAACTATTAGTAAAAGCAAAGGGAATCCATGTTGAAAGTTACAATTCTGTAAATCAAGAAATTTTAACCAGAAAATTCAAGTTTATTAATGATTTAATTATAATCATAACTGCAGATCAAATATTAAAGGTTTAGACTTGCGGAGATTTCAGCCTTGTTTGACTGTGAAGGAGAATTTATGTTAGATAATAAAGAAGAATATACATGTCAAAATATAGTATGTAGTTAGAAAAAGGAAAATCTAAGTGAGCTAGCTATGTTACTTAGAATATGAAATTCTGCTGATTCATTCACATCAGACAGGTCACAGAAATTTAATGACATAACTTTTTAAGACAAATCAATGAAGCTGAAATTACTTAAATGTTGTGTGCTAATACAAACTCATTTAATGTTATTTTACAGTTTGTTTATTCCATTATTGGTATAATGTAAAATCAATAATAAACAAAAGAGTGACTAATGCCATCAACACCATAACAAAGTAATTGCAGTTCTGAAACTTCTATGAAAATGATTAATGCAAGAATAATCAAAATTCTTACATACCAGTCTAATACTTTAGAAATATTCTTAATCCATCCTTTTATCTAATAGGTTTCAAAAACTTAATACATCTTAGAGTAGGTACTTCCATTAATTTTGTTTTGACAATAAAGCTTAGTCTTTATTAAGTTTAGACCTATCTTGAGAATGCAGACTTTACATGTCTACACTTTACTTTAAACTCTAAATTGGGATTTACTCCTTGCTAAGCCAATAAAAAATCTAACACTTCAGTTTCATGTTAAACACAAAAGCAGAAATTTTATAATTAAACTGAATTCTTATAACTATTAATCTGAACTACCAATGTAAACATTTAAACAAATAACAAAAAAAGCATTTTTTAATATTTAAAAAGGCATTTAATTTCTTAAAATATTTTTAAAAATTTGCTGTAATCTAACTTTATAAAAATATTGGCACTCATCAGAAAATGTTTTCTAGGAACTTACTATCCCCAGGTTAAAGTTTTATTATATTTCAAACCATTCCTAGATGATCATATAAACCAGCCAGTTTATCAACTTTGCAAAAGAAAGCACATCAAGCCCCATAATACCACCCACCAGGTATGGACAAAAGCCAAGTTTTTATTTAGAATAAACCTCACCAATATAGATAAGTGAATAGACAATTTAAATTACTTACAGAAATTAATGTAAAACTATAGCTGAATAAATTTTCAACACTTGCAAAAATGTTGAATAAATTTCCATTTTAAAAAACAAACAAAAATGTATTTAAAAAAAAAGAAAAAAAAAATGGGATGTATGACCGACCTGAATATGCTGAATGTATAAAAAAAATTATTAAAGAATTTACATGCTTCAAAATGCTAGTCAACATTACCTTGAAAGAAAGGAATATTGAAAATGTATTTTTCCTTTAAGTATAAACTAGCTACAACTTCAAAAAGAAAAGACTACATTCTACTAGACACTTTGTATTAAAGTCCTTTTCTTGGGTGCAATAAGAGAGAGACAAAAATCTTCCCAGTGTTTTAGAGAAAGTTACAACACATCGAACCTTGAAGCAAATGAGCTATAGACCACCCAAGTGTCACTCTTGTGAGATAAGAACAAAAAAACTGAGGGTACAACTCACTAAGGATTACAAAAATTGGACAACAGAAGATTTGGTAAAACAAAACAAAAAAATTTGCCTGGTTTGAGGAGTCGATTTCTGTGACATCTGAATGTTGGATGCATCAACATAAAAGTATAGCACAATCCTTCCTTGTATCAATGGTTCAGGTGGTGTAATGCTGTAGGCAATAGTTTCTTGACAAACAGTGGGATCTTTTGTATCAAAAAATATCATTTAAATACCACAGCATATTTAAGTATTGTGGCTGACCTCATACCTTGATTTATGACTACAATAAATAAAAAAAATAGTGAGATTAGTTCATGGAACACAGCAATGTGGCCTTGACAATCACTAGATCTCAATCCTATGGATCAGCACTGGGGATGTGGTGAAAAGGGAGATTCGAATTCTGTATGTGTAGACAAACAATTTAGAAGAACTGCAAGATGCCAGCATGGACCCAAATTTCATACTATGTCACTTCAGTTCTCCTATCACGGCAAGGTGCTGGTTAGACATAGCCAAAGTATAAACCAAAAGGAAGTGGATGTACATGTTACTGCAGGATTCTAATCCTTCCCATACGACCCATGTGAACAAAGAGCAGTTAGTTAAGGACTTTCATGATCTCACCCTCAACATATGGCCTCTTGATTTGAATCCCTTATACCACCACCACTAAAATATGTAAAAGTGAGTACAACAAATAATCCCACAATACTAATAATGTATTGAAAGCTATTATGGATAAAAACTAGTGATTTGAGCAGGCAGTCACTATCAAGGCTGTCTTCAAGGTGGAGACAGTTTTTATTGAATAATTTTTTGTTTTGCTAAATTAAACATGTACACAAACATTTTAGATAAATATGCTAATTCCCCCATCAACCACTCCAGTTGACTAGTGTTTTTCTTTATTATTTCTTCTCAATTACCTGGCACATCTGGTATAATGCTTTCAGTATTGATTTAAAATCAGTTTTTATCTGTTTTAACAAAGAATCCTAGCATATAATTTCAGCTTTCCTTATCTCAAGAGGATTTTAGTAAAACCAAAACACAAACTTGAGTAGGTTGACATCATTATGAATAGTGATACTAAGTTGCACAAAATAGTTTTTCTTTTAAATCAGAGGGGTGTAAAATTAATTTTACGAAGGGCCGCTGCATTGTTGCCCTTGTATAAAGTGGACAGTATTGAAGTAACAATCCTACATGCATACACTAATTGCACATAAGATTTTGTGAACAGGCTGCACAAATGTTTGAGAAATTAGTTTATATCTGAGAAAAAAATATCTTACAATAAGAAATTCTTGATAAATTTCATAAGACATTTATAACAAAACTTGGCAATGATAGCCTAGATCCTTACATTAGTTTATGCTATACCAAGGATTCAGCACTGACATCAGTACAGTTTGCAACATTGTAATCCAAATGTGACATGTTCATTTTTCAGAAGGGAGTTTCCTTATAAATATGATTTAGTATTAAATAGATATGGTTTGCATCTTTGTTGCCTTTATACTGGTTTTGAATAGATTACTATTTTGTGCAACAAGTAACCAAAAATTAGTAAAATCCATTTATGTATTAAAAAAAAAAAAAAAAAAAAAAGTTGCATTCTTGAACTGAATGCAGCCTTGGCAATAATCAGTCAGTTAAGTGCCATACGTGATACACTCTTGGGCGATCATATCTCGAAAGAGACATGACTGACTGAGCAGAAGATTATCCTGCAGTAGACTGATTGCCAGCCAAGGCTATAGAACCCAATCTGTCCTGTTATTTAACCCATAACTCTAGAGAAGAGATGGATTAATACCTTTCCTAAGGGTATTTACACATAAGTGAATGCAAGGAATTCAAACTCTAATCTCCCAATTTGCTCAGTCCGCCTAAATGATACAAAAAAAATTTGTTGAATGAAACATATACAGGAAAAATAAATCCTTTGTGATATTTATAAAGTTTATTTATACTTTCCTTAAATCAACTCTAAATCTTAAAATGTTTTATATCAAAATACAAAAAGTAGCAAGTTCTTTTGACATTCCAAATCAGAAAGAGAAATGAAATTTCTGGGACACATGAGGAAAGTGGGATTGACACTCACAAGAGGGTGAGAAAAAAAAAAAAAAAAAAAAAAAGCACTTAGTAATTCTACCTAACAAGCTAGTGTAAATAGATGAGAGAACATGGACTGGGAGGGATAGTAAGGAAACAAACATTAATTAAAGCTACAAAGGACAGGAAATTGTAGAAAGCCATGATTGCCTACATCATGAATGAATAAAGCATGTAAAAGGAAACAAGCAAACATTCTATAAAAAAATGTTTAAATTTGATCTTCATATTCTGTAACCCATTAGACTACTGCAGCAATGAGTGTGGTTTAGGACAAGATAAATTAATCTACCTAAAAAGTCGAGGTTTTTTTTTCCTTTCAAAAACTTTCCCAATAAAGAACTATATCTAAAACTGTAAAGAATTTATATATTAAACATTTTGAATTCAAAAATAAAAATCTCAACAGTTCTCTATTTCAAACCAATGTTAAATGTCAAGAAAAAATAAAAAATAAAATTAGTTACTATCGGTTATGTTTTTAAGGCACCTCAATGTGGTGTAATGGTTAGCAAGTTTGTCTTGCTAAAACCAGTTACAAATGTAATGAGTTCGATTCCTCACTGGGTGTCCCATACTGTCGGTCTTGTGTCACATCTAAGCACTGCTTAGTAAATCATCTATCAGTTGTTTTTAGCATTCAATAAACTTTTATCCTAATGAAAATCACAAAATAAAACAAAAGACAGTCATAAAGAATGAATTCATTTCTATTTTACAACATTTCTAAAACAAGGCTAAGTTATTTTTTCAGTGTCATTACATCTATATAAAAAAAAAAAAGAAAAAAGAAAATAAAAGAATAAAGTAAAAAAAGAAAAAAGAAAATAAAAGAATAAAGTAAAAAAAGTAAAATGAAGATGAAGGGGGGAAAAAAAAAATATCAACTACTTAGCAGCTGCTTCTATTGCAAAAATAAGGTCATAATCATAAACAATCTTTGAGTACCTCCTAATGTTGAAATTCCTAACAGACAACTAGTAGAGCATAACATTTATATTAACCTGAAGATATTATCATTTCTTTCATCAATGTGACTCATGCTTGATTAAAAAGGTCAGTTATATAAAACTTTGTCATGCTTTTAAACTCTAGAGTGTTGAATTAGCATTAAAATTTGAAATATAATTACAAAGCAATTACTTTGTATGAATACTTTTTTGAAAAGGTAAAAATCCTTAAAACATACTTCCAATGTACATTGTGATAACTTATCTTAATACATAAAGCAAGTATGATTTTGGTCAACCACTTTTTTTCTAAAAAAAAACAAAAAACATAAGAGTTAAGAGAACGGGGGTGCAGGATAAAGAGGCGGGGGGCAAAAAAAGTTATTTTTCACATTATTATGGACAGATAAAAATTAGGCAGTAATACATTTACATAATAAATATATTTGATATACTTTTTTTTTTTTTTAATCATTTCACCCCAAGCAAGGCAATTAAAGCTACTAGGATGCAATAGGGATTGCTGAGATGTCAAGAGAAGAACAGGTTTCAAAGAAACAAGTTGACAGTATAGCATTTAGATTGTAATTGACAGGAAATCAAGAAACTAAAAGAGAATTCTACAAGAGAGAAGAATGGGTGAATAAACTATTAACATAGAACTTGCAGTTACAAGTAGCATTTCAACATTGAAACTAGGAGGCTTAGGTACCAATCTAGTACTGCATTTCAATTCATGGAGCCACAGTACCAAAGCGGACAGACAGCCTATCAGAACAATTATCATAAAAATATTTATGGAAAAAGTTAAAGGGAAGCCACAATAGTGATGGGAAAGTGACTGAAGAGGAGATGCCAAACCAAAATCAATAATGTTGCTAATTCTTTTTGGGATTTAGTCAAGAATCACTAAACACCTGGTTAAAGTATCAAACTAGAAATGGCAGCAATATTAAGTGAATAGATAAATGATAGATTTATAATGTGCAAGATAAATTCTTGCAGAAGAAAAATTGCCTCACACAACAGCAAACAGGCTTTCCTAGCAGCAGACTTAGAAATTGATTCAATATAATAATTCCACTTCATGTCAGGGGAAAACAAGAGACCAAGGCGACACAATGAGTTGTTCTAATGGAGGTTAGCATCAGCCATGCTGATGGAAAGCAAGAAAGGTGTTTTTTTTTTGTTTTTTTTTAATAATTAATGGAGAACAATTTCAATTTAGATGTGTTAAAATTTACAAGCCACACATTTTCAGTTGGAATAATGTCCTCATTTTTTGTTTGTTCCCTCCAGTCGTTCAAAGGTATCTCAATCCAATCCAAGAATTGGAAACTGAGCTTTTAAACTAAAGAGAAATTTGTTCTAGTTTCACTAACCATGATCAAGGATATGATCTTGTTCTTTTTACTACAACTCAGTTATTGCATGTTCTGTTTCCAAGTTTAAGTTTGGCTCAGGAATTAAACTATGCCATAAAAAAAAATTTTTTTTTTTTTTGGAAGGAGGGAAGTCAGGGCTGCATTAGAGAAAAACAAAAAAAAAACGAAAATCATGATTTGTATTACTCATTATCCTGCTGAAAAGAAAAAAGAAATACTTACTCTAACTTCTCCATTTTCTTTTTCAATGTAAGTTATTCCAAAGTAATCCCTTTCCAACAAGTTCAAGTAATCACAGACTTTGTCAAACAAAAACTGACCAAGGGTCTGCTTCTGTAAACAAAATAAAAAAAAATAAATAAGTAGTATAAATCAACATCAATAATAAAATTGAGAGTTAAAAACATATTGCCCAATACACTGAGTGAAATTTCCACACAGCTGCAATCACCATTTCTATCAACTATGTTAAATCAGCATTTAATAGCAATTAATTGAAATTTAAATAAATTACTAAAGACTTTTCTGATCTTAAAATAAATATGATTCAGAATAATTTTAAAACACAGGACTGGCAAAAATTCAATTTTGTCTAAAGTAAATATCAATATTTAGATTTAATTTAAACCTGGACATCAAAATCTAACATTCAAAAGAAAAAAGAGTTTAATATCGTGGAAGAACCAATTGTAGCAGAATTTGGCTCAACATTTTTGTCACCATGAACTCAGTAACTTTATAAAAATACTTATGGTTAATATTTTTGCCAAGTTCAGTTTGCAGTCAGGTCAGGCTTAGAAAGTAACCCAGTATAACCTGCTGCATGGACAAATAGTTGGCATCTAAACCAGCTCCTCCACTAGCTTTTAGGCTGGTGAGGAGAGTGGCATACCACCTAAAGAAATCAAAAAATAAGACCTGTTGAAAGGTCGATAAGCTTCTTATCAACCAACATATATATGGCAAGGATGAAGTCTCAAGTCTTGAATAGCAACCGTTCAAGAGAGAGTATTTTGGTAAAAACAGTGTACTTGGACTACCATGAGTGTCTTGGGAACCAGGAAGAGCATTTGGACCTTACCTCAAATTATTATGACATGTTGACAGCCATATATAGAGAGGTAAACAAGATTCTGTTAGGCAGAACCCACCTTGCTTTGTGTGAGATTAACCCTGGTTCAGCCACAACAAAAAACAGATGAGTTCAGGAAAGACATTTCCATTAAAACATTCTAAGTCTAGAATTAACACAAACACACACATTCTCACACTCTTTAAAGCAATTATGAAATATTTTCTTTTGCAATGAAGCATGTGCTGATGCAGATTTGCTTTCAGGGAAAGCAAAATCTTGTACATAAATGGAACAATTTATATAATTTAGAATCTTATATACTTGAAGTTTTTAACTGTTAGGGATTCCAAAACTATGCATCTTACAATTTTTTTATGAATTCTGAGCAATTCAAAAAAAAAACAAACCTAGTAGCAAATTATATCTGGTAGCAAACAGCTGATTAGCTCATTACTATTATCATCCTATAACCCAGGGGTTGGCAACACAAAGCACATGTGCCACACCAAGCAATGGCACATGGCCACAAATGACATCACGAAGTCCAAACCAATAACTACTACAACTCACAGTAACAAAGTATATTGTCGATATTGAGCAATGGCTAAGATCAGGCTCCCATTAATAATGAAATAATAATTTTTTTTAAAAAAAATTAAAAATTAGTTTATTTCTATTAATGTGGTTTACATATTGTATATATTACTATATAAATTATATTGTAGAACAGGTATAGTGACCTTGACTTGTATAAAAAAATATGTATGCTGTTGGCACACTGAATGATTTTAAAACCCTAAGTGGGCACATATTTTAAAAAAAGGTTGCTGGTTCCTGCTATAACCAATATTTGAAGCTACTGACTTTGTAAACTTTTACAAAATATAGGTACAGCAAGATGCATGAAGCCTAATAAAGCTTTTATTTTATGCAGTAAATATTTAAATGCAAAACAATCTTAATGCATTTAATTCAAATAAAAAAATATTAATCACAGATCCAACATAGTGAAATTATATAAAAAATCTAAATAATTGTTAGGCTACAGACTTATTGATTCATCTCCATACAATAGGATGTAAGTATATACATCCTGGTACATTTATAAAATGAAGTCTTTTAGGTTAAAAACAAACTTTTGTTTTAACAATGCTAAATTGTGCACAATTCAATCTTAAAACAATTCTTACTTTATTGCTCAATAATACATCCTTGTTTGCTGGATTGGCGCCTGACTTGGCAGGCCTAATTGGGACCATGAGTAGTGCTTTGTGACCCTTGCTATCTTAACATTTATTATATGTTATAAATTAAACTATGCACAACTGACTATTAATGGATGAAAAATTTTAGATTTTTTAGTCATAAATTTGCTTTGCTAAGTCTCAAAAACACTATTTAAAATTCAATATTTTTATCCATAATGTTGAAATTGTTAAAATTATTCAACTTTTTAACAAGAAAATCTTAAAAAGAAAATCTTAAAAAAAAAAGAAAAAAAAAAAAGCCCTATTTAGTTCTGGCTTGCATACACTTCCAGAATACCAGTGTTATAAAACATTTTCTGACCAAACAGGAAGAGGACCGTGCAGTTCTCACAACAGCCATTTCTAAATCATTGACTAAAAATCCAATGCTGTTTTCAACCACAAAGGCAGATCTGACTCTGTTGGTATTAGTGATGGGCCCTAAAGTGGACAAACTTAACCAGGCCATCTGGCAGTGACACCTGATCAGCAATAAAACTAGTTTCAGCAGCAGAGACTAACTTAACTACTACAATGCAATAATTCATGGAATATTTCTCCCAGAAGTCTATCTCACTTGATTAAGTGTGTGTGTGTGTGTGTGTGTTGATTTTCCCCAAGTGGCTTGTTGTTATACTCTGAACAAATTCTCAGACTCCCATGAGTGAGATACAATACCCCGGAATGAGCTAATCATCAAACCTTGTAAGTCACACGGAAAGTAAAAACCTTTTATATATCTCAACCATACATTATAGCCATTTGTTGTTTTGTCACTTTCACTTGTTAATAGTAAGTCTGCAGTTCTGGTATTTAGATATATTCATACAACACTCATTAAAAATAAACAAAATATAAAATAAAAAAATAAAAATAAAAAAGTACCAAATACTCAATATCTTTTAGAATATCTACCTTCCCATTACTCAACAAGCAGAATTTTAATACCATGTTTAATTATTATAATGATTAAAAAAAAATTAAACTAATTTCACTAGAAGTAGCACCTAATCTTAATTATGAAAATAATTAAAATAAAAAGTAATTTGTTTAAAAACACAGCAACATATTAAGAGTAAAGCAAGCAAATTAATTTTTTTTTAGTTCAGATATTGAAGTCATTTTTCTTCTGCCAATAACATTTACGTTAAATAATTTATGGTGTCCAAAATGTAAACAGCCTTAAGTGTCAAGACTGAAATACCGATCTAACGAAACTTAACATAGATATGTCAAACTGCCGAAACTCAATTCACAGATAAACTTCTGTTTATTACATAGAACCTATTGTTTCTGAAATGCATGGATATCAAAGAGGTCTTTAAGTTAATTTTGTTTCTAATATCATCCTAGAAATTTTTTTTTTCCAAAATTAATGTTTACTGATGCTAATAGTGCTAGAAAAATGCAACATGGAGACTTCCATATTGAAAAATGAATTTCTAAAATATAAATCCTCAGTTGCACACTGAACAAGATTTATACTGTTCAACATGGTAATTAAAAAAAATAAACTCATGTATAATATATTAGGTGAACTTCATTAAGAAAACAAAAACAGAATTTCAAAAAAACAAGACATTGATGAATAGATGTAAGTAATAACAGGTGAAAATAACTTAGCTTAACAGTAAACAGTTAAGTGCCATACATGATGCACGCTTGGGCAATCATGTCTCAAAAGAGACATGACTGACTGGACAAAAGATTTCCCCTCAGTAGGTTGCCACTACTTTCTATGGTAGACTGGTTGCCAACCAAGGCTATAGAACCCAATCTATCCTGCTATTTAACCCATAGCTGGAGGGAGAATTGACAGATTCATACCTTTCCACCAAGGGTATTTGCGTGTATGTAAATGCAACAAATTCAACTGGAATTCAGACTGCTCTCCAATTTCTCGTTCCAAGCCAATATTTACTGCACAACAAAACAGTAAACATACCGCGCAAATAGTTCTGTATATCTAGAATCATAGATAATTTTAACTATTTTTTTTTATGAAATAAGCAAAAGTGTACATTAAAATTGCTGTAATCTTTCCTCTACAGATTTCATAAAAGATCTCAGATGCCATAACTACTGTGGCATTACGATCCTTTAAAAGGGGTGTGTCATATGCCTGTCTCGACGATAACCATTAAAATGATTACACGTTGATTTGGGAATATTTACATTTCCACATCTATGGACAGATATGGGTTATCTCTCCTAGATCATAACAAATGGACAAACAAAAATAAGAAAATGAGATCACTGTTCAATTGATATAATCGAACTGTAATCTTCCCAGGTCTGCTTCAATATCAACATATGCACTGACCAACAATTCAAGGATGAATGACAAGGCGAAATGATTTTTGATATAAAGTTTTAATAAGTAACAAAGTATTAAAATAAAAAATATATATACGAGTATAAATAAGTGTCCAATGACTTGAACCTCAAAACTTATATTTGGATACCCAACTCAGTCGAAATAACAATTTACGACAAATATCAACAAATATGAATGAATACAGGTGAACACAAATGCAAGAGATTAATACAAAATAAAATGGGGAGAACCATATAATTATGAGCACATGAGGTATAATGTTTGGGGTAACATAATATGCGTGTTCTAACATGGGCCTAAGAATATAACTCATCTTTATGTCAGTTCCTTCTCTATTTTACTGTCAGTTCCTTAAGAATATAACTCATCTTTATGTCAGTTCCTTCTCTATTTTACTGTCAGTTCCTTAAGAATATAACTCATCTTTATGTCAGTTCCTTCTCTATTTTACTGTCAGTTCCTTAAGAATATAACTCATCTTTATGTCAGTTCCTTCTCTATTTTACTGTCAGTTCCTTAAGAATATAACTCATCTTTATGTCAGTTCCTTCTCTATTTTACTGTCAGTTCCTTAAGAATATAACTCATCTTTATGTCAGTTCCTTCTCTATTTTACTGTCAGTTCCTTGTCAGTTCCTTCTTTATTTTACTGTCTTCTTCTCTTTCTTCCTCTTTCTTTATATAACTTCGGACTCAAACCCAGTTCACTTGAAATGTATGTATCTGTGACTGTCCATTTTCTTTCAGTTGGCTGTCGTATTTTCAGCATACAAATTTCCTGAAATATCTGCACTCTTCTTTATTTCTTTCTTCAAACAAGCGTCGTATTTTCTGCACTCAAACAATTCTGCAGTTTCTTCTCTTCAATATCTCTTGGTTCACACATTATCTTCTCTGCGTCACTATCTTTTTCTTTTGATAAACAACTCGGCTTCGCCTTCTTTCTCTTCTTTTAACAAATAAGAATCAGCATACAAATAACATTAGTTTCTTCTCTTATCTTCTCTTCATTGCTATCTTTCCTTCTTCCTTGATAAACGATTCGGCAGCGTCTTCTTTTAACAAATAAGAATTAAGTTAGTTTTTCTTATCCGTTGTTGCTCAAGATGAATTGGTCAAATTACGCCATTATCTCAAATGCGTTTTCCTTTTCATTCATAGGTTATCAGTGCTCAGCAATTGTGACTTGCTAACCCAAGATCTGATCTGCAACTAATTTCCAATCTTTCCTTTCTCTGTGACTTGTCTTTGGCGCAGATTCTAGCTCCTGCTACTTTACGACCCCATGTCTAGCCTCTGTCTATTTCCTGTCTAGACATTTGTTACTAAGGGTATTTGGGTCAACCAACCTTGATCTACTATCCCAAAACTGACTTTAGATTCCCATGTGACCATCTCCTTGTTACCATGCGGAGACAAATCTCAATATGTGTGTGTGTGTGCGGCTATCTATATCCGTAACAGGGTGTAAAACAAGGATGCATCTTTCACTAAACTTATTCAACCTATAGAGTGAGGTGATTCTGAGAGAACTAGAAGTCCTACAAGAATTAGCTATTGGCAGCCACAATCTTAACATAAGTTATGCAGATAAGTGTTGATAGCAGACATAGAAAAGCTATAAAAATCCCTACAGAAGGTAGTGAAAGAAAGCAAAAAGAAAAGATTAAAACATCAACCCAGGAAGATACAATGCATGGATGAGCCCAGAGCATGTATTGCAAATTGGAGATTACAAAACCAAACATATACAGAAGTTTAAATATCTAGGAAGGATTTTAACAGAGGAGAAAAAGTATGATACTGAAATCTAAGAGCATATTGGAATAGCCAAAGAAACATTTCAAAAACTAAGTAAAGCACTAAGAAATAAAAATATTTCACTAGAAACGAGGAAAAGAATATTAAACTGCTACTAGATTTGTCCTATGTGGCAGTGAGCACTGGTTGACCTCCACAAAGAGGAAGACAGGATGTGATACAACAGGAATTTGGTTATACAGAAGGATGCTGAGGATACCATGGACCAGACATGTGAGCAACAACAAAGTTTTGGAGAATAGAAAAAAGAAAAGAAAAATTTTTAGCATCAAAAAGAGACAGTTGAGGTTTCTGGGACACATAATGAGGAGAGGGGGTCTTGGAAATCTGATAATCACAGGACAGAGTGCAAGAGGAAAACAATACATAATATGAGTTTCAGCAAATGGGTGGTGGAACAGGGTTTAGGAGAATAACAAGGATAAATTTTATTAAGAGCTACAAAAAAAACAAGAAGATGTGGAGAGCTACGATTGCTTAAATCTTGAAGAAACACTGCACATAAAAGAATCTTTCCCCTACAGTTTTCATAAAAGATTCCAGATTCTACAACCACTACTTGTGAAGTACAACCCTCCAGTCTTGTAAGCTATTTGAATACAAAACATCATCTTGGATGAGTGCCAGTTGTTAAGCATTCAAGCTTTGAGTTCTAGATGTGAATATGAAAGGTGCATCAGTTAATTATATCAAAACCTGAAAGAATGTGAAAGCAACATATAATAACACATCCCAGTGAAAGCAAATATAGATATTTGAAACCAATTGGCTTTACTGCTCACTCTACAAAATCATTTCTTTTGTATCAATTAGAAAACTACATTAGAACAATGGTTCATACACATCTATTCCAGATGTTTTAGTTCAACACATCACTTAATCCAAAGGCATCAACTTCTCAAAAGCTTTTTTAACTGGAAATGTAATTGTTCAGTAATTTTTTAATTCTAAGGAATATAAAGCAATGACGGTACCACAAAGTTTGGATTCCATATTTTATTAAATATATTGGTTGGAGAAACATTAAATGACCAAGCTAAACTTATGTTGTACAAATATGAAACTGATATGATCTAAAAAAGCTTCTTCACAGTATAGTGAACATAATGATTAGGACAAGAGAAATAACTGCTCTGTAAGAATACCAACTAAGATATATTAGCCAATCTGTTTTGCCATGAACCTGGCAGCAAACAGATCAACTTGGAAAGGACATGAAATTTTTTTAAAAGATCACAGACCAAATATTACCAACTACCTTGATGTAACTTAGGGCCTGAATAATGGCCAGGATAAGCCACATATCTATGGTTGTATGAATCTTAGGTAAGTCAACAAAGGATCTAACCACCACCATACAATTCTAGACAACTTAAATAAGTGCAATTTAGATTATCTACCAACTCAAGTAATAAAGAAATATTTGACAACAGCACAAACTATAAAGGACTTAAAAAAGGTAAAAATAAATTGAAACAATGTAAATGTAACATCATATGGCTTAATCCACCTTTTAGTCACAATGTTTAAACAAACACTGGAAGTACTTTTCCCATTCCCTTACACTAAAAAAGATTTTTAACAAAAAAAGAATGTTACGGTTAGCTAGTTGCATTAAAAAAAATGATAAATATATATCACGTCATAATGATATTAAACATGAACAAATACTAAAAATTGCAACCGCTTAAAAAAAAAAAAAAAAAAAAAAAAAAAAGACATAGCCACTAAACGGCTAGTGCATGACCAGAAGTATAATTTAAAGAGCTAGCCTCCATTCAGATGGAGATGTTAAATTCTATTTTGGTTCTACTGAGAACCGATGGAAAACCCATGAGTAACATCATCAAATGAGATTAGGCAATATCAAAAACAGTAACAGAACTACCCTCTCAAAATATTTCTGGCAATTAAAAAAAAGCAACAACAAAAGCCCAGTTATTACTTAGGATATCACTGTAAAAACTAAATCTTATGAAAAAGGAAATAGATGTAATTATCTTTTGAAAAAATTAGTTATCTTAAAACACTTAAATAAATCTAAACAATAGTGAATTGATGATTACATGCAAAAATAGAAATAAATACCTGTTCAAATACATTGACCTGGATTAATATAGATTTATAGACCATTTTTACTATTATTATGTCTTTTTTCTTCTCCTAAGCTAAGAACAAGTAATCTCCTTGATACATATGCACAAACCGTTTCTACTCTAAAAATATTCTTCCTATTAAAAATCAACTTTTGAGATTTGACTTTTTAATTTGAAGCTTAAGTTTAAAAAAAAAAAAAAAAAAAAAAAACATTCCACTATATGTAACTACTCTAACATAACAAGAACCAGAAATTAAAATCTCAGAATGGTCAATTCATAAGTGCATGAAAGCGAGTTGTGCTGTAGACATAGGATATGTCTATATATATATATATATATATACACACACACACACACACACACACACACTAGCACTCATTACATTCAGCACTGTTTTAAAACCAGAAATACACACACAAACATACACTTATATTGCATTCATCCATATATAGACATTATCTATACTGCATTTACATCAGTCTGAACAATCTAAACAACATTTTATGAACAAAGAACTGAGCCATTAAATATGAATCAGTTTTAATACAACTGACTAGACTAACATGCTCAAAACATAAGTTATACTTTCTTTATAATCACTCAAGTGAAAGCTAACTTATTTTACAAGTGACAAATCTGTACATTTAATTTTTCAAGTAGTAACAAAAATAGTTACAAAAAGCATTTTAAGATAATTTTCTGTCTAGTTCCAAATGGTGCTAAGAAGAAGGCTCTATCCAATCAACAATGTACTGAATCTTATAATTAACTAAGCAGCAAATCAAAGTCAGAGATAAGATACAATTACTTAATTTGTCAAGAAACATTCAACTTCAGATAAAAAAAGGTAGTCAGTAATGCAAGCTAAAACTCAAATGATTTACTTCATTTGAAATACAGTATGGCATTTCTGTTAAGATTTGTTCTGTAATTTTGGATTAAATCATTTTTATTTCAGAAAAATATCTGAACTACTGAACCTATGGTTTGCTACTTTTATTGTTTGACATCTAAGCAGTCTATTAACACTTTTTGTTTTGCATTAGAAAGACAACAAAAATCCACTCTTTTCATGCAGATTATACACTTGGGATTAGTTGCAAAAGAGTAAAAAAACAATAATACTTAAATAATTGGAGTAAATCTTAAAAAGACATTTCTTTTTCGGCCTTGACAGCCATATTCCTGACATATTTCTACTCATCTGAATAAATGGTTAAAAATTTAATGAAATGTATTTAGGAATTTTCCCATTTTAATTTGTTCTTTGCTGAAAGGTTAGTTTATGACACCTTGTATATTTCAGGGTTTTAGAAATATAGAGCAAGCTGAAGTTTTACACAAAGTTGGCATCAAGAAATTATGATATATTAAACCTCAGTTAAATGTAATTATAGCCAGTCTTGCTTATTTTACTGGTTTCTGAAGATATGGAACTGAGGAATTTTACGTCCAAAGAATGGAAGATAGTGAAATGAAATAATTCTTTTCATATATATCATTTATATATAGACATACTATTTATATTGCATTTACATAACGAATTTTGGTTAATCCGACACAAGGTCAGTAATGGAACACCCAGTAAAAGAGAAGAATTAAACTAAATGGTTTATTAGACAATGTTAACCACATTTCTGTCAGATGTAGTTACCAGTTTAAAATCTGAATGAAAATATAAAAAATTCATAATAGAATTTAAAGTTTTTACTTATTAAGCTTTTTATTAAAAATTCAAAGTATTTAGACTTAACCCAAAATTAAAACATTTTGAACAAGAATTATTGTACTAAACATTACTGTATGCCTGCAGAGATCAAACACAAAGAAGTTCATATCCATAAAAATAAACAAATGTACTGTAATTAGCAACAAAGAGTTTACTTTATGCATTTGCAAACATTTTGTATCTTGCTATCTTTCAAACAGAAAAGGTTTAGACAAGAAAGAAAATTTATGTAAAAATAGTTCCCTTCGAATATGCATGCAGTTAAATACCTATTTTTCTATATAATTGAATTGTATAATATATTGTCAGGCATTAATATGAATTAAATTTTACTTTTAGAATACTTAAGATTTATTTTTTGTATATAATTTATCTTCACTAAAAAACTACAATTTTTTTCTCATACTTAGCCATATATGGAAGTTCAATAAGTTATTTTTCTTTCATCATCTTTAGAGTGTAAAGTTATGAGGATAAATGTTCATTTTACAGCCAAATGAAATGTATTGATTATTGGATGCCTATTTAGTATGTGACCTACGAAATTCTGTCAATGATATAGTATGTGGCCTACCTTAAAAGGCTCATTATAAAGAAGTCCTGGTAAGGGTTAGGGAAAATAATTAGTTTCAGTAAATAGCCAAATACTTATATTTATAATTATAAACTTACTGGGGTAAGCCACATACTGCAACAGAATCAAAGAGGTAGGCCACCTACTATACTGGCACAGATTGTTATTTATCAAAAACAGCACAAAAGTTTAAAATCATGCTATTGGGCAGGTATATTAAAAAGAAATCATTTTAAAAGATCAACTGCTACCAAATAATTTTTCTTCTGCACTTGGGTCATTGATATTTGTCCCATGGTGGAAACTATTAGCAAAAATTTGCTTTAAATAAATGAAATATAATCAATATATATAATCAAGGGCACTTTAACATGTGTTGTCAGCAAGCTTGTCTCAATAGATCAATTACAATTAAATAGTAACTTTGATCCTCACTGGGTGCTCCATATTTACAAACTTGTGCCAAATCTGAGCCATGCTTAGTAAATAGCTATATATTATTGCAGACTATTTCTAGTGTATACTTGTTCATGAATTAGATGCCCAGTTATTTTAAACATGGTGTATCATGTCTACCAGT
Source organism: Ascarosepion bandense (assembly GCA_037127315.1). Lineage (NCBI taxonomy): Eukaryota > Metazoa > Mollusca > Cephalopoda > Sepiida > Sepiidae > Ascarosepion > Ascarosepion bandense. Next base: position 296,626 of record JBBBDQ010000734.1, read on the forward strand.
CTGGGCACTTGAGAAAAGTTTAAGAAAAAAAAAGTGCTCTCCAGCACAGACCAATAGATGCAATCAAATTAATGGGGCATCTATTTCAAACATGTGTATGTACTAGAAATAGTGTCTGAAAAAATAAAAATGTCAGATTGAAAATAAATACATTAATTCTTTAGAAAAATCAATCCACATTTCTAATTTAGTTGACTAAAAATAACTTTCTTTCAATTTCTGGTATGAGGATTTACACTATTTACTGCCGGCCTCATTTTTGCTGCTATTCTCACGATGTTTCAACCATTGTGCCTTTGCCAGACGTCTGTTGATCTGGGTAATCTAAAAATTTCAAACTGAATTCTTTATTTAGTTTACAGGTGGAAGAAGTAGACTTATTCTGTTGTTCATGTCTAGGGATATCTCTTAGGAAATATGATACCTATAAATAAACTTATTACTTAACAAGCAGATACTAATTCTCAGAGTTGGGAAGTCTAAACATTTGTTTACTATAAATGCTATTTCTTACAAAAATTGCTTGCTTTAAAAGCATTATCTTCAAGAAATACACTGTCAACATTTTTTGTTGGACGGAGGGGGAATTAGTCATAACACAAATATACTTACTGTGATTTCAACATCAAACTTGTTGCCATCTAGGAGTTGGATTATGACTTTCATACTGTTAGATTTTTTGGGAGGCTTCTTGCTGCTGTGCTCATCTGATGTTTCTGAAGTCGATACTTTGGCCGGGGTAGGACCCGAAGTTGTAATGCCTGTGTTGTTATCACTGGATGGCTCCTGTAAAATAAAATGCATACATTTTTTTCATGTATTAAATGGGTATACAGAAAGGAAATCAACAATTTTATTAATGTCAAAAAACATTTTTAAAAAACCTACAACATTTCTGCATGAAGACTAAGAAGAAAGAGAGGGAGAGTGGAGAAATATATCACAATTTTTAAGATTTTTTGATTAATTTCCTAATGTCTTTTTCAATTCTCTTTTACAGCAAACTTTTGTTTTTTAGTCTCTCACATCTTGAAAATTGTTCTTGCAAAAGAAAAATCTTTAAAAATTCGTTGAGTGGCTACAGGATAAAACAGAAGCCAATCCAAATCAGAAGAAATTCAAAAGTAGATTTTGAACAATGGAAAAAAAATGTGGTAGGACACACTCTCTGAAGGGACCATAATTGTATTTTTACACTTAATATTTTTTTTTAGAGAAGCAAACAAAACCACGTGACACGTACAACTTCAAACGCCAAACACTTAATGTTCGAAATTAATCTTTTATTTAAATTTAATATACATAAACAATTTAAAAAAAAAAAAAAAAAAGACAATACACACCTCGCAAAGGAATTTTAATTTTTAAAAGTTGTCTGTCGTTATCTAAAAATTTGATGCTGTCAAAAGCGTTTTTCTTTTAGTTTTATTAGTGATTTAAGAAACGAACAATTATTTGTACATTGTAGAGACAATAGTGTACACTACAGTAAAGTAATTATGGTGAGAAACATTTAAAAAAAAAAAAAAATTTTTACATATTTTCATAGAGATTTTTAGCAGAAAATATTGATAGGTCTTTTCATCAATCAATTGCCAGTTTTTTTTTACCGAAATTTCCATATCGACGAAGATCCGATTTTCTTTCAGAATTAATACTGCATTTTTTTAAGCACACACACATTAACATCTCCATGGGGAATACATCGACGAAAAAGATTCAAGATGAATTTTGTGAAAATATTTTTTATTTTAAAGAAACTAAAAAAAAAGCAAAAGAATTTTTGTTAGCTGTCATCTTTTTTTATTAGAAAGTAGACAAACAAAAAAATAAAAATGTCAAATCCACGAAAATTGCTCTATTTAACGTAAAAAGTACGGTATTCGTAAGGAAAAAAAAAAGATTTTTTTTTAAAAAAATTATTTTCAATCTTAGAAACTTAAAATAAAAGTATTTTTGTTTGCGTTGATAAGCGTGAATATTTTTTTAAAAAAATGTAATTTAATTACCATTAATAGCAGAAAATTTACAAAAATCAATCATAACGCTCATCTCTTAATTACAAAAGAATAAAATTGGTTTTCAAATACTAGGAATACGTATTGTTTGGTATATGATCACTTAAACCACACAGTAAAGACAAGCATGACTGTGTACTGTAGTTACATACGAAGACCAAAAAGTGTTATTGTGATGAGATATTTTAAGAGATCGAATAAATAATGCTGTCAAAAGTTTTAAGTACAGTGCTCAACATACGAGGCATGACATAAAATAAAATTTAAAATATTTAATTCAAATATTTAGTTTGAAAACTAAATTTTGTGAACACTCTGGAAAGAGGAGGAGGGAAATAATGGATTGGAAAGTAAAAGAGAAAACAATGGCAGTTAAGTCAAAACAAGGGAAATAAAATAAAGGTAAGTGTTTTTTTTCAGTATCGATAACATTGAACAACCTATTCATTAAGATACATATCTGGAAAAAATACATAAATAAATCTACACAAAGTAAATTTTAAGCCTTCAAACACAGTTTAAAATTTTTTTTTTAAATCGATGTCTTAAAGAGAAAAAAAATTCGGTGGCCTTGCTGACAGCCGGGAACAGGGAAAATAACTTAAAATAAGGCTTTTTTACGCACCTATGATGGGTACATTTGACTCCCCCACTATGATTTTAGGGGTTACCAGGACTTCTGCAAGAGAAGTGCAAGGTAAATAAAGATGGTATAGGCACCAGAGAGAATGGCTTTTCACTTTTCTTCAAATAGAAATGTTGTTATTTAAGCTTAGGGTAGACCAGAGGCCAGCCCTGTTGTTCTTTATTCTCAGCACAATTCGACAATGTGAGAAATGACCGAAATTATCTCCCTTTGTTACCTGGGCAATTTGGGAAAAATTTCAATTTGAGATGAGATTTTAAAAGAAAATGTTTGCTAAAATTTATTATCATTAATAAAAAAAATTGAGCATTTATTAAATTATTACAATTTTAAAAATGTCAATGTTATTAATATTTTTTAAAAAGTAATAGGTTTATTTTGAGAGAAAATTAGGTAGATTATTTTTTTAAATCTATAAAATAAATTGATCATACTGAAACTGAAAAATGTAAATATTACAAAACATTCTTGAAAGCCCAAATTTTTATGCAAGAACAGGACGAATACACAGGTATGTGTCAAAACTGATGAAAAATGAAATGTCTTCATAAGAAAAAAAATTGCGCATACACTTTTACAACTATAATTTATTTATAAACAATTCTGGATACCCATTAAAAATTTAAAAAAGTAGATGCAAATTATTTAATTTAAATTATTTTTAATTCTATAAAAAAAAATTTAATGCGAGTTAGAAATAAAAAAAAATGTTCAATGAAGAGAGTTTAAAAAATGTTGATCAATTTTTAAGTACACAATATGTTCATTGGATAAAAGAAAGGTATTCGGCTAAAACAAGTGTTTGAGATATTATTAGCCGTTTCTGGAGGTGGAAAGCGCAAGTCGGTGTAACAAAAAGTTCATTTCATTTTGCGATCATTCAAGACAAGATATAGCTGCAGTGTGTAGTGTACACTGTACACCCAATATTCCCTCAAAAACATTTAACGGAAAAATTTAAGATTTGAACATAAAAACTACTTAAAGTATTAATTTTTTTTATTATGTCTAGGTAAAAAAAAAGTATATATCTTCTTCGTGAAAGTTTTCTTAGATTTTTGTTCACCTCCGTTTTTTTCTCTATCCGACACGCCCTATTATTCGCCACTACCTTGAAATGGGTATTACGCCCCATCACAATGATCACATTATCATAGTTTTCTTTTTGTGACAGTTTTTAAGTTAACAGTCCGAGTTTCTCTACTTTAAGAAAGCACTTGTTTTTCTTCATTATCAATTCAACAAGAAGAGTTTTAAAACACAGGTGTATGTAATTAAAATTCTCAAAATTTATTTTAGGATAAAAAAAATAAATAAGAAAACTGCTAAGAAAGAATCTAACTGACCCTTAAAAAAGGTTAGCTAAAAAAATTTTAAAGCGAAGTTTTACTTTTTATTTCTAGTCTTTTTTTTTTTTTTTTTTTAATTCATGGGAATCTTTACCTCATTTCAAATTCTCAAGTTAATGTTTTATTAAAAAAAAAAAAAAGTTACAAATTTCGAGTTGAAGAAAGTTTGTGGCACAAAAACTGAATGAATCAGCCCTTTTATTGTGAATGAAGAATGAAGATAATCTGATTTTAATATATAGCTTCTCGGAAAAATAATAACTAAGTTTTTCAAGATATCTAATCAGCAAACTAATTTTACTATAATTTCATTCATAAATAACAATACGTTGGAAGAAGAGAAAAAAAATTTTTAGAGAGGAGTAATGGCGAAAGGAGTTTGAATGTAACTGTTAGAAAACGTGGTATTCAAAAAGTAGACCAAATTAAATTTTACTAATTTTTTTAACTCTTAAAGTTGAGAAGTGAACTTCAAAATTTTTTAAAATTTAAACAAAAAATAAATAAATAAAATAAAATAAATAAAAGATTACCCGGAAAATTAATAGATGCTATTTTTGAAAAATATTTTTTAACAAGTGTTTAATTTTTTTTATTAGATATTTTACGCTGTAACTCTAGTTCAAAAAAGTTCACTTTTGAAAGTTTCAAATTTTATAGTTCAATATTAATGTCAAGATTTTTTTTTTTTTTTTACGTAGGTTAGAAAAAAATGTGAGTTATCGTTCATAAAGATTTATGAAATATATATATCTCAATTAGTGTCAAAGAATAAGTTTGAAAGAAGAAAAGGTTATTGATGAATAATGATTTAGGTCACGTGTAGAGATCCGTAAATAATAATGAAATGAATGAACGAACAAACAAATGTTCGGTTTTTTCACCTTGTAGTACCTCGAATTCTACACAAATCCTGAAATAGTCACTGGTTACTTTAAATGGATTTTTATCTAATAATTATTATAAAGTAAAGGACACTCTTGAAACAATATTTTAAACGACAGAAGCGAGCCATGAACTGCTCTACAAAATAAAATTCCGATATGTTTTTAAAATCGAGTTAAAAAACGTGAGAAGTAAAGTTTGAAATTTATTAAGGGGGGCATAACTCAATAAAAAAAAATGAAATTTTGAATTTAATATTTGTTTCGAATATTAATTACTTAAAATAAAGAAATGTACAAACAAATTTAGATATCTTTCATACAAAAATAACCGAAATGCAGTAGATACAACTAATTTCATTCCAACCTGTTAAATGAGGAAATAGTTTTACGTGACCCGTAAGTACTTGGAAATGTCTCTGCACCTGTTACATTTAAAAGTGGAGATACACTGGGAGGTGAAGATAAGCTTAACCCGAACAGCATGCCAAAGACTTGCAGTATCTTTGTTTTCAAAAAATGATTGGAATGTTTAATCCTTGGAGGGGGAGGAGAACATTATTTGAATTAGAGAAGGATGTTTTTAAAAATTGCAGTTATAAAATTTAAATCTTGGTGGCGCTTTTAATCGAACGGAAATGCGATATTTTATATTTAAAAAAAAATGTTCAGGAGTTTTTTGTTTTTTTTTTTACTTGATCCTTAACAAGTCATAATTCGATGTTAGTGATTGGAAATGGCAATAATTTTTTTCAATATCTAACTTTCGTTTCTAGAGAGAGAGACAAAATAATTGTCGGTCAATGAATTACAGTTACACTGTACATTACAACACTATTTTTTATTCATAAAAGTTTTAAACATTTGTTTACTACCTGCACGTGTTTTTTAGGGTTTGTTTAAACGACGACTTAAAAGAGAATAGTGAATTATTTAAATTAACGTTTATGGTACTCGAATGGTAGAGAGTTTCAACAAAAATAATGTGTAAACGTTTAATTTTTAAAGATTAATAATATCAATTAAACAATGACAATATACTGGACTGGATTCATTACTTCCTCTGATCTACTTTAAGGCCGAAGATCTTAAGGCGAGCAAAGTTAAATGATGAATTCCAATTTTTAGGATATTGTGATTGCGCGATGCCATTTCTCCCACCACCACAAAAGATTTTTAAGGGAACTTTTGCTTTTGTGAAAGTAAGTGCCATATGTGATACACGCTTTGGGCGATCATGTCTCGAAAGAGACATGACTGGGCAGAAGATTATCATGCAGTAGGTTGCCATTGAAAGTACTGATTTTAAAATCATTGCCCAATAAAACAAAAGTTAATGACATTTTCAAAGAGGTGATAGGGTCATTTTCAAATCACAGTAGTAACGGAATGGTAGTTTTATGATGACCAGAAAAAAAAAAAAAATAAAGAAACGTAAGTTAACCTTTGATATTTTAATGAATGTTATTTATAAAAGTAAACATTTTTAATTTATCTTAGTACATAAGATATAAAATGTTAACATTGACTTAATTTTCCTATAACCTCTATCCACATGGAGAAAAAAATGTTTTCAAAACGCATTACACAATGTTGTGACTTTGTTGTCACTTAATTTGAATCTAAAAATTTACTTGATATCATCTTAGTCTACCCTGCTGACTGTTTCGTTTGTTTACGCAACCACACCTTAAAAACAAAAGAACTTTAAATATTGTTTGACTGAATAAATATTTTTCTAAATAAACCCATTTTAACGGCAATGAATAAGTTACTTTAAAGTTCTATTGTTTTAGAATAGATTCCAAGGCATTAAAAAAAAAAAGTTAAAATAGAAAGCGAAATATTTTAAGTCACAAAAACAAAAAACAAAAAAAAAAAAAAAACAATTGTACTACAAAATAAATTCTTAAATTTAAGTTTACTTAAAAAGGCTTTCTTACTGATGTTTTAAAAATTCCAACTAAGAGTCGAGTTCATGTCATAATTTGGCTTAGAGAGCTTAAATTGATGATGCCAAAAAAAGTTTCTCATTAACTGGCGATTTCCAAAGTCAGAGAATTTTAAACTTTACTTCTATTGGACTTTTATGCCTTTTTTATAATTATTATACAAAATAAAAATATCCATTCAAAGTTAAGGATTTTTTTTTTCTTTTTTGGTTAAGAAGCGAAAAAGCACATTGGGTGTAAGCACGAAAATATATTCCTTTTTAAAGAAACGTTAGGCTGTCTGACACATTGATGTTTTTCAATTAGAAGTGAAAGAGAAATTCAGGTTTTGTTAACTAGTCTGACAATCAATTTTACAATCATTAACAAGTGAAAATAACCGAAAAAGACAAAACGTAACCGATCGGTAACCAAGACACAGAAAGGAGAAAAAAGAAAAAAAAAAGCGAAGAGTTTAAGAGATTGAAAAGAAAACATAACTGTTCAGAAATAGTACACAAAATTTACCTGCAAGTAAAATGGTATCTCGCCTATAATAGTAACTCCATTGGTAAATAAATACAGTAGTAGTAAAACCAGGTAAAAATAAATCCGAAATTACTAGAGAAAGAAGAGGTAGGTTGGTGCGTGTGTCACCTTAACCAAAACCCTTTCATTCTTTTCAATTAAATTAAATCCTGGTTTAAAATCCAAGTGTAAGTTTTTGCTTTGATTAAATGAAGGTTTGTTTGGAGGGAAAGGGGGAGAGTTTCCTGTATTTTTTTCCTAGGTGTTTCCTGTCATCAATTAGAGGAATTGAAATTTAAATCCAACGTTGCCAATCTCTCACAAAAATGAGGACTTGAGAGAGGGGGAGAGTCTAAGTGACAAGAGAGAGGTAGTGCGGAAAGAAAGAAGTACTAAAACAAAATAATAAGAATAAATGATAAGAACTTAATGACGTACTGACTTGTCCACTCTCAATTTTCTTCTTTTCCCCAATTCAACAACGACTGCCTTTTTTTTTCTCTTCTTTCGAAAGAAAAAAAAAAAAAAACACCAAAAAAAGATTGAGAAGAGAGAGAGAGAGTCCGGCAAGTTAGATTTTTTTTTAACTTCCCTGTTCGTTAGGAGGTGAGATAATGGCCTTAATTAACTACGCTCATTTGACTGGACATAGTATTTAAAAAAAAATAAACTTACTGTTTTTGGACAACAACAAGCAACTACTTTGCTTACTCCTCTAGTAGGAGTATAAACCAGGTGCGTTATGGTATATTTGAGGCACTTTTCCTGGAGTTTTGAGGAGAGATCTCTACATTGGCTAAGCCATCATCTTTTCAGCCAATCGACCGCTTTAGCTCAGCAACTGTTCTCGTAGCTTTCGGTCCGATATTGTTGGTCTAATTTTCTTACCAGGCCTCATACTGCAGATGCTCTTCCCACTTTTTTTTTATTTTATTTTTACTTTTCTTTCTTTTCGAAAGTGTAAAAAACAAATTTAATTAAAGAATTGAAAATAAAAAATGTTACTTTTTTAAAAATAATTTCACCTTAGCTCATCAATTGACTTAAGTTTTATTTTTATTTATTAAAAAAATAAACACGTGTACTAACAAAAATTCAATGCTAAAAACAAAACAAAAAGTGATTATTTTACAAACATCGTCTACCATTATTTATTATTTCTTTTATGTATCATATCTTGATTTTTCCTTTTGGCAACAGGTCGGTTAAACAAAAAAAACAATACAGAAACCAAAAATAAATTCACAATGCCTTTTTTCTCTTATCTGTTATTTAGATATTTATTGCAGAACTTTTACAATCACACCAACTTTAATTTTTTCACATAATGGGAAGATCATTTCTTTTAAGTCAGAGTACCTTGGAAATTCGAAGTCTAGCTCTGACCGGTGATACTAAAAAAAACTAATTTGTGTCAATACATTGACAACATTCAATTTTTTATCAATGCATGCAAGTTCTTTATTTCAAATTCGTCTGTGGGTTTTTCATTTGTTTTGAAACCTTTAAAAAAATCCTGATTTGGCATACGAAGCTTATTCAATAATTCACGTTTGGAAGATCTTTAACGATTTACTGACAAAATAAATAAATGTGAGTCAAGCTAGCCGAGTTTTTGTATCAAGGAGTAATAACCCGCCGTTTTGTGTAGCAGTAGCATTTAGTTTTTAAAACGTCTTTCTTATTTCCTATTCGTATCTCTTTCATTCTAGCACCTTTTTTTATTTTTATTTTACATTTGTTAATGATATAGGACAAATTTTAGCAGGAAATATTTTCAAAAATAAATGTATATATTATTAAGGGCTTTTTTGCGTTTTCCAAAAAAAGGAGATGGTCGTGAATTTTTTTTCCGTCCTCAATAAAGTCAGTTGTTCGTTGTATTAAAAAAAAATGAATGAATTGTATTCGTCTCAAATAAGCTTAAAAAATAAAATTTTCATTTATTTCTTCATAATTTGGTTTGTTGTTTTTGTCTATTGAAAAAATAAATGACCATTATTGACTCTAGTCTTTGTCAATCACAATTATCATGCTCAATAAGTTTAAGCGTGGAAATGTGTTGGGTCACGTGACCTTGTTTATCTTTAAAACAAAAAAAATGGGGTTATTTATTCGCAAAGGTCTGTTTTGTTTGTTTGCGATATTCTCCTGAACTCTTTGTTGATCGCCGACATGGCTTATTTTAACTACTCTGGAGGATTAAAAATGTTAATAATGTCGTTAGCAAAAGTTAATTTAAAAGATATGAGGTTTGGATTCTCACTTCAATATTACAGATGATTACTTTTTTTTAACTTTTTTATATTAAAAAATTACTAAGTTGAATGCACCAAGTAGTTTCACTTTCAATCATGTTTTTTTCAACGTCGTGACGCAAGGAAGGAACATAAAAAATATCTACTTTGAAAAAATAAAGGGAAAATTAAAAGAACATTCAATCAAAACAAAAGTGTTTAGGGTTGTAGTGAAACATAAGGTCCCTTTTTTGTTTTGTTAGAAAAAACAAAAAAGTAATAAATTCGGGCTTGTAAGTAGGAAAAAAAGCAAGTTTCATTTTAAAATAAATTGAATATTTATTTTAAAACAAAATAATAGGCCATAATTTCTTGTTAAAATAACAGTAAATAATTCATTAATACTTATTAATGAAGGAAAATGTAAATTTATTAAAAAAAAATATTTACCTATTTAAGAAAAAAAAATTGGCTTATTTTTTATTTCTTGATAACATTTTTTTTCCTATCCACAAACCGAAGTTCTGACTTTTTTTTTCTTGACCTTTTTTTCCTGTTAACCGTTAAGTTAACGTATTGACATTTCAACCTGAGACTATCCACTACTATTCGGCTTGGGCGGATTGTTGTTTGTTAACCCTGAAGAGAGTTGTGTACTTCTTTTTTCTTTTTTAACTCTTTCATGAGCTTTGTTTTTAAAACTTTTTTCTTTTAAAAATTTTTTTGTAGCAATACCCCCAAATTTATAAAACATTCAAATTATCCTATATTGACAAATTTCCCCCCACTTCTGTGAAACTTCATAAAAGAAGAAAACCGTTTTTTTTGTTTTTGTTTTGCTTGGAAAACTGTCCCCTTCCCTGCATTAAATCGTTTGCTACTGTCTTACATGTATTGTAATTTCTATGTTTACATGACCATATGATTGGAAAATGTTAAGAAAATGTCAAAAGCAAATTTCTTCTTGATTAGAAACAATTTTTTTTTTTGTTTTTACTACAACTGTAAACACAAACAGAAACACTTATGGTGATATTTTTTTGTTTTTGTGTTTCTTTTTGCACATTTTGAAAAAGGAACCGTCACAGATAATTTTTAAAACAAAAAAGTTTACAAAATTTGCTTTTCCAGTTTGAAAGTGTTTGTGTTTCAGTCATTTTAAAATTATTTTTTATCAAAATTCACATCTGAAATGTTTTTCACAATCAAAATGTCAACTCAACAAACAGAAACCTTGTTAGACAATGGCTTATTGTCGATCTATCAGTCAGAACTTAAGTGCTATATACGTGATACACGTCTGGGCGATCATGTCTCTTTCGAGACATGACTGACTGGGCAGTTAGTTGCCATTATTTTCTGCGGTAGACTGGTTACCAACCAAAGCTATAGAACCCAATCTGCCCTACTATTTAATCCATAGCTGGAGGGAGAAGCGACGGATTAACACCTTTCCTAAAGCGTATTTGCCCGTAAGCGAATGCAACGATTTCAACTGGAGTTCAAACTCGGCTCTTTGATTTCTCCTTCGGAGCCGATATCCACTGAACCACAACACACATCCAGTATATGTAAAAAAAAACCTGCTTTAAATTTTGAAAAGTTTTCAATGAAAACTCATTCCATTCATGAAATAGGTACCTGGTGTGTGAAGTGTAAGCATTTACTCACAACTCACAGGTTTTTTTTTACTTCTCCTCATAGTAACTGAGAAAATAACAGCCTTTATTTTAAAATTATTTTCGAATTCTTTTACTTTTCATTTATTTTGAAAAGTGTTTATTTTTATTATTGTCATATATTTTGAAGTAAAATCCAACTAAATTGTTTCTTACTCAATCATTCTGAAGTAAATTTGACTTTTTAGTAATGGGAAATTTGCATTATGTCATGTTGATTTTCTTTGGATTTTTGAAATAAGGAATTCTCATTATTATATAGTAAACTTTGATGCCAACATGCTCATCTTAGTTATTATGCTAACAATGTTTTGACCATTGTATTTTCAACCATCTTCAGACTAGGGAGCTTTATTAAAATTTTGAACCAAAATCTTTATTAAAATTCTTTTTGAATTTTTGTTTGAATATTTCACATCAGTTAATATACATGAGTCTTGTTCTCGTTTATGCTGCTTAAACTAGAGTATGTAACTTTCCAGCAGTGATCCAGATATGTTTTAACCAAAGTGTTGACTGCACTTAGTCAATCTTGAACAATCCAGTGTTGACATTCTGGAGATTTAAAGCTGATGTCTGTATTCAGGTGATGGGACAGTATGTGTATCCTGATTCAAGTGATGGAATTTTTTTTTACTTTAATTTCGTTCCTAATCAGAAGCACCCAGATGATATTTATTTTTCTACTAGGTCTACTGTATAGGTTGTCAAAGCATAACATATGTACTGATTCTTCAGTTGTCTTATCTACCAGTGCTGTTCACTATTATTTTGACTTCTTTTCACAAGTGGTGATGACACTGCCTTTTTTTTTTCTGTATATGATTGGCCAAGCCTGGTTTCTTTTCCTAGAAAACAGCTTTTTGATGTTCCAGCCTTAATTTTAAAGGACAATGCTACAAATATATGGAATGGACAACGCACACTTCTTGGTGATGTCTTCTTGCAGTCAGGCTTGGCTCAAGAGAGATACCTCTAAGGGTTTGAATTACTTTTGGATACCATCCGGATATTGTATAGACCACAGTTCCTGTCTATCATTTCAGACTTACACTTTATATATGGCAGACAGATCATGACAGATTTTGATTGTTGTCATTAATGTCTTTGTGTTTCTCATATCTCTTTGCTTGTGGTAACTGATGTTATATCTGTTACATGGAAGAGTTCCTAATGCTGATCTTGTTATGTGCCTGGATCACTAATTGTGAGTTTTGTTGTATTTTCCTGTGTAAATGAGTTGATTCACACAAGTGGGAGAAATTTAACAGGTGAAAGGATCAACAAACATATAAATGAAAAAAAGAGGCAATTGCAAGCTTTGAGATTGATCTTGTGGAACCAAACTTATCTTAAAAGAAGAGTCTGCTTAACTTAATTCAAGATGTTACTTTTATGTCTTAAGAGACAGCTCTTGCAGAATACCCATCTTTCTTTCATGGCTTTCAGTAAGCAAAGAAGTTGAGTTTGATTTTGAAGTTTTGGGTGCCAACAGAAGCTGGCTTTTGATTGGCTGGGAGAATGTGAGAGTGTAAGTAAGGGAAGATAACTGTTCAATTATAATTTTAGCCTGACCCAATTTTGTAAGCAATAGATGGCCTCTTGCCATTATATGAGAAACATAGAAAGTGGAATGAGGACAATCTATCTCCCAGGGACTGAATTAAGGGTTCCGAAAAGGTTACTGTGTATAAAAACAGACACCAGAAAAAGAACAGGAGGTACAATAGCTGAAACGTTGCATGTAAAATGAGATACTATATTCTTTTCTTAAAAAATAATTTTTAAGTTAATTGGATTAAAAAAAATGATTAATGTATTTCTTTTTTTTTAAAGTTTAGGTTGAGTGTCATAAAGTTAGGATTAGACATTGGGTAAATGTTAACTTGAGCCCTAGAGTTAGGTTTAGCATTGTAATCAATAGGATTATCCCATTAATGCCTGCTGGAATGTCAGTTTTCTGTGACTAAACTGGTTCTACACCCACCATTTTTTGGGGCACTGAAGAGGACTAAACCAACTTGCAGGATTAAAAACAAGAACTGTCAAAAGAGGGATGAACTTTCCTGTAGGGGTCAACAGGCTTTTAGCACAATGGGATTGACAGAGCTTTATAGGTATATGTGAAGACACACAGTATCACTGGGTGGAGGACTTCCTAGACTGAAATCAACAGCCAGTGTGAAGGGTTCCACCAGTGGAATCAACAGCCATGTCTGTGACAAAACAAGCCTTTAAGTAGGAGTACCTTAGTTATGGTTTAACCTGGAAAGAGATTCATGTCATCAAGTCTATTTGCCCAAGATACACTAGGAATGAATAAATACATCTCCAGCTGTCAACCAAGATATTTGGAGAGAACTTGTCAGGGGCTCAGCTGTGCAGCAATCCTATAATCACAGCTAGTTATAAGACTGATGATGATGAATCAGTAATATAAATAGTTATAAGACTGATGATGATGAATCAGTAATATTAATAGCCCGCTAGGAAATTATTAGGTGTGCTTCAAAAGTAATGTCTATAATTTATTTCCGCAGAGATTATATCAGATACAGGAAGCCCAATTTCAGCCCACAATGAGCAAAATCTGTATAGGGTAAACCTGGAATGTGTTCAATTACACAAATCGCTGCTATATTACCCACTGCCTAACTGTGCTCTCATCCACTGCTTCGTTTCCATAAACATTCAGCAACCATTGCTGAATATCAGTAATATAATTTTTCTGTATGGAAAAATTTGATAACACACTTTTTGTTTGCACTTTGATGACACCAATTTGCTAGATTACCACTAATCTGTTATACAAAAAAAGGAAAAAAATATGACTTATTGGTAAGAAGGTTCCCCTCTCTTTAGCTATGTTACTGATATTTACCTCTGAAATGGTGAACTAATATCATGAAATGGGAAGCATTATTTTTGGAGAGTCTCTCAAGCTTAAATCCACACACTGATCTAAAACACCAAAGCAATAGAAGAAAAAAAAGACTTGAGTTTATCCATTATTATCCAATATTTTTTTTTATAATTGTTTCACTCCAAGCAAAGCGGGACAGCCACTGGTGTACAGGGGCTTACAGTGAGAGAAAAAAAGACAAAACAGCAAGGTACAGGGGATGTTGAAGAAAGGATAGAAGAAAGATGGGAATCAAAGAGTTATAGGAGATGGCAACTGACATTGCATTTAAACATTTGGAGATTGTAGCTGTCAGGGAGCAAGTATATGGGAGGGAGTTCCACAGGTGGGGAGTGTGAGAGAAGAAGCTGATAGTGTAAAAGTGGCAGTTACATTTTACTGTTTTGACAGTAAAAGGATGGGGACCTAGAAACCAGTCTAGTAGCATGAGTAAATTCATTTGGTCAGGGTACCAAGTAAAGAAGCTTGTCAGATTAGAAGCTGTGAAAATATTTGTAGAAAAGACAAAGGGAAGCCACAGCCCAAAAGTGACTAAAGTTGAGCTGCTAACTCTGAATTGATTACAGTGCAGATCCTCCTTTGGAACCCTGAGATGAATAGTGGGAGCACCTAACAACAGTACTCAATGCAAGGGCAAATGATAAATTTATAAATGTGCGAAATGGATTCTGATAAAAAAACCTTCTGGCCTGACAGATTGACCCAGTTTTCTTAGTGGTAGATATAGCTATTAATTTGATGTAGTCGTTCAACTTGAGGTCAGTTGAGAGAGTGAGACCAAAGAGGCGCAGTGTGTTGCTTTCTGGGAGACTAGCATTATCCATACTGATGGAAGGTAGGAAAATTTTTTTGTGGTGGTTAATTGAGAGTAACTTAGTTTTGAAAGCATTAAAATTTACAAACCATATCTTACTTCAATCCAACACAGATTGAAGGTTCTTTTTGAGTGCAGCAGCCAGGTTTACTTTGTCAGCCTTGGCAGACTTCCTACAGAGATTTTTTTTTTTTTTTAATTATTTCACCCCAAGCAAGGCGGAAACACCACTGATGTGCAGGGGGTTACATAAATGTAAAAAGATTAATTAGAAAAGAGTGAGGAGTACAAACTAGTTAGAAAAGAACAATAGAAAGCAGGTGCGATGACAGATACATAGGTGGAGAGAAAGGGAAGGTTATACAGGGGTGGGGAGAGAGCTAGAGTCCAGTATATGGGTTTAAATAGTTCTGTCATTTGCATAGATGTCAACTTGGGAATTGATTAGGAAAAATCATTGATGAAGATCAGAAAACATACAGGACCTAAGATAGAACCTTGTGGGATACCCACATTTATATAAAAGGCTCTGGAAGTCTGCCCACTCAAAATGACTTTTGTTTCCTGATTAGATACGAATGGTTGGATTAAATCAAGCAGTTGGCCAGAGATACTGTAGCCCTGTAGCTTGCACAGAAGGCCAAGCATGCCAAACCCTGTCAACTAGTTGTAACTTTATTTTTTACTAATTTTATTAATTTGTTTTGGAAAGAGTAGAATTCTATTTATTTCTGTGATTATACCTGAGCGTTTTTTTTTTTTGCTATCAAATCAGTAGATACAAATTAGAATAAACACAATTTTTTTTATTTTCAATTCTGAATAAAAAGAGCCTATTAACTCGGCCATACATCAAACCACGAACAAAATGAATTTGAAATAACTGAAGATTCACTCAAGTGAAATTCAAATTTACCCAAAGTGCTGAAGCAATCAAACTTTTATGTGATGATAAGCCTTGTTTTCTTTTTGAAAGCAGTTAAAGTTATAAGTTACATTAAATACTGTTGGGTAACAAAGTAAAAGACATATGCAGAACTAATTAGTTACTTTAATTAATTATAGACACACCTATTACTGTAGCTGACAATTATGTTGTTGAACAGCTTTTCACTGCTTTATCTTTTAGAAAAAGTAAACAGGAAAGTTTCTTTAACAATTTAAACTACTATGGATATCTGTCAGTGCTATAAATCCCTGCATACTGATAATAAATATTGGAAGTACTTGATTGTATCTAATAGTGTTTCAGACAATGAGCTGTCACCTTTCAGGTTTTAAGTTTTGTTATAAAGACTGAATTTTTCTTTTTTTTTTTTTTTTTATTGTATCACCCCGAGCAAGGTGGTAATGCCACTGATGTGCAGGGGGCTACATATGTGTAAAAAGATTAATTAGAAGAGAGTGAAGAGGAAGACGAACCAGTTAAAAAGGAGCAAGAGAAGGATGGGAATACAGGTATAATGACAGTTTCAAAGGTGGAGAGAAAGGAAAGGATATACGGAGTGGGGAAAGAACTAGAGTCAAGTGGTTAATAGATGAGTATTGACATTGCATTTAAATTCCTGGAGGTTGTAGCCATCAGGAAAGCAAGAATATGGGAGCAAGTTCCACAGGCGGGAAGTGCGAGAGAAGAAGCTGCAGGAGTAGAATTGTCATCTGCATTTGGTTGATCTAACTGTGAATAGGTGGGACCAAGTTGCCAATCTGGTTGCACGAATAAACACCTGTTAAGGAGGCACCAGTGACTTAAGTTCATCTGAGCAGAAGCCATGAAAGTATTTATAGAACAGACAAAGGGAAGCCACATTTCGTCGGTGGGGAAGTGGCTGTAGTTGAGCCGCCAAGTCGGTACCTATCACATTACTGATTCTCCTTTGGAGCCTGTCAAGAACACTAAGATGAACGGCAGGGGTGCTTGACCATATATGGCAGCAGTATTCCATGCACGGACGAATGGTTGATTTGTATATATGCAGGATGGATTCAGGCAGGAAAAACATCCTGGCCTGACACAGTGACCCAATCTTCTTAGCAGTGGATTTAACAATGGACTCGATGTAGTGGTTCCATTTGAGATCAGAAGAGAGGGTAAGGCTGAGGAGGCGCAGTGTATTGCCCTCAGGGAGACTCACTTGGCCCATGCTTATGGGAAGCAGGAGAGGTTGCCTGTGATGATTGACAGACAACAGCTTGGTCTTAGACGCATTAAAATTGACAAGCCACTTCTTGCCCCAATTCACCACAAAGTGTAGATCCTGTTCAAGATCAGCAGCGAGATTACGTTTGTCCACCACGTTGGGTTTCTTACTGATGCGGGAGTAAATTGTGGTGTCATCTGCGTAGATGCCTACTTGGCACTTGATCTCATCTGGGAGGTTATTGATGAAAATAAGGAAGAGCGTCGGGCCCAGGATAGAGCCCTGAGGGACACCAGCATTTGTGTTGTAGGATGAAGAGGTATGCCCATTCAAAATGACCTTCATTTTGCAGTTATTTAAAGAAGATTGGATTAGATCAAGCAAGTGTCCGGTAATACCGTAACCCTGTAGCTTGCATAGAAGGCCAGAGTGCCAAACCCTGTCAAAAGCCTTGGAGATAGCCAGAGCAACAGCGCGAGCCTCGCCTGACTTATCAAGGGCCTGGAGCATGTACTCCGTAATGGCTGTTAGCATGTCGACTGTGGACCTGGCAAAGCAGAAGCCATAGTCTGTCAGAGTAGAGTTTGTGCGCAGTAAGATATTGAACTATTTCAGCATTAATTATGGCCTTGAACTTTCCCGAAAATTAGTAGAAGACTGATAGGGTGATAGTTGGATGGGTCCAAGGATTCACCACAGTTCTTAAATACAGGAACGACTGAAGAGAACTTCCAGCATGCTGGAAAACAGGAAGCAGAGAGGCAGTAGTTATACAGTTTAGAGAGGACAGGGAAGAATTCAGGAGCACACCTCTTAAGGACTATCACCGGGATTCCATCACCACCACTCGCCTTATGGGGTCAAGTTTTGAAATTACTCGGGATACTGAATGCATGATTGCTAGCAAAAGAGATGGTCAACCTGAAAATTAAAAACTGGAGATACTGAATTCAAACAGGTACAACAATTTAGATATTTGATAAATTAATTAACAGGACATAGAAATTCAAAGACATGCTGGGATAGTGAAAGTCGCTTTCCTAAAGCTGAGCAAAGTATTAAGAAACAAAAAAATATTGTTAGAAACAAAGAAAAGAGTACTGAACTGTTCAATCCTCCTATGTGGCAGTGAATGCTGGACAATCAGATGAAGAAGAAACAAAAATGTGGTTCTGCAGAAGGATACTGAGAATACCATGAACTTAACATGTGAGCATCAACAAAATACTAGAGACAATAGCAACAAAAAGAAACTTATGTAGGTACCTCCACTCCATTTTTGATACCTAAGTTTTAAATTGAATTTTTAAAAACAAAAAACATTTTTTTGAAACTTTAATTTTAGCTTAATTGAAAGCTAAGTAATTGAATTTATTTTTCTAGTAAGCAAAATACTTGGGTGTATTTTCAACAGAAATTATATTTATTAGAATCTAAAATTTTGAGTTTTTTTTTAATTTTAAATTTTTTGGCCATTTTTTGAGTGATTCACACATTTGTAAACAAAAGTTAATTCTCAGTTTTAAAGATCTTAGAAAAATAAAATATACATCTCTCACACATTATTTTTTCAAAATTAGCAAATTTAATGTAAAATTAATCTGATTTGAAACAAATATTACTTGTTTATGGCATGAAATTTAGAATTTAGAATTTCTTAATCAGAAAGGTCCAACTTGTTGACTTTTCAAGTAGGTGATGATAGCCCTTGTCGTTAGATCAATTCACACATCTGGAAGTATGGTGACCAAAAACTGACATAAACCAATTTAACATTTCATAAGTATTTCATAAAGTATTTTTTTTTAATAAATTAATAACTGAAGACACTGAGTAACTGGAAGAAATTGAAAAGATGTTTGAAATTTGTGTTCATTTTTTTCTTTGCTAATTTATAGCAAAGAAAAAATGTACACAAATTCTTATAGAAGTGCATTATTCATCAAATTTCTTTTCTTCTTCAGAATATGATATCTTAAAATTATATTATTTATAAAATCACTTAAAAGTTTATCGACATTAAATATATCATAGTTTTAATGCATTTTTTATTTTAATATTTGGAGAAGATTTTTGAAAAAATGATCTCGTAATTAAAAAAAATTACATTATTTACATTTCTCAATGAGTCCTGAATTTAACTAATAAAAGAAAAATTGGTGTAGATAATGTATTTCTAGAAGTTTTATGCAATTAATTGGAGTGGGGAGTAACAGATGTAAAAACAAATATATTTTTACCAAGATTTTTGAAAAATAATAATTGCATAAATAATTTCATTCATTTGTAAATAAGTTTTGAAAGTTTCATTAAAATCAGACAATTATTTGATTTTTGCAAGAATTTTCAAATTAATGCATCTTTTAATATCAAAAAATGACTTGCATAATAGTATTTTCCTTAGTAGTCATATTATGTAAATATGGCACGAATCGCTGACGGAAAACACAAAAGCAATTTTTACTGAAATTTTGAATATGTTAGAAAGGATTAAAAATTAAAAAAAAATAATGAGAACAAAATTTGATCTTTCTTCTTAATAACTTAAATATTTTGATGATAAAATTTTATTTTTATTAAGTTTTAACATCATGCTTTTAACATCATGCTATGCTGTTTTTTTGGCAATTGCATGGAGTTACCTACATGTATGCTTAACATCAGGAAGAGACAGCTGAAATTTCTATGACACATACTGAGGAAAGAGGGTTTAGAAAATTTGATACTCACAGGAAAGATTAAAAGTAAGAGGGTCAGAGGAAAGCAATGCATACCCTACCTGGTAAGCGTGAACAAATGAATAGTGGAGCAGGGTAGGGGAGAGATGAAAAAAGATATAATTTATTATGAGCTGCAAATGACAGGAAATTGTAGAGAGCCATGACTGTCAACTGTCTTAAGAGACACGGTTTATAGAAGAAGGAATATATTTTATTTGCTTATACCTAGATTGAATTGAATTTTATTGAGGTTACTCAAATGTTACCAGCACTATTATGCTGCTCTTCTATGTATAGTTGCCATAGATACTGGAGCACTAATCACATCAATGCATGAGCGTATGAATACATTACTCAAAGAATGCGCCATCATGCTAGTGAAGCCACCTTTTCACTGATGCAATAGCAGCATGTGGATCATTTCTGGGATAAATATCAAGGGGCCCAGACAGATAATAATCTGAAAAAGCTGTTATTTACTGTATATGGTTGCAAGAGTAACAAACAAAAAAACAAAAAAAAACAACAATCTGTTGTTGGTGAGAAAAGAAAAAGAGACAAGAGATGTTAAAATAAAATTATCTGCATTATCAATCTATACATTGGTTCAAGGCAGAATGTCTAGTGGAGGCAACTGAAGATCTCAAAGACGGGAGAGATGAATTTGTACTGGCCTCATGTTTACATCATGTTTACCGACTTGGCAGACCGCCTGCAGTCTCTCTCCCACCGGCGAGACGTGGCTTCCTTGTGTCTCTTCTATAAATACTTTCACGGCTTCTGCTCCGATGAACTTAGATCACTGGTGCCCCCTAAATACGAATTTGCACGAGATACTAGATTAGCAACTAGATCCCACCCTTTTACAGTGAAACCGATAAAATGCAGCCGTAACTTCTACTCCAACAGTTTCTTTCCTCGCACTTCCCGACTGTGGAATTCTCTTCCAAACGATTGCTTCCCCGACGGCTACAATCTCCAGGAGTTTAAATGTAAGGTCAATACACACCTCCTAACACACTAACCTGCTCCCATTCTATCAAGCACTCTTCCCATCTGCCCGACCCTCATCCTCGCTATCCTTACTCATCTGTCACCTTTCTCCTGACATTCCCTATGTCTATCCACTCCTTCTCTTTACCTTCCCCTATGTAGCCCCATGCGCAATAGTGGCAGTGGAATGCCTTGCTTGGGGTGAGATGATTAAAAAAAAAAAAAAAAAGTTTGATTGACCAAGAAGCCAATGTGAACTGCCTTGATGTTCAGTGAGTGTCAGGGTGGATAAAGGACACATTATTTTTGTCATATTTTTTCTTTAGTGGTGAAATTCATAATTCGTTGTGATGTATAGAGAACTTATTTTTTAGGATTTGTTTTGTGAGCCAAATGTGATGCTTAGTGACTCTGCATAGAGAATAACATTATATATATTATATTGCCAACTAAACTTTATTTATTTATTGCTGGTAATACATTTTTCTTTCAACAATTTCTTTTTTTTTATATAAGTTTTGAGTCTAGTAATACTTTTTTCTTTTCGAGTATTAAGATTCATTGGGATTTGTTTTCAAGGGCAGGGTCCCCAAGTCCTACCCTTGTTATTTAACCCATAACTGAAGGGAAGGGATGGATTAATACCTTTCCCTAGGGTACCAGTGCTTAAGTGAATGCAGGGTATTCAACTGGAATTCGAACTCGGCTCGGCTCACCGATTTCTCTTTCCAAGCTGATATCCACTGCACCACAATGCACATCCGTCACTAAATGCTTACAGCACCTGGTATTCCCAAGCAATATTGTTGGGGAAAGAAAGCAAGAAAATAGGAGGCAAGAAGGAGATAGGCAAATGTAAAGGAGGATCTATATAAATCTAGGTCTAAGAATTTAATTTATGTCACTATATATATATATATATATATATATAGTACTGTTCAAAAGTATTAGAACAAGAACTATTTTATCTTTTATGAGGCATATTGACAGAAAATAAACAATTTAATTAAAGTAATTTTATTTGATTTACTCAACAAATGCTTTAACAAGAAAAAATACTTGTTAAAAAACAAATTTAATATTTAGTATAACAGCCTTTTGATTTGATCACACCCTTCATTCTGTCAGGCATTGACATCACAAGCTTCTTCAATATATCTAATGGTATCTCCTGCCAAGCAGCTTGTATTTATTCCCAAAGTATGTCTTGCGAAGTAACATTAGATTTATCAATTTTTTTATCCAAAATATCCCATAGATGTTTAATAATGTAGTTTCAAAATAACTTGTTTAATAGAAAATAGAAAAAATGAAATATAACTTCTTTTTAATACATTTCTTTTATACCCAGTTTTAAATAATCAATATTTATTAGCAATTTACTTGGCTTTTCACCCTGTATTTGAATTTCAGTAAGGTTTTTAGGAAAATCATCCCTGTCCTAATACTTTTGCACACTATCAGTAGTGTACAAAATTATTAGGACAGGGGTGATTTTAAACTTTACTTTGATACCTCATAAAAGATAAAATAGTTCTTGTCCTAATTCTTTTGCACAGTACTGTATACATTATAAGGAAGTGAAAGAGCAGATAGATTAGAACCCACTGTTCATGCATTTACTTTTATAAAGAGGGCTCAAGACAAATTTGAGCTTAACATAACAATAATTTTCCAAATAATGAAAATAACAAAAATACAAATGTATGTAATTGTCGAAATCCTAACAATTGCCCACTGGAAAATAGGTGTTTAACAAATTCTATTGTTTACCAATGCACTATATCATCAAATGAAAACCCAACAATTAAAAAAGTTTACATTGGATCTACTAAGAACACTTTTAAGCAGAGGTGGTATTTGCATTTAACTTCCTTAAAAAATAAAGCATATCAAAACCAAACATCCTTTTCTGTGTATTTTTGGAAGTTAAAAGACACAAATAAAACCACCAATGTAAAATAAAAAATTCTGGAAAAACAAAAATGTAAATCATTCTATGACATCTGCCCTCTGTTCCTAAATGAAATACTGCAAATTATAAGTTTCCTTAAAAATAAAGTACTGCTAAATTGTAGGGATAAATTAACAGTTTTATATAAACATCACAAATATTTTTCTCTAAAATTTAATTAATTACAATTGTACTTTTATAAATTATGCTCTAATATTACTTAAAAATTGTTTTACTAAAATAAATGATTCACACAGTACTTATTTTTTTTTTTTTTTATAAGCATTTCACCCCGAGCAAGGCATGTCACTGCCACTACTGCGCAGGGGGCTACGTAGAGTGGAGAAAGGCTGATTAAATATAGGAAATAACAGAGGGTGAGTGATAGGCGGGTGAGGATACCGAGAATGAGGGTTGGGTAGATGAGAGTGTTGTGAGAATAGTTGGGAGTTAGTGTGATAGGAGGTGTCTATTGGCCCTACATTTAAACACCTGGAGATTGTAACTGTCGGGAAAGCAGACTTGTGGAAGGGAGTTCCACAGGCGGGAAGCGCGAGAAAAGAAGCTGTTGGAGTAGAATTTACGGTTACATCTTATTTGTTTAACTGTAAAAGGGTGGGACCTAGTTGCTAATCTAGTATCTCTGTCTAAATTCGTGCTTAGGCGGCACCAGTGATCTAAGCACATCGGAGCAGAAGCCATGAAAGTACTTGTAGAAGAGGCACAGGGAAGCTACATCACGCCGGTGTGAGAGCGGCTGCAGCCAGTCTGCCAAGTCAGTATCAACCACGTTACAGATCCTCCTTTGTATTTTGTCAAGAAGCCCAAGGAGAGCAGTAGGGGCACCCGACCAGATATGGCAGCAATATTCAATACACGGGCGGATGCTAGATTTGTATATGTGCAGAATAGTTTCAGGTGGGGAAAATTTCCGGGCCCTGCACAGGGAGCCCACTTTCATAGCAGCAGATTTGGCAATGGATTCAATATAGTCATTCCATTTGAGGTCCGCCGAGAGTGTAAGGCCAAGGAGGCGTAGTATTTTACTCTCTGGGAGGCTAGCCTGTCCCATGCTAATGGGAGGTAGATGCGATTGTCTATGGTGGTTAGTTGATAACAGCTTTGTTTTGGAGGCATTGAAATTTACCAACCATTTCCTACCCCAGGTCACTACGGATTGGAGGTCCCTTTCAAGTGCGGCAGCGAGGTTCACTTTGTCGTCCAGACCTGGTTTCTGATCGATGCGGGAGTAGATTGTTGTGTCGTCGGCATACATGCCAACTTGGGATCTAATGGTGTCGGGGAGATCATTAATGTAGATCAGAAAGAGCGTGGGACCTAGGATAGAACCTTGAGGGACGCCCGCGTTCGTCTGGTAGTTTTGGGAGGCATGCCCATTTAATACCACCTTTAATGTACGGTTAGAGAGGAAGGACTGGATGAGGTCAAACAGATGTCCAGTTATCCCATAGCTTCGCAGTTTGCACAAGAGGCCAGCATGCCAGACCCTGTCGAATGCTTTGGAGATATCCAAGGCAACGGTTCGGGCTTCACCATTCTTGTCGAGTGCCTGGTATATGTACTCGGTAATGGTCGTTAGCATATCAGCAGTAGACCTGGTGAAGCGAAACCCATACTGTTTGTCAGAGAGAAGCCCGTTGGTCATAAGGTGCTGAATCACCTTGGCGTTGATAATGGCTTCGAAAACTTTGCCAAAGATTGGAAGGAGACTAATAGGACGGTAATTGGCGGGGTCTGAGGGGTCGCCAGAATTCTTAAATATAGGTACTACGCAGGAGGACTTCCAACAGGCAGGAAAGCAGGAAGCAGATAGGCAGAGGTTATAGAGTTTAGAGAGGACAGAGGAGAGTTCTGGGGCACATTTCTTCAGTACTATGACTGGGATTCCGTCACCGCCGCTCGCTTTGTGTGGGTCAAGTTGCGCAATTATCTTGGCGACCAGCGAGGGTGAAATGTGGACGTTATTTAGTTGAGCCTTAGTTCTGCGTGGGAAGTCTGTTGGTTTTCTTAACTCCAATATACCTTAGTATACCATAATTAGTTATTTCTAATTCTAACCTAAACAAACTAGCCCCTTTAAAAGATGAGATAGTACAAAATCAAATTTTTAAAAAACCACAAATCCAACCAGCTGTTAAAAATTATGTCTACACATTTAAATAATGTATTGTCCCAGTATGTATCTAACCCAGACAAAATTAAAAAGTGTCATGTTTTGACATTATGCTACTTTGTTCCCTTTCATGACCCAAATTTCAACTCCATAGTTCAACCTATTCTCACTTTTGATTGAACAATATGACATACTTACAAGCATATTGTTTAACTTCCCCCAACTATCACTCCTTAATTTTCTAAATAACCATGAATTCATCTTATATTTTCTGAATAAATCATTTTCACCATTTATTTTAAAATATCACCTGAAAAAAGAACAGTATTGGTCTGAAATATGAAAATTTTTGTGTAGTGATATTATGCTTTTGTAAACCATTGTAATAACAAAATTACAATATATATATATATGTATACAAAATCTGTTACAGAATGGATTTACTTCAACATATTTTTAAATTATTTGTTTAGATATTATTTTTAATGGATACTCATATTTAAGTAGAAGCTCTGTTTTTTATAATTAAACAGTATATTTATTTACATCTACTGACCTGAATAATCAAAAAATCTTGTTAGGAAAATATGCATCCTCCAGCAAGATTTTAACCTGAGTCCCCTAGGGAAAACTGTCATTAAATCTGACATATGTTCAAAAGCACTATTTTGGGCTTTGTTTGATCATAAGTCCTGCATGGTTGAGTGGCTAAGACATGTTATCTCTACACATGCACAAAACACACACACACACACACACACACACACACACACACACACACACACACACACACACACACTATATATATATATATATATATATATACAGAGTGATCCAAAAGTAGGTGGACAGTAGACGGAATAGTTTTGTGCATTGGTTTCAACAAGATGGGACCTCTCCAGATTATTCAAGAGTAGTCTGTGAGTATCTTGAAACATTTCCTGAGAAATGAATTGGTCAAAGAGGTCTAATTAATTGGCCAGCACGTTCGCATGACTTGACCCCAGTAGATTTCTTATTGTCCATCTACTTTTGGACTACCCTGTATATATACATTCCTTTCATTCTCGTCCCCCTCTCATCACTGAAAAGAAAGTAAAAGACAGTTCTTCCTTCAATCCAATTTTTATATATGTTCATGTTTCAGAATGACCAATCCTGAGAGAACTTTGATAAAATAAAAACATCCTTATTATCTATCCTGAGTTGTCCTGAATCTTGCTTTCTAAAGATGGTGATAATGATATGACCCTGATGAAAAAGAGGGATATGCAATATTTTTTTTATTTAAGTGCTTTATTAATTGATTGAATGATAAAATCAAGTTAAAAAATATCAGCAGACACTCAGTATGGTAATCCAAATCGCAATATATTTATTGCTATGAATCAGTCTATTTGCTTCTTATACTCCACCATAACCAGTGACTCATCAGTTGGAACTGCAGAATTTCTGTGACCTGCACTATCAGATTTTTTAATCTTAATTTCAGCTTATCTGTTTTTCTCATAAATGGCATTTAAATCTTTTGCAAGTCTTTTATGTCCCTTAAATGAAAAGCTTTGTTTCTTTCAATCTCATGCAGTATTGAGAACTTAGTGATCTTATGTCAGTGATACTGGGAGAGGATATTTAGAAATAATTGTGTCAAGTGTCTTGTCTTTTACTATAAATTAGTAACAAAAATGATGGTTTAAATGCATACTCTTTCGAATAAGGAATTCCCCATTTTTGTTTTTAGTCTTAGGTTCATGGAATTTACTGGATACTCCCAATTAAACACTGAATCTTAATGCACAATGCAATTATGTTGATTATTACATGTGCATAATTAATAATTAGGAAAATCTGTAAAAATTAAAATTTGATAAAACAAATTTTATGCTCTTAAATTATAACAGTTACATTCTCAAAACATACTAGAAATACTTCTGAAAATTTCATGGTTTTCCTATTTAAATATTTTAATGAATCTAAATTCTTAAGTTAATGATTAAATTAACTCCTTGTGATTTCCCCAGCTAT
This sequence comes from Ascarosepion bandense, assembly GCA_037127315.1. Taxonomy (NCBI): domain Eukaryota; kingdom Metazoa; phylum Mollusca; class Cephalopoda; order Sepiida; family Sepiidae; genus Ascarosepion; species Ascarosepion bandense. Next base: position 323,602 of record JBBBDQ010000734.1, read on the forward strand.
AGAATACACATGAAAATTCTCCTCATGTTTTGTTAACTACTTGGGTTTAATGATTTTGACAAAATATTATGATCAAATATGATTGCAAGTAATTATTCAGAGAAGTAAGTGGATTCAAATGAAAAGATTAAACATTAAACATTAATAAGGTTTTTCATTTCACTGGCACAGACATTAAACCCATGAGAGTGTTATCGCCTCCTCTATCTTTTCTTTCTTTCTTTCTTTCTTTCTTTCTTTCTTTCTTTCTTTCTTTCTTTCAAGCTAAACAGTGCCTTTAATGTATCTTTTTCTTCCTTCTATCCTTACATTCAAACAGGAGGCTTACCGCCACAGAAAAAGCATAGAGAAGCAACCTTACAGCAGTGGGAACATTATAATGCAGAAAAAGCATAGAGAAGCAACCTTACAGCAGTGGGAACATTATAATGCAGAAAAAGCATAGAGAAGCAACCTTACAGCAGTGGGAACATTATAATGCAGAAAAAGCATAGAGAAGCAACCTTACAGCAGTGGGAACATTATAATGCAGAAAAAGCATAGAGAAGCAACCTTACAGCAGTGGGAACATTATAATGCAGGAAAAGCATAGAGAAGCAACCTTACAGCAGTGGGAACATTATAATGCAGAAAAAGCATAGAGAAGCAACCTTACAGTAGTGGGAACATTATAATGCAGGAAAAGCATAGAGAAGCAACCTTACAGCAGTGGGAACATTATAATGCAGAAAAAGCATAGAGAAGCAACCTTACAGTAGTGGGAACATTATAATGCAGAAAAAGCATAGAGAAGCAACCTTACAGCAGTGGGAACATTATAATGCATTGTCCAATACATTATGTATTTTATGGCATCCTATTGTATTGTACAATATATTGCATGCTATATGGCATTTTAATCTATATTACGTCATCTATATATATTATGCATTATGTTTTATTGTGTTTTGTTTTTCATTATATTTTAATGTACAATATATTTTGTGCACAAATACAGTTATAGCATTAAGCAGTAAAAAATGCAACATATTTAAGGACTATTTTTTATGATGCATATTTCTTTAAAAATTTAAAAGAAATAATTCTAATAATAATTTTCTGTCAAGTTCTCTAAGTTTATAAAACATTAAGCCAGTATGTATTATAAAATATATTAATTACTTTCTTGACTTCTTGTAAATTTTAAAAATGTACCATAAAAATTTTATAAATTCTCTTTTTATTTGAATAATTCTCATCTGGCAGACGAAAACAAATGTTTCTAAAAATTTTCATGAATAGAATATTTCAAAATTAAGAAGCAAAACAATCTTTACTTTATTCACAAGATGATAATGATGATGGTGACTATGTCATGAAACATTTTTTGGCTAAACTAATTTTATGATTACAAACTGCTTTGTATCCAAGAAATTACAATGATATGATTGAATTTATCTGAAACATTTCTGACCTCATTTGAAATAATCATTTCATAAGATAATCAAACTGCACTATTATTAGTAGGCCCTCAGCTTTACAAATCTATTCTTGATCAGTCTTATAAGAAAATACAAAACCTGAGTAGCTGTAAAAATGAGGTTCATATGAGTAATATTGGCTGATCTGGTTTCAGGTCAGTTAGACTGCAGAGAAATGAGTCAATGTTTGTTCAAATTCAAAATAATAGCCTTTTTGATCACATATTGTCTTTCCTTTCTTTCTTTACAGAAAAAAAAGATATATTTTTTTTTGTTCTGTAGATTATTCAACAAGCCTTTCTTCATAAGCAAACATTTTAAAAACTATTTGTACAAGATTTTACATAATTTGTGTGTGTGATAAAAATATGCTTTTAACTTATATCTACAAGTAATAGTGCTCAATATCCGGGAGAGACTACATGTAAATCTAAGAGTGAAAACTGAGGTCAGCACCAAGTGGCAACAATCTATTTCATGCTTGTACACAATCTTCAGACCATGTGTATTTTGTAAATTATATGTATCAACTCGCTGCAACTCTTCCCTTTTTAAAGAGAAAGTTTTTAAAGAGAAAGAGTGGTCTTTGACTCTAAATGTTGTTTGACTATATATATATATATATATATATATATATATATATATATATATATAAGTAAATGTAGCATATTTGACACTTTTTATAATATTCAGCAATCCTGGGAATCAATTCATATTTGGACTAATTCTATAAGGATTTCATCATTTGACAAGTCCAAGTTTACATTTATCAGAAAATAATAATGGCGCACATCGTGCATGAAAGAATAAAATATATATGACATCTAAGACACATAAAACAGTTTGACAGCTGAGATAATTCAGTCATATTTGTGAACATTCAGGGTCAATAATATTATTTGATGATAATAGATCATCAATTCCAAATCTACATCAGGGTCTCGTCTACTTTGATTTGAATATCAATTAATGGAATGATATAGCAAACATATCTGGAATTGGTTATCTGGACTACCTTCACTTTTATTTATTGGGCCATGTTGTTTCTAAAATGGGGAAAAAGACTATAATGGTTTGTTGGTGTAATGTGTGAAGATCCTCTGGGTAAAGGAAAAAGTGGTTGAAAGCATTAGAATGATTGATAATGATACACTTGAGGTATCTTTTGTGCATGATTTTTCATGCATTTAATAAGGTATTTTACCTTTGGTATAAACTCACTTTGAGTGTAGATTGTACTGTTCAGAGAAATTCACCTTTCAGAGCAGATTCTCTTTTCTAATCTTCTCACTTTGTTTTTTTTTTCTTTTCTTTCAATTGGAGTAGATAAACTAAACTATCGCCCGGTTCACACGCCACCCACATCTATTGAACAGGTGAAGAGGCTCATCCCTTGTTTCCTGTTTAGGATGTGGTTTCCGGTTTTCTCTTTTCTAATCTTCTCACTCTTATGCAGACCCCTGCACATCAGTGGCATTACTGCCTTGCTTGGGGTGATATGATTAAAAAAAAAAAAGAATAGAAAATATTTTGTGGAAAGTTGCTGCTCTTGTATCATTCAAAGTATGTCAAATTCAAATGTGTTACATTTATCATAAATAAGCTCTGATTCAAATTCTACTCTCATACTTCTTTCCTATGCAACTCTATTCCAGCTTCTTCCTTTCTTCTCAACTACAATCTACAAAAATTTAAATGCAACATCAATCACCATCTTCTGTTTCTGTTCTCTTTATAGAATTTCTAAAAGTCCATATAAACAGGTACAATAATAATTTATTCAGGTACAGAACATAATCACATATATTTTTTGTCATGGCTTTGGGTTTCTTGTTAAGTAAAAAATTGTTACACTTTGTTTATTTAATAAAAATCTGAACCACCCAAAACAACTTATCAAATTCTTCAAACCCTCTTTCCTCATTATGTACCTTAGAAATTTCAACTCTCTCTTTCTAATGTTAAGTATAAGTGTCATTTTTCTTTTGTTTTCATTTTCTCCAAAAATTTGTCATTGTTGCTCACATATTTGGTCCATAATATTCTCAGGATCCATCAGTAGAAGCACATTTCTGATGCTTCAAGTCTCTTCATCTGTGAAGAGATTGTCCAGCATTCACTGCCATATAGGGGTGATAATATATAACAGTTCAGTACTCTTTTTGTTTCTAATGAACTTTTTTCTGTTTCTTGATATTATGCTTAGCTTTTCAAAAGCACCTTTGGCTGTCATAATGTGTCTTTGTATTTCAGTGTCTCACCTTTTGTCCTCTTTTAAAACACTTCCCAGATATTTAAATTTTTTACTTGTTTTTGGTATATCAAATTTGTATATTTACTAACAACTATTTTAATGAGCATATAGTGATAAAGAAAAACAAACAAGGGTTAAAATTTCAACAGTGTGTATTAATCAGTTTTCCCAATATATACATAGTTGTGTGAAAGAGTGACAAAATTGTTGATATGTGGTTCTTTCGTTGATAAGGGAAACGATTGAGGGTAAGTGTGTTGTTGGTAAGACAGGGGATGGGTTGGTTGACCAAGGTCATGCTTGGTGTCAGAAGAGTGGCCTGAAGTTGATTAGCACAATTGGGGTGTTGTTGGCAAAGTTGATCCATTTATCTTTAGGGTTGGAGTTGGCACTGGTGAGGTGTGTGGATGGGCCAATACTCTTGCAGTGAGGTTGAGCTGAAATACCTGTTGTCAGCAAAGTATGCAATTTTATACCTGTGGTTTAATAGATGCAAGTTCCCAGGCTAATCACTTTTTCTTTTTTTTGTGACAACACTTAGGATATTGACTATTGTATTTTAGATTTTTGCAGGGATTTGTTTTGTGGACGGGATGTGATGCTAGAAGCCCCCTCCGACTCTGCACAGAAGATGTTTTTATTTTGGGTTTTGTTTTCTTAGTGATCACAACTGACAAACATGTACTTGTGGTATCATTCACCCTGAGAAGTGGCTTCTCCTCTAGAAGTTTCATGAAAATTTTTTGGCTTCCCAATTGGTCCCAACTGCATGTATTATGAAGATTTTCTCACAGTAGATTGCCAATTCTTACTGCGGTAAACTGGTTGCCAACCAAAGCTATAGAACCCAGGCTGTTCTGCTACCTACCCATACCTTTCCCAAGGATATTAGCACATAAGTGAATGTGATGACTGGAATTTGAACTCAGTTCTCCGATTCTTCAGTCTAAACCACTATCCATTATGCCACCATGACTCCATCATCTAGCCAACATGACTAGTAAAATGTATTTGTGAATCAGAAAGAGTTTGAATTTGAGTCTGAGTTCTATTTAATGGTATATCAACCTCTGTGAGTTATTTAATACCAGAAAATTGGGGTTTTAAGGAATTTGTTTTAATGTTTAGTTATAGTGAGAAGGTTGATTTAATCAAATTTTTGATGAAAATAAAATTTTCTTTTAATTTTAATTTATATTTTAGAAAACTGAATATGTCTTCTAGTTTTGTATTCAAAAATGAATTGCTGGTAATAATTTTTTTCCTTCAAAAATGTGTTATGGTAATAATTTTTTCTTTCAAAAACGTATTGTTGGAAATATTTTTATTTCAAAACTGTATATTTTTCTATAAAAGTCTATTCTTATGTATATATTTCCATAAGAAAGTATTTTTATACTTTCATAGTGCTTTGACCCCACTTTGGGGGTTAGCTATTTGCCCATAGCCGAGACCCTAACAGGTGCTACCACTCCGGGTCAGAGTGGACTTGGAAACAACAGCAATTAAGAGGTGGTTCAATGCTCCTCACAACCTCCAGATCAGGGAGCCTTGCTGCCGGATGCAGTTTACCATCATACCCAGGACCAATCAGAAAGAGATCTTGGTAAAAGTAGTATAATGCAGCCATGCATTCCATCTTCTTGCAAGTAATGTTTAGTTTATTCCTCTTGTTTTCTTTTCACTATCTTCTGTATAAGTTCTTGTAATTTTATTCCTGTGAAGTTAGAAATAATAATAAAGTTTATATGATGAAGTTACTCCTTCTTTAACTTTATCAGTTTATGTATTTCTCTATTTGCCTCATCTTGATATTTATTTAAGTCTGGCCCAAGGCTAAATACCTAAGCCTATTTCTCTACATGGACATATTTATAAAATATCAACATTTCTATATATTTTGTTTCCTAATATTTTTTCTCAATTCTCAAATAAGTTTTTACCTTGTACAAGACACGAGAGCCAAAACACGGGATTTCAAAGTTAACGCAGTTATGTGGGGAAGACAATGGTTAAACCTAGACTTGAACAGGTGAAAATTGTAATGATCATGGAAGCATCTTCTGAGGAGTCGGTTCTACGGAGTAGCAGAAACTAGAACATATCTCACCAATAGAATATGAAGAGAATAAGGGTGGTTTTCTACAATGTTCATAACATGGTGGATCTTAGCCACAAAGGTTAGTACTGATGAAACTAAGGAATATTGTCCATCTGAGCATTTTACTTGGAAATGACAATAGAGCAGTGGGAAGCAACCTTTCATCTGTGAGAAAGAGGTTGTAGGGTAGAAAATAATTTTTCACACACAAGCATACATTAATTCTGAAAAGTGAAGACCAAGTAGTTCCTGTCCATATATGGTAGCAGTACTCCATTTTTGACTGCATCAATTTAAAAATTTGAGTGTATTTTTACATTTTTGTCACCTTGCTGCTGAGCTTGAAAAAACCTCCAATCTGTGGTGGACTGGGGTATGAAATGGCTTGTAAATTTTAGTGCTTCCAAAACAAAGCTGCTATCTATAAACAAACACAGACAATTGTTCCTCCCGCCCATTAACATGGATCAGGCTGAAAGTAAAACACTGTGCCTCCTCAGATTAACTCTCACATTAGACCTCAAGTAGAATAACTATATAGAATCCATAGCTAAATCCACTGCTAAGAAGGTTGGTTCTTTGTGTAGGGCCAGGAAGTTTCTCCTGTTCAAAACAATTCTGCACATATACAAATCTACCATCCGCCCATTCATTGAATATTGCTGCCATATCTGGTCGGGTGCTCCTGCTATCCACCTTGGTGTCCTTGGCCAAATCCAACGGAGAATCTGTAATGTGATCAATCCTGACTTGGCAGCTAGGATACAATCACTTTCTCACCGACACAGTGTGGCTTCCCTGTGTCTCTTCTACAAATACTTTCACGGCTTCTGCTCCGATGAACTTAGTTCACTCATACTCCCTATATATGAATTTCCTCAAGCCACAAGATTAGCAACTAGGTCCCACTCTTTTACTGTGAAACCGATAAATTGTAAATGCAAATTCTACTCCATCAGCTTCTTTTCTTGCACTTCCTGCCTATGGAATTCCCTTCTGCTTTCTTGCTTTCCTGACAGCTACAGTCTCCAAGAATTCAAATGTAAAATCAATAGTCATCTCCTGTCTTACTAACTTACATCCTCTCTTTCATGCTTTTTTCTCCATCCACCCCACTCTCATCAGTATTCTCTTCCTTCTCATACTCTCTTCCTGACACCCCCTATAACCTGTAACTCTTTCTCATAACATTCCCCCCTATGTAACCTCCTGCACAACAGTGGAAGTAAAATGCCTTGCTCAGGGCCACACGATTATAAAAAAAAAAACCTTTAATATTGTAGAGGCAAAAGATTAAATATATATTTAATATATCTCAATCAAAGTATCTCTTTCAGTCAAAGTATCTCTGATTTTTTTTTCTTAAATTTTTCATTTTTAAATAATTGTATTTCATGAACATCTGATTTATATTAATTTTTGGTACATTTCTTTTAGTGTACAATTTTTCTTATTTTTTCAAACATTTTTAGATAGAAGAAATATTAAAAATCTAAAATAGCTTCTCTGATAAGTAAGAGATAAAACTTGTAGTTTTTTCCATGTCAGTGATTTTCTAAAGAAATAAATTCTGGAAATTATGGATAAATAATTCAAGTTCATATGTGAGGGAGATGTTTGGGAGAGAGCAATAGGTAGGAAAGTGATAGAAAGAAAGAAAAGTGTGAAGCAAAAAAGAAAAAAAGGGAAAATTGCAAAAACTTAAAATTATAAATAAAGAAAAACTGTTAATGTGCTAGAGAGGGGGAAGAAGAGATAAAAATTGAAGGAAAAAATAATTGAAAGTTGAAAGAAAAACTGGATAGAGACAGTGAGAGAAAGGAAAAGTTAGAAATAGTGAAAAAAAGGAAGGATTGAAATAGTGAGAAGAACAAGATAGAGATAGGAGGAATAAGTTAAGGACAGAGGAAGAATAAGATAGTAGTAAAAAGGAAAGAACAGATAAAATAGGAGGAAGGAAAGGATAGAAATAAAGAAAGGAAAGACTAAAATAGTGGTAGGAAGGACAGGATAGAGTTAGGAGTTAAAAGGTAAGGATAGAAGAAGGAAAGGGCATGTAGCAGTAAGAAAGGAAGGGCAGATAATAGGAGGAAGGAAAGGATAGAAATAGAGAAAGGAAGGATGGATTAAAAATAGTGGGAGAAAGGACAAGATAGAGATAAGAGGCAGAAAGTAATAGAGAAAGGGAAGGAAAGAGAATAGTAAGAAGGAAAGGATAAAAATAGTGAGAGGAAGGAAGAATTCAAAATAGTGGGAGGAAGGACAATATAGAGATAGGAGGCAGAAGGTAATAGAGAAAGGGAAGGAAAGAGAATAGTAAGAAGGAAAGGATAAAAATAGTGAGAGGAAGGAAGAATTCAAAATAGTGGGAGGAAGGACAATATAGAGATAGGAGGCAGAAGGTAATAGAGAAAGGGAAGGAAAGAGAATAGTAAGAAGGAAAGGATAAAAATAGTGAGAGGAAGGAAGAATTCAAAATAGTGGGAGGAAAGACAAGATAGAGATAGTAGGAGGAAGGAAAAACAGGATAGCTATACTGGGAGCAAGGAACAACTGGACATAAATAGTAAGAGGAAGGAAAGCATAGAGATAGAGAGAGGAAAGAAAGGGCAGAGATAGAAAGAGGAAAAAAAAGAGATTAGTGAGAGGAAGAGAAGGATATAATTTTTTTAAAAATATCATTTCACCCCAAGCAGTCGCTGAACTGCCACTGGTGTGCAGGTGGTTACATAAGAGGTGATTGATAAGAAAAAGAAACAAGTTACAGGAAGTGTTAAAGAATGGTTAAGAGAAGGATGACACTGATATGAAGAGAATGAAATGACAAAGATAGAAAAAGGTATAAAATGATAGAGATAGTAAAAGAAAAGAAAAGATAGTGATAAAGAGAGAGGAAGAAAAGGATAGAAATAGTGAGAAGAAGGAAAAATAAGGTAGCTCTAGAGGGAGTTAGGAAAGGAGAGTGGTAGTGAGAGAAAGGAAAGGTAGAAATAATGAGAGGATGGAAAAAAAGAAAAAAGAGCTATAATGGAAGGAAGACAAAAAGGTTTAGAAAAAGAGGAGGAGGGATATGATAGCAGATGTACAAAAACAGAACAAAAAGGAACCTGAAGGAAACAGATATAAAGATACTAACATAGAGGGGACTAAAAATTAGGGAAAACGAGGGACCCTGGGAAAGAGTAAAATATAGGAGAGAGAGAGAGAGAGAGAGAGAGAGAGAGAGAGAGAGTGAGGTGGGGACATTTTAACTGTGGTTTTATAAAAATTAGGTTATAAGATTGTTTCACATTCTGTAATTTTGTTTTTTCCTTTGATAAAAAAATATCTATTGAGTAGACCCACTTTTAAGACAATTATGTAAAAATAATCAGTACGATTAGTAACAGTTTATTTATATATTTAAAGGTATATTTATATAAATAAGAAAGAATTTGCTTATCAGAGAGAAGAATGCTGCAATTGTGAGAAAATATAATTTTGTTAAAACTGATTTTACTTACATGAAAGTATTTGTTTTTTAATTATTATTTGTTTTTTTGATGAGTTTTTGTAGCACTAATTTATTATGTATAACAAATTGTTATATGCTATTAATATATGAGAGAATACTGAAAATTCTCTTCTCATTCAAGAAACACTTTCAAAATAAATTCTTTGGTTATTTGATCAGATTTTGAGAAGTGTATTGGGCAAAAGCTATATATTAATATATAGTTTATCTGTGATACAGAAAATATGACACTGAAATCCAAAGGTGCATTAGAATAGCAAAATATGCTTTCCAAAAACTAAGAAAATATTAAGTAACATGAAAATATTGTTAGAAACAAAGAAAAGAGTGATGGAATACTATTCAATATCAGTCCTTATGTATGGCAGTGAATACAAGATAATCTCTTTCTAAATGGAGAGGATTTACACTATTTACATTTTTCAGACTGTTGTCCTCATTTCTGTTACAACATTAGACTTTAAAAAAATTGGTAGCAAAGATGAGGACAACAGTTCAAACAATGTAAATAGTACAAAAATTACAATGCCTCATCTCAGAAATATAGTCAAATATTGAAGAGTAGATTGTACTGGACACAACACTTGAGTAATGAGGAAGTTTGAGAGAAAATAGAAACAAAAAGGGCACTTGTACTTGTAATCAGAAAGCAATGACTAAAATTTCTGCAACCTATAGTGAGAAAAAAGGGCTTGGAAAATTTGATGCTCACAGGGCATCCTGAAGACCAGGTAGAAGCAGTGAGTAACCTACCTAATGAGGTTGTGTCGATGGATGAAAGAACAGGGACTAGAGATTATGATAAAGAGACAAAGTCACAAATGATAAGTTCTAGAAAATAATGATTTCCCACATCTTGAAGAGATATTGTGAAAATTGATGGTAGAACAGGGAAAGAAAGTATATTAAAAATTCCAACATTGCTAAGAGCTAAAAAGGATAGGAAGTTATGGAGGACCATAATTGTCTACATCCTGAAGGGCATATAAAAGTAGAAAAACATATTTGTCATATACAGGGTGTGATGGTCAATTGTCACCATTTTATATTTTTAATTTCATGCATGCATGTTGTTTGATTTTGTTGACTGCACAGTATAGTAGGGTCAGTTGGGCACCAGGTGTGAGAAAAAGGGTGCCATGACGCAATTCACTTTGCCAGAAATTTGGAAACAGCATGCTATTCTGCTTGGCATTCATGCTAGAATCTCTAATATGAACATTTCAGAGTGATTGGGTGTCAATCTGAGGACAGTGCAGAGGATTTGTAAAGAGTTAGATGAGCTTAATGGTGATTACAAAGAAGCCTGCATCAAGTGTCAACACAGAGGCCTACATCAAGTGTCTTAATAGGTTGTGCTGCCCTGGGTCAACAGAGTGGCTGCTGAAAGAAAATATGTCTGGCAACAGGACTCTGTACTATGCCACACAAGCCTGAGAACCCAGTCATGTCTGTTGGACAATTTCCGTGACCATATAACCCCTTACATCTGGTCACCTAACTCTCTAGACTGCAACCTAATAGTTGATTATTATGTGTGAGACACAGATGAGTGAGAGACCAACAAAACTCCTTATAACACCAAAAATGAACTAAAAGGCAAGAATTATAGCTACTTTCATAAACTTAAATAAGGAAACTGTTCAGGGTAGGCGCAGAAGATTTCAAAGTCGTCTGGAGACCTTGGTTGAAGCCAATGTCAATTTTATTGAATATATTTACTCTTTAGTATTTCAAGATATTTTACTGTAATTTTGGTAAATATATCTGCTAAAATGAGATGTCAGTGTTATTTTGATTTTTGTATAATTTAGACAATAAGTCCCCCATCACACTGTACATTATAACTCACCCATGACACTGTATATCATAGATATTTTACATTTTTTATGTTTTATATTTATAGGGAATTTTTTATGTTTTATTTTTTTTGTACAGTCCTCATTTTCTTGTTTTTTTTTCTTTTATACAAACTGTCAGAAAGCCCATGTTCTGATATTCTTCATTTGAATTTTGGTTATTGTAGAATTTTGTTGGTCTTCTGATTTGTTCTTTATATCCTATATTTATTGTGCTTTAAGTTGACAGTGTAAACAGTTTGACTGCATAATCAGTTTCAATGTCTAACTTCTACTAGTGAGTCATCATTTCCTAACTAGGTTTTTATGCAGATGACACTGCCTTTTATTCATGTCTCAGTAGCAAATCTGACAGATCTGACAAATTAAACTTGGCAACTGTTCTTGAAAAGGACCAACAGTCAGTGGTTAACTGGGGCAAGAAATGGCTTGTAAAATTTAATACCTCCAAAAGAAAATTGCTTTCATTTAACCATCACAGAAAATTTTTACTGCCTGCCATCATCATGGCTGATGTTAGACTACAAGAGAGCAACACAATATGCCCTTTTGGCTTCAAGTTTTCCACTGGCATCAAGTAGAGCAACTACATCCAATCAATAGCTGCATTTATTGCAAGGAAATCTGGGTCACTGTATTATGCCAAGAAATCTTTCTTTTACAAATCTACTATCCACCTGAGCATTGAATACTGTTGCTATATCTGGTCTGGTGCTTTTACTGTACATGCTGAGGTTCATGGAAAATCCAAAGAAGAATCTAATGTAATTGATCCTGAAAAGGCTTCTTGACATCAGTCACTTTCTCACTGATCTGTGGCTTCCCTCTGCCTTTTCTACAGATATTTTCATGGTGACTGCTCTTGACAAGTATTTTTCCCTGGTGCTTCAAATACATTAATTTAAGCATGCTACTAAACTGGCACTTAGATCCCACCATTTTACTGTGAAAATTGCTAAATGCAACCACTACTTCTAGTTTCTTTTCTAAGACTTCCCGCTTGTGAAACTCTCTTCCATTTTCTTGTTTTCTTGATAACTACAATCTTCAAAAATGTAAACACAGTATCAATCATCATCTTCTGTTTTCTTGAACCCATTCATCTTCTGGCCTTTCCACAATCCTCTCTATTCTCAGTTTTCTCTTTCACTTTCACTCCCTATAAACCCTGTGTACTAGTGGCATTCTCACTATTAAAAGAAAATTTTTAAAATTATATTTTCTCTTTAAAACTTTGCAACTTTCTCATCTTAGTAGTGTACTTTGAATCTAATACTCCTACTAGAAGACGGTAACAGTTAAACTGTATAATCAGTTCCACTGTCTATCATCTTCTCATAGGAGTATTATATTTTTTCTTTAAAATTTTGCTATTTTCTTGTTTTTTTAATGGTCATGTTAACTGATATAATCTCTCTCCAATGGAGGCTGGTGTTCAGCGTATAATCTGATTGATGTGCTGCTATTTGAGGGTGTATCGTGTATTGCCTAACCAAAATCCCTACCAAAAAAAAATTCTGATCTTTGTTCATTTAGTCAGATTTTGGGAAGTGGGTCAGACCAAAAACTTTCAGCACTCTTGCATAACAAACAAATTCTAAACAGAAGAATTTCTCATCTTTAACAGGTAGTTTGCATTAGACTTTTTATTAGAAATTCTGTATTCTTTTGCTCATAATATTTTTTGATTATTCTTTCTCTTTCTATGTTTAAAATTATATTTCTGATGAAGGACTCAATTTCAGTTGCAATATATTTTCTTGTATTCACATTAATTTCCATTTTATTTTTCCCTATTTCTTTCTAAAATCAACTTATTATTCAAAGTACACTGCATCTTGAATAATTAACTACTTTTAATTTTTCATAATTTTTAAGTAACTCATGAAAGAATTAATGGAAATATTTGCATTATTAATTGTTGCATACCTACTTATATACAGTAATGGTATATTCATATCCTCTTAAATATGTGGACACTATTGGAGTAAGAGAAGGGATAGAGTGATTATCAAACCTACTTATATACAGTAATGGTATGTTCATATCCTCTTAAATATGTGGACACTATTGGAGTAAGAGAAGGGATAGAGTGATTATCAAACCTACTTATATACAGTAATAGTATGTTCATATCCTCTTAAATATGTGGACACTATTGGAGTAAGAGAAGGGATAGAGTGATTATCAAACCTACTTATATACAGTAATGGTATGTTCATATCCTCTTAAATATGTGAATACTATTGGAGTAAGAAAATGGATAGAGTGATTATCATACCTACTTATATACAGTAATGGTATGTTCATATCCTCTTAAATATGTGAATACTATTGGAGTAAGAAAATGGATAGAGTGATTATCATACCTACTTATATACAGTAATAGTATGTTTATATCCTCTTAAATATGTGAATACTATTGGAGTAAGAAAATGGATAGAGTGATTATCATACCTACTTATATACAGTAATAGTATGTTCATATCCTCTTAAATATGTGGACACTATTGGAGTAAGAGAAGGGATAGAGTGATTATACTGACTAGCAGTTCACTAACAGTGTATCTACTCCACCTAGTGTGTGAGTTTTGTATTTGTTGATATACTATTATCCTCAAGTTCTGTTTTGGTGGGTTACTCACACAGTAACCTTTAGGGTTACAACATTATTGAATGAGATATTTTGCATAGTAAATGTAAAATATACAAGACTACATTTTGCACTTACAATAAAACTTTAAAATATCATTAGATTTTCCAACTTTCAGACTATTAGCCAATTTTACTGAAATATTTAATAACTAAATATTATAATTATGGAATTTTTATTTTAATAGTTTCACCCTAAATGAAGCAATAAACCCACTAAGACACAAATGGTCACTGAGAATTAAATAAACTGATGAAATCATTATTAAGGAGAGGACAATAAAAGAACTAGAATTAAGAAAATAAGCGATAACAACTAAGATTGTATTTAAATTTTTGAAGATAAAGTTGACAGAGAAGCAAGAAGCCAGAAGAGAGTTCCACAGGTGTGATAGAAGAAACTGTCAGGACAGAATGTACGGTTACATCTAGTCATTGTAACACTGAAATGATAAGACCTTACTACCAATCTTCTTCGATGTGCTGTGTACCCTCAAGACTTAGGCAAACATGGCCTTCCACATCTCCCTATCCCTTGTAGCTCTTAACACCCTCTCTCCTGATACTCCTCGCAAACCCTGCTCTGCCATCCATTTACTCAAGTCTATCAAGTATATCATGCATTGCTTTCCCCTGTCTCTCTTTCCCTCTATCTGTTCTGTGAGTATCAGTTTCTCCAAGCCCTCCTTCCTCATTACAGGTCCCAGAAACTTCAGCTATCTTTTCCTGATGTTAAGTTTAAGTTTACTTTTAATTTCCATCCTTTTCAAAACCTTGTCAATGTTCACATATTTGGTTCATAGTATTCTCAGCATCCTTCTGTGAATCACATTTCAGTTGTGTCAAATCTTTATTTCATCTTTGATGAGATTGTCCAGCATTTGCTGCCATATTGAAGGACAGACATCACATAACAGTACAATACTCTTTTCTTTGTTTCCAACAAAATCTTCCTCTCTCTCAATACTCTGCTTAGTTTTTGGAATGCATCCTTGGTCATGCCAATATGCCTTTGGATCTCAGTGTAGCATTTTCCATACTTCAGGCTTCTCTGCCATAATAATATATGCATTAAAGACAAATACTGCTTCTTCAGATTGTTGACTGGTTTAAAAAGTGTCTTTTTTCCTTGTTACCCCTCCCAAATCCTGCTCTGCCATACATTTGCTCAAGCTCTAAGTATGTCATGCATTGCTTTCCTCTGTCTCACTTTCCCTCTGTCCTGTGAGTAACAGATTCTCCAGTCCCTCCTTTCTCATTAGATGTCCCAGAAACTTCAGCTGTCTTTTTCTGATGTTAAGAATGTTTCCTTTTCATTTCTATCCTCTCCAAAACATCATCATTGCTCACATATTCAAGCCATGGTATCCTCAGCATTTTTCTGTAGAACCACATTTCAGTTGCTTCAAGCCTTTCCTTCATCTTTGATGAGATTGTCCAGCATTTGCTGCCATATTGAAGGACAGACATCACATAACAGTACAATACTCTTTTCTTTGTTTCCAACCAAATTTTCCTCTCTCTCAATACTCTGCTTAGTTTTTGGAATGCATCCTTGGCCATGCCAATATACCTTTGGATTTCAGTGTCACACTTTCTATTCTCTGTTAGAACACTTCCCAAGTATTTAAATTTCTGTATCTGCTTGATTTTAGTATCCCCAACCTGTATTTGGCATTTTGGCCTCCTCTTTTTACTGCCAATCTAAAACTGCACTTAAATTTATAAAGTTTAGCTACCATAGAAAAATTTCATCAGATAAATTATCATGAAAGTATTTATAGAAAAGTCACAGGGAAGTTATGTTATGTAGGTGGGAAAGTGGCCATAGCTGGAATGCCAGGTTAGAATCAATAACATTGCAGAATCTTCTTTGGATTTTACCAAGAATCTCTAAATATATAGCAGAATATACATATAAATTTATTTTATATAAATTTAGTATAAAAGACCTAGCATCTCTTATCTTCACAGTCAATCTGCTTTTATGGTTCTTAGCAACACTAACTTTTCTGTGTCTACTCTACTGCTAACCTACTTGTATAAATAAACATTAATCAACAGAATTCAAACTAATATTCAAGATTTTATAAGCCTTATCTTTCTCACTGTTTTTTTCACTGTTTTAGAGTGACATGATTGAAGGGAGATAACCAATAAATATTTCCTATGTAGGAGTTGTGTGAGTAATTTATACAACATTATTTCATCCTCTCCTTTTTATATTTCATTTTCAGTTGCTATTTGATATACTCATCTTGAAATTTATTTTATCTTTGTTTTGTTTATGAACTCTACATCTTTACCTAATATTTGAACATCTTCCACCCCACACAGAATTTTTTTTTGCATTCCTCAGCCATGAGACAAAAACCACTCCTGAAAAATTCCTTATTTTCTCTGGTTTCATTTTACAACACTCAACTTAGTGGTTTATATGTAAGACTGAATAGCATGACACTTTTTTTTTATCCTGTAATATTTATATAACTTTTTTTATGTACAGTGGCCATTCAAGATGAAAGCAATCATAGTTCTCCACAACTTCTTATCCTTCGTAACAAAAAGTAATTTTTGTTTCTTTACTATCCCTCCTATTCCTTGTTCTGTCATACATATGCATGAGATTGTTCAGTATGTTACTTGCTGTTTCCCTCCGCTCCTCTTGCTTGTGGGTGTCAAATTCTTCAAGCATTCTTTCCTCATTATGTATCCCAGAAATTATACAGATTCATTAATTAATTTACTCAATGCTTCACTCTGCTTTTCTTGCCTTCAGTATGTTCTGTGAGTTTTAAATTCTTCATGCCCTCTTTTCTCATTACATGTACAAAAAATTTTAACTACCTCTTTCTGATTCTAAGTGCAACTGATATTTTTGTTTCCATTTCATTGCTCACATGCTCTATCCATATTATTCTCAGCATCATTCTGTAGAACCACATCTCAATTATCCATAGTTTCCTCTTTATCTGTGAGGAAATTGTCACTAGGAGGTTTGATATTATACAACAGTTCAGCATACTTTTTTTTGTTTCTAAAAAAATTTCCTGTTTCTTGATACTTTCCTTAACTTTTGGAAGGCAACTTTTTTTTATTTGAATGTATCTCCAGACTTCTCTGTCATACTTTTCATAAATCTGTTAAAATATTTCTCAGTTAAACTTCTCTACTATTTTATTTTGACATATCCATAGCTTGTGTCTAGGATTGTTCCTGTTGCTAAAATCAGTATATATTGTCTTAGTCCTTTTGCTTTCCTTGTGTCTTTTACAATTGATTAGTCCTTCTACTTTTCTTAACTACTTTCTCTAGAAGTTCCTGCAGTTTTCATTTTCTGTGTTCTCTATCAATATGGAATCATTTGTATAACTAAACCTTGTCAGATCGAGACTTTTATATGGATCTAATGCATGGCACTAAACCCATTAAGAAATATCTAAGCTGACAGCTGTATGCAACCATTTTTTAAGATCAATGGTAAAAAAAAACCTGAGTGTCTTGGCAAAGCTCATGCCTCTTTAAACATTGTGGACTGGCACTATAGAATCACAAATAAAGAACAGTACTAAATAATAGAAACATTACTTGAGGGCTACCAACAACTAAAATGGATAATGCATGTAATGTGAAGAGAAAATAATGACATAATCATGTTATCATTCCACACTACTTCAAATAAAAGGTTAAGAAGGAAACCACAATTCATACTAGAAAGAGTGATAGCAACTACTGGATTTGGGGAACCTGCTTTCCTGAAAAATTGTTTTTTTTTTGGGTTTTTTTTTTTAATCATATCACCCTGAGCAAGGCGATAATGCCAAAGAGAAAAATTTTATAAAGGGAAATTGCTGTTATCTTTAATCCTAGAAGCCCCACCAAAGACAACAATATCAATTTCACTGTAGCCGCACATTTTAACCAACTGGACCACATGATTGATAATGTCAAATTTTAGAGTATTCATTTAAGTGTCAATAAGAGCAACAAGAGCTTGAGTTAAAATACATCTTCAAAGCAGAATCACATGTTAAAAGATTAAACAAGAATTTAGGTTTACTCAGAGAATACAGTTTTGACAGAGAGAGCTTTCTAAAAACTCTCCACAGCTATAACTGTGGCAAACTACTAGGCCAAAACTATCAAATTTCTTTTAAGTTTCTAACATATTGGAATGGATGACAAAACTAAACAAACATCCCCACCACCACCACCAATGAAGAGTGAGTTCCACTTCATTGTTTATTTCTGGCCTTGTTGATAAAGGGCACAGTTATGTCCAAAATTTTAAAATCTTTCTCTTTGAGCTTCAATTTAGTCAAGGTTGACTAATATATAATAAATATCAGTCTTATTGACAATATTGTTATCATTTTGTTGTCTTTTTATTCCTTGAATTTCATTAAGCAACCAATTAAATCTAGATATGATAAGAAGCATACATGGACCCTCTTTTGTTATTATCATATATATACAGGGTGCGATGGATGAATTGTCATCTAAATTACACAAAAATGAAAATGACACTGACATCTTATTTTAACAGATATATTTACCAAAGTCACACAAAAATATCTTGAAATATTAAAGAGTAAATTTAATCAATAAAATTATCATTGGTTTCAACCACGTCCAGATGATCTTCTTGTTTAACAAGAAGATCATCCATAAAAAAGAATAGAAAGTGTCATGCTAGAGAATTTTTCTCTCCAAAATCTATCTTACATATCTACAAGTCTATGATTCAGACATGCTTAGAATATTTTTGCCACATATGGTCTAGTGCTCCTGCTATATATTAAGAGATTCTTGATAAAATCCAAAGAAGTATTAGCAATATTATTAATCCTGACTTGGCATCTCAGCTTCAGTCCCTTTCCCACTGCTCTAATGTTGCCTCCCTGTGTCTTTTCTATAAATACTTTTATGGTAAATGTTTCTCTGATACCTAGACTTTAAGAATTTAAGCACAGTACTAGATTTGTGTGGTTGTGCATTGTGGTGCAGTGGATATCGGCTCAGAATGAGAAATCAGGGAACTGAGTTTGAATTCCAGTTTAATTCCTTGCATTCACTTATGTGCAAAGACCCTTGGGAAAGGTATTAATCCATCTCTTCCCTCCAGTTATGGGTTAAATAACAGGACAGATTGGGTTCTATAGCCTTGGCTGGCAACCAGTTTATCACAGAAAGTAATGGCAACCTACTGCGAGACAATCTCCTCCCCAGTCAGTCATGTCTCTTTGGTGACATGATTGCCCAAGCATGTATCACGTATGGTACTTAACTGATTGACTAGGCTGGCAATGAGGTCTCATTATTTTATTGTTGAGAAGGTTAGATGTTACTTAGTTCTATGTTAACGGTTTCTTTTATTACATTTCTTGCTTGTGGAACTCTCATTTGGCTTCATGTTTTCTAGTTAACTTTAATCTTCAAAAACTTAAATGCAATATTAATTGTTATTTACTGTCTTCTTCTTGATTACTCTGTTCTCACTTCTTAGTAATATCTCTGTTTTCTAATTCTTCCACACCCAATAACCCCTTGTTTTGTTTCTTGTTAGTTTGTTTAATTGTATATCAACTCCTCATGGGTCATTTAATGCTGAAATTTAATTTTCTTGGGATTTTTGAAGTAATAAAGATATATGTTATTCTGCTTTCATGATTGAATACATGACAAATTATATTCACCTTTTGTACATATACATGTTTGTGTGGACATAATTACTAATTATATAAAAAAAGTTGGCTACACTCATTTTTTTTACCACACCCATCTGTCAGAATGGATAGCCAATCCTTGTTGCAGGCACTTGCACAGGCATATTCAGTTGGATTTATTTTCAGAAAATATTTCTGAAAATAAATCCAGTTTACCATCAAGTCTTCTGTAAGGTATATTTATTCTTTAAAATTCTCTCTTCATTAATCAGCCTCTATAGTGTTGATCTTATCTTCAACTTATCTTCAATGCTTATGCTACACCTGAACTGCTGTTGAAACTAAAGAATTTTTACCAAAACATTGAAAAAAGCATTTTAAGAGTCTTTTTAACAGGTTAGCAATGCTTCATAAGAAAAAAAAAATTGATGAAAGCAGTTTGTGCAAATTTGTCATCTATTGTAAAAATCAAAGAGTTATTTCAACAGACCATTACAAAACCTTCCAAAAAACTTAATATAAACAATTTTTTTTAACGAGTTTACTTCAAGCAAGCCACTAAGACATAAGAGGTTACTGATCCAGCAGCAAATTCCCTAATCAGAAAATTAGATGTTTAAAGAGTATGGAACCAGCTCTTAATTGCTGACCAGGGTAGTAGCACCTGTTAGAGTTCCAGCTATGGGTAAATAGTGAACCCCAAACAAAATCAAAATATCATGTAAGTATAAAAATATTTTCATTATAAAACTGCTAGCAATACATTTTTAGGCATTTTTGTGTATTGAGGCAGCAAATGTTCTTTAAACAATTTTCTATTAAATCTCCTCTTTGTCTGAGAAGAGTCATTCATAATTTGGAAAATTTGATCAGTAAAATTAATCAACAAAAAATGTCTGTTGTCTTTTACTCTCTCTCTCTTTCTCTCTCTCTCTCTCTCTCTCTCTCTATATATATATATATATATATATATAATGCTTGTATATGAATGTGGAATGTATGAAAACCAGTTGAATTTACATTGTTCAGATATCAATCAATAATCACACACACACACACACACACACACACACACACACACACACACACACACACATATAATAATATTGTAATTGTGATTAATAAGGTTATTTTATTTAGGCTCATTTAACTTTGGCATTGTGGTCTCAGTTTATTTTATATTTTATTTTAAGGCATAGCTTTTGTTCTTATTATTTCCCTATTTGTGTGTGTGTATTACACACACACACACACACACACACATATGTACATATATATATTTTTAAGGTATACTATATTTATGGGTTAAAGTGTTCAATAGCAGGGATAGAGCACATGGAAATAAAAAAGTGGACATTGAAGTCAACACTCAAAGGTGACAGTTTGTTACATGCCAGACACAATCATCAGGCAATCTTTCTGTCTCTCTTTCTCTCTCTCTCTCTCTCTCTATATATATATATATATATATATATATATATCTTACATTACACATGTCTGACCATTCATCCATTTCTCGGCATTTACAGCAACAGTCTTGTCTACATTTTCAATATAAAAATAACTGATCAATAATCCTACACCAAGAAAACAACAAAAGCAAACTACAGCTCCTCGAGGCAATATTCATTAAAAACTTAAGCTGTCAATTAATAGAACCAGAATACTGTAGTAATGTTCTAAAATGTTTATAGAAAGAACAGTTTTTCATGCTTTAACACATGCGTGATCATGACATTACAACATAAAATATTTCATTTTGGATAATTTTCACGTTCTAATGAATGCTAAGCAATTTGTCAACTGTTACATTTCAAGCAAGAAGAAAATTTACAGAAATTATTAGCAACACAATTTTCTAAAAGAAAATTTTCTACCTAAATACATATTTATATATATATATATATATATATATATGGACACTTCATTTATTGTAGTGTAAGAGTTAGCACATTGATTTCTGTATATCTTAATAGTGAATTCACTGCTCACTAAGTATTCTATAATCTAAACAATTTGCATTTTGCTTGTGTGGGTGTTAAATATAACAGATGAGTTCATTTTTCCCCAATGCACTTGCTAGTTCAACTTAATGGAGACATGGCCAGTAACAATTGAGCAGTACTACAAATGATGAGATATTCTTAGATATGGACAGAGGGTCAAGAACAAATTATTCCATCGATTAAATAAAGAGTTCAGTATGTAATTCATTGAAGGTTACCTAGATCAACAGACACCTGCAGGTGGCTGGAGGCCACAACAGTTAAAATGTGGTGATAATGGTAAAAAAGATGAGGACATTAGTTTGAATGGAAATAATGATAACTCCTCACATGAGAAATTCAGGCAGAAAATAAAATCTATTTTCATGTTTGTTATTTAAACATTATCAAACAGAAATCAGTGTGCTAACTTTTACACTACAATGAATGAAGTGTTCATTTATATATATATATATATATATATATATATATATATATATAGTGTATCAAGGCAGCAAATAATTTTCTAAACATATACTGTTAAATATAAGAGATAATGAATGTCTATTATGTTTAATCATGAGCCGTTCTAAATGTCATATTTTGGCTTTAATTTCAGTTGAAATCTGGTCATAACACGTTACATTGCATTTGAATACATGGTTCTGTTGTCATTTCACGCTATCACGCGGTGTGACGTCATAGAACCATATTGCAAATTTGCAAACTGTGTTTGTTATTGTTGGTAACTATTGCTGTTGCCTAGTGGAGTTTTATGTCAACATAAAATAAAATCATCGGTGATGGTGGATGTTACTGTATTACCGTCTTAATAACCTCTCTGAAGATGGCTCATGTGAGCCAAAAGCTTAGACCCAATTCATAAAAAATTATCCAAATGTTGGAGAATTTTTGTCTTTATTTTCAACTGAAATTAAAGCCAAAATACGTTTAGAACGGCTCATGATTAAACATAATAGACATTTGTTGTCTCTTATATTTAACAGTATATGTTTAGAAAATATATATATATATATATATATATATATATATAGATAGATAGATAGATAGATAGACATGGCCTGATGCTATGTGAAAATAGGTTTTCTAGAATGTATTTTTCCCTTTTTTTCTTTGTTAATGGTTATGTTAAAGTAGGTTTTCTAGAGTTTATTTTCCCTGTTTTTCTGTTTGTTATTTAAGTAATGATTATCTGAATGTAAATTTTATAGAATTTACTTTTCCCTCTATTTTTCTTGTTTGTTATTGAAATAATGACTATGTGAAGGTAAGTTTTGTGGAATGTATTTTTCATTCTTTCCTGTTTGTTATTTAAATAATGAATAATCATTATCTAAGTAACAAACAAGAAAAGGGGGAAAATTTATTCTATAAAACCTGCAATCACAAATGAGAGTAGGTTTTTCCAGAATGTATTTTCTCCATTTTTCTTGCCTGTCATTCAAAAAAAAAATTATGCTAAAGTAGGTTTTTCTAAAATGTATTTCTTCCTTTCATTTTCTTGTTTGTTATTTAAATGATGATTATGTGAGAGTAGGTTTTCTAGAATTAATTTTTACTTGTTTGTTATATGTATTTATATATATGTTTATGTGAAATAAGATTTTCTTGAATCTATTTTTCCCTTTTTCTTATTTATTTAAATAATGATTATGTGTAAGTAGGTGTACTAGAATGTTCTTTTCTTTTTTATCTTTTTGTTTGTTATGTAAATGATGATTACTCAAAAGCCAATTATCTAGAACATATTTTTCCCTTTTTTCTAGCTTGTTATTTAAAGAATGATTATATAAAACAAAGATAATGTGAAAATAGGTTTCCTTTTCTTTTGTGTCTGTTATTCAAATAATGATTATGTGAAATAAGTTTTCCTAGAATTTATTTTCCCTTTATTTTTTGTTTTTATTTAAATAATAATTATATGAGTGTAGGTTTTGTCAAATGTTTATTTTTCTTTCTTTGTTTTATATTTAAATAATGATTATGCAAAGCTAGAGAATGTTTTTATTAATTATTTTTTCCATTTTTTTTTTGTTATTTAAATAATGTTTATGTGAAATATGTTTTCGCGTGGTTATGGTTATATGTTAAAACATATAACAGTAACATATGGTTATATGTTTTTGTTATGTAGGAAGAAAGTGTCGATACTGAGATGTGTGGTTGAACATGAAACTCCAGGCAACAGACATAATGTACTGTGCTACTGGGATCACGTGACCATAAATATTTAGTATATAAAGCACTCAGACAGAACACTGAGTATGTTTCTGTGTTGTGCATCTTTCCGGTGTTGGGAATCATTGAAGAGATTGTTTCTGAGTGAATTACTCAAGATAATTATTCTGAGAGAATTATAGTGTATTATTTAAAGGATGCGTTAGTTCCTTGACTTTATGTGAAGATACCAAATTATTATCACCCACAAATAGCGAGTAACCAAAATTTCCCGTCAGATAAAAGTTTTCCTAGAATGTATTTTTGCATTTTTTCTTGTTTTTTTTTTTTTTTTTTTTTTTTTTTTTTAATCATATCACCCCGAGCAAGACGGTAACGCCACTGATGTGCAGGGGGCTATGTAATAGTGAAAAGATTGGAAAAGATAAAGCTGAAAACCACATACTAAGCAGGGAACAAGAGATGAGCCTCTTAACCTGTTCAATAGACATGAGAGAGATCTCTCTACTCCAATTGAAAAAAAAACAAAGTGAGAAGATTGGAAAAGATAAAGCCGAAAACCACATACTAAGCAGGGAACAAGAGATGAGCCTCTTAACCTGTTCAATAGACATGAGAGAGATCTCTCTACTCCAATTGAAAAAAAAACAAAGTGAGAAGATTGGAAAAGATAAAGCCGAAAACCACATACTAAGCAGGGAACAAGGGATGAGCCTCTTAACCTGTTCAATAGACATGAGAGAGATCTCTCTACTCCAATTGAAAAAAAAACAAAGTGAGAAGATTGGAAAAGATAAAGCCAAAAACCACATCCTAAACAGGGAACAAGGGATGAGCCTCTTAACCTGTAAACAATGATTATGTGAAAGTATGTTTTGTAGAATGTTTTCTTCTATTCTTTTTAGTTTGTTATTTAAATCAGGATTATATAACAGGGATTGTCTATCATCAGTTCACTCTTATCCCCACTCTTTTGAAGTGGTGTAGAGGTTTTTTCCCTCTTTCTTGTTTACAATTGGGTTTCTAGTTCCTTTTAATGTCTACTTTAGCTCTATACTCTTAACCCTTGTCCTTTCTTACACTAATATAAGTTCACACAATAATCTCAGTCTTGAGTGGCTCTTGTGCCACACATTGGGTAAAAAAGTAAACATAGGTTTTGTAGAATGTATTTTTCCCTTTTTTTGTAATGATACATCAATGTAAATTTTATCATGAAAGTGCACTAAATGGTGATCCTATTGCTTAGTTAAATACTGTATCCAATTTGCTCATTCATAGTTCTGTTTGTATAAAAATAACAATGTATTGATTTTCTAAAGGTGGACAGTTAATAATCATATGATATGGCACAGAAAAAATTTTGCAGAAAAAGTAGAAATGTCACTAGATTAGAAGAATAAACCCACAAACCACCAGCCCATGTTTTTTACCACTGAAGATTCACTGCGTTCACAGGAAGAGACCCATTAGTGAAAAAAGAAAAACGTATTCTTATGTAGATACTGTTTTATCTCTGTATCTCATCATGCCTAATGACATTCAAGAAATTGTTTTCTACTTTTTGTCGATGATGAGAAAATTGTTCTCATCACATACAATCCATTACTTTTGAGATTTCTACCAATATTATTACTGTACGTCTCCATTACCTCAAATATGCTGAATAACTTGGCAGAAATAGTTCTCTTTTTTTCTCATCTGTTTTATTTTGTTTTATTACTTTGCCAGTGTTTGCCATCTTTACATTTCTATATCTTCTTCCAAATCTCTTTAAGCTATCTTACTCTTTGAGTATCTTTCTCACCAACGTATCATGGCTTCCCTCTGTCTTTTCTATAAATATTTTCATGGCAGCTACTTTGACAAGCTGCTTTCCCTGGTGCTCCAACCATGTGAATTTAAGTGTGCTACTAGTTGTGGTGCAGTAGATATTGACTCAGAACAAGAGACTTTGGTGCCAAGTTCAAATTCCAGTTAAATTCCTTGCATTCACTTATGCACAAATACCCTTGGAAAAGATATTAATCCATCTTTTCTCTCCAGTTATGGGTTAAATATTATGACAGATTGGGTTCTATAGCCTTGGCTGGCAATCAGTCTACCGCAGAAAGCAATGGCAACCTACTGCAGGCTAATCTTCTGCCTAGTCAGTCATGTCTCTTTTGAAACATGATTGCCAAAAGCGTGTATCACGTATGGTACTTAACTGACTAGATTAACATCTAGGTCTCACCCATTTGCCATTGAAATAGTTAAATGTAACCACCACTTCTAATCCAATAGTTTCTTTTCTCGCACTTCCTACCTGTGGAACTCCCTTCTATTTTCTTGCTTCCCTAATAGCTACAATCTCCAAAAATCTAGATGCAGTATCTATTGCCATCTTTTATCACCCTAAATCCCTCAATCAAATACAAAAATAAGAAATAAATAAGTAAAATAAAATAAACAAAAAATCTAAATCAATAAATAAGAAAACTTATTAAGTCTCGAATAGTTTCTTTTCTTGCACTTCCCTCCTGTGGAAATCCCTTTTGTTTACTTGCTTCCCTGATAGCTACAATCTCCAAAAATTTAAGTGCAATGTCAATTGCCATCTTGTATCTTCTTGAATCTCGTTCTCTTTTATCCTTTCTTCAATAACACCTGTATCCAGTATTTTCTCTCACTGTAACCCTCTATGTGCTAGCGACAGTTCTATGTTGCTTGGGGTGAAATAATAAAAAATACGTCAGTAATAAACAAATTAACCAACTATGAATTAATGCAAGTAAATGTAATAATAATCATCAACTGCAAATAATAAAGTAACCACAAATAAATAGCAAAGAAAATGTCAAAAATAAACAATTTGTAAAATACCAACAAATAACCGCATTCAAACAATACCGCTATTATTCTACTCAACAGCATTTAGGATAATTTTACTCCATTACTTAAAAATCAAAAACTAAAAATAAATATGAAAATAAATAAATAAGTTAAATAAAATAAACAAGAAATCTAAATCGATAAATAAGTAAACATATTAAGTTGTAGCTATAGGAGATGGTTAATGTTTATTAAATCGGCCTTATGGGAAACATGACCAAACTCGCTACAACTTAGGATTATTCGCTATCATCAGAAGGTTGGAGATTGGAATGTGTGGAAGAATAAAAGTATACCTTTTGCATGTTTAAAATAGAAATTTATTAATGGAAAAGAATAATGTGAATTGGTAGAAGTTAATGTTCATTGAGAAACAGTATTAAGAAGTTAAGGGTATTAAGAGTTTGTAGTAGTCCTTGCAAGAGTAAGTTTATGTGTATGTAAGCAGGAACGTATGTATGTATGTATGTATGTATGTATGTATGTATGTATGAGGGTTTATTGTTGGGGAGGATAATCTTTGAAGTTATCGCTCAGGGTGAATGGTGAAAAGAAAGGAGGTGAGAGGTGAGAGGTGAGAGAGAAAAAGAGAGATAATAATAGCAATCAATTGCTTGATGTTAGTCAAGGGACGTGTTAATTACACTTGTCATCTTCACTCTCCGGCAACAGACTTCTTTTGTATGTCATTTGGGAACTCACTTCTGGATGTGATTCTGGCCTTTCTATTTTGTTTTTAGATGTTTCTTAGTTTTCTATTAGCATTTTGCATTGAGGTGTGAAATTTTGCAAGTTTTGTGTGTGTTAAGCAAAGTTTGTAAATTCGAGAAAATTTATTTATTTATAACAAGATCAATGAGCATTTGAATTTTTAAATCTAGAACTTGTTTTGTTCACTACAAAATCTCAAACAGTTTCTTTTCTTGCACTTTCCACCTGTGGGACTCCTTTCCATTTTTTTTGCTTCCAAAAATTTAAATGTTATGTTCATCTTGTATCCTTTCTTCAATACCCTCTGTACCCAGTCTTTTCTCTCACTGTAACCCCCTAAACAGTAGTGGCGTTTTTGCCTTGCTTGGGGTTAAATCATTGAAAAAAAAAAACTGTTTTATTTTTGCAACATGTTATTTACATTTCTTTTCTCCAATATGATTTTTTTTCTTTTTATTTATTATTCTTAATATCCTTTTCCTTTCCTATTTTATTACCTTTCCATCAATTGATAATATAAAAGCTCAAATTTCTGAATAACTTTTTCTATTAATTTTAAAATATATATTTATATATATATTTTAAAGCCAACTGAATTTTCAGATGTTCCAAGTCACTCCAGGTGAACATCAATTTTTGGCATTATTATTTTTGTTCCACTTGAAATTTGACTTTTTAAACTATCATTTTCTATGTATGTGCCATCTCCCTTCAGGATTTAGGTGATCATGGCTCTCCACGTTTACCTATCCATGGTGGCTCTTAGCACACTTTCTCCTGTTACCCTACCCAAACCCTGCTCTGTCATTTATTATTGTTTATACATTAAGGTGTCTTCCATTTGGTTCTTTCTCTTTTTCTTTTTATCTTTCCTTGTATTTCTTTCCATACCCTTCCTCTGACTAATATTTTTTCCTTGCATGTCTAGCACATTTTTTCAGTAACCATTCTCTCTCTTTCTCTTCTTTTTTTCATTTTATTAAGGAAACCTGATTTGGACCAGGTTCTTTTAGATAAAAATAACCAGTTGATAAGAGTAAGCACAGTATATAAAATTTGGAACAATTTACATTTATTCATTGTTTTAAAATAATGAAAAGAAAAAATAACATTCCACATGCACACACACAGGGAGAAAAATTAGCCTAACAACAATAAATAGTGCATAAATTATTTTTTTAATGAAAATAAGAAAACCCATGAGTGGAGTAAACAATTAGAAAAAGATTTGTTGATAAAACTCTGGAGTTAGGATGCTGAATATAAACATCAATCAGCTAAGTGAGAAAATTTATATTTGCATTAATCCTATATATATATATATATATATATATTAATATTAATTATAGTTGTAATACCAATAACAACAGAACTAATTCTGTCAAGATTATCAATAATTAAACTACAACTGAGATCATCTTGAAACCCACCAAGAACTAACTCGCAGGGAAAAGAAAACAAACGAAATACCTGAACAAAAAGTCAAGCATTTGTGAGAAAGAAAAATACCCCCAAGACAAAAACCTTAACAATAAAGAGCTCAATACAAAAGCAGAGTGCATAAAGCACCCAACGCAAAAGTAGAGCAAACAAAATCAAAAATCTAAGTGAGCCGATGACTTACCACAGTTTTGCTTAACAGCTTGTCAGGGAAAATTGGCCAATTTTCCCTGACGAACTGTTAAGCAAAACCGTGGTAGGTCATTGGCTTACTTAGATTTTCGATTTTATATCTATCTATATATATAAAATAAAACAAAAATTTCAATATTTAAATTCATTGAATAGCCATTTCTACAAGGAAATCCTCGCTTCTTCAGCAACAGCGAAACGAAAATTTTATTTACTCAAATTCAAATAACATAAAAGATTTTATACAGGTAGAAGTTCAAAAAATCATCCATCCACAGGAAAATAAAATGGGGTGAGATTAACAATTTTTGAATTTAAGGATGTAAAATGGGAAAATAGACAGATACCTATGTCTCATATTAGAAGACATACCCCTCCTCCATACCTGAGTCAAGAGTTTAAAAGTTAAATTTAGCCATGTCAGAGGGATAGAAGTGGTAGGAGGAATGAAAGGATAAAAGAAAAAAAGGAAAAAAGTGGTGGAAGGGGTGGTTGACTGGGAAGTAAGCTAAGAAAAATTTATTCCCATAGAAACAAAAAAAAACTGCTACCATCAATGTTGAAAAATTTACCAAAGCAATTTTAGTTTAAATAAATAATGACTGGGACAAATTTTATAGAAAAAATTTGGACATACAAATTTAAATATAAATCTTAAATTTTAAAACAAACACACACACATATATATATATATATATATATATATATATATATATATAAGGTTGATGGTAGGAGAGAAATGATTGATATATAGGGCCTATCAAATAGCAAGATTTTTTCTAATAATGATATATATATATATATATATATATATATATATATATATATATATATTAACGAAACTTGGATATAAACAACCGGCAATTTGAAATGATTTGTTTTAACATTATTTTTGATCAATACTCATATTTAAGTAGATATTTTTAATCAAACAATATTATATATTTATTTCTACCGGCCTGACTGTTTTGCAATAATTTTTATTACGAAAATGTGTGTCAATCGACAGGATTTGACAGGATTCGACCTGCGACCCCTATTCACATAGGGAAAGCCACCATGTGATCTGGCGTGTCTTAGACCTCTTGACCACTTTGAAAATTGTGTTATAGGCTTAATTCGTGGTCAAGAGGTCTAAGATGCGCCAGATCACATGGTGGCTTTCCCTATGTGGATAGGGGTCACAGGTTTGAATCCTGCCAAATGACACACATTTTCGTAATAAAAATTTGTTGTAAATAATCAGGCTGGTAGAAATAAATATATAATATTGTTTGATTAAAAACAGAATATCTACTTAAAAACGAGTATCGATCAAAAATAATGTTAAAACAAATCATTTCATACTTATGTATATATACAGCCACACACATATATATATATTTTGTAAGGTATATATATATATATATATATATATATATATATATATATATATATATATATATCATTATTAAAAACATGTCACTATTCAATAGGCCCTTTATATCAAACATTTCTCTCCTACCATCAACCTTACAATATTTATCCATATATATCTGTATATATATAATTTATTACTTAAATAATATTTCTAATGGATTTCATATGTGATTAGATGCTATGTTTATTTATTAAACAGTGTATTTATTTATATCTTATTTATTTATATATTGAATCTCATTAAAAAACATCTTATTAGAAAAATATGCCTTCTTCATTATCATGTTTTTAATAAAATTTTTGAATATTCTTTAAAGAAATAAATAAAAAAAGAAAGCAAAACTACAAGCAGGAATGGTTGTAAGGAATGTTTACACCTTTTTTACCTGACCTTAATATCATCCCTAAGGCTTAAGTTATTTCAAGAAAAACATTTGAACTAACACTGTATATAAAAATGAGAATTATATTGCAGAGAAATCTAGAACTTTTTTGCTTTTTCTGATTTTAATTTTGCAAGTATATCTTCTTCAACAATTTGCCAGCATTTGCATTTTTGCAAGATTATTGAAAAAGAAATTTGAAAGAATGTTTTTAGTTTTCTGAAACCACAAATGTGCCTGAATTGCAAATCTTAACAGTATTAATATAATCTTTTCAGTTAAGTGTCATCCGTGATAACTTTGGGTGATCATGTCTCGAAAGTGACATGACTGACTGGGCAGAAGATTATCCTGCAGTAGGTTTCTGCGGTAGACTGGTTGCTGACCAAGGCTATAGAACCCATCTGTCCTATTATTTAATCCATAAATGGAGGGAATAGATGGATTAATACCTTTCCCAAGGGTATTTGTGCATAAGTGAATTCAAGGAATTCAACTGGAATTTGAATTCCTTGTAGATGATAAAAAATAAATTTTGATAACAGTAAAAATAACAAAAATACCATTTGATTAAACTGCTCTGATGACATCTTCAGGTTCTGTTTAGATGTAGTCAATGTTTTTTTGTTTATTTTTTAATTGAGTCTACTCCAAGAAAGGCAGAAAAGCCTCTGAGACACAAGGGGGTGACTGTGCATGGAAGAATCAGAAAGCTGAAACATTAGTAAAAAATGAGAACAAAAGAAGAGTAATCAGGAGGACAGTAGATAGCAATTGACATTGTATTTAAATTTTTGAATATTAAAGTTGGCTGGAAAACATGGAGCTGGAAGGGAGTTCCACAAATGAGAAGTGCAAGAAAACAAACTGTTAGCAAATTTATGGTTATATCTAGCCAACTCAACTGTAAATTGATGAGACCTTTTTGCCAGTCTGGTACTGCGCTTAAATGCATAAAGTCTAGGTACCATGGCAAAGAACTCGTCCAAAAAATTACCATTACCTTAAGTATTTATAGAAAAGGCACAGAGAGGCAACACTAGATCATACATTGTAGCAATATTCTAAGTATAGATGACTTATAGATATATAAGATAGATTACGGGGAGAAAAACTCTAGATGACCAGTGATATCCAGAGGTTTGGTGGTATTTAGTGAGGCTCAGGCCAACTCCTTGATTTAAGTAAGGGGATCTATAGGGCTTAGTACTGAGAAACATGAGAAAGGAAGACATTTGAAATATGTAGAAACAGATGAAATATACAATAAACACTTTATTTAAATTATATATAAACTAAATTTTCATTTCACTCTTTGATTGGATGCCCTCCCAATAAGGATGCCTGGGGCTGTCACACCCTCTGCCCCACCTTCTACACACTACAGATCACAACACAGTGAACCATAGGATAATAATATTTTAAAATCTACCATAGACAAAGTGCAAGGAAATAATTAAGGCTTCTTTATAAAAAGGAAAAAAATAATTAGCTGATTTCTCATGTGACATATGTAAAAATGTTAACAGTTTTAAATAAAAAAAAAGTCTTTTTGCATAACAAACTGTTTCATTTGGAGATTTTTATAGCTTAGAGAATGAATTTGAACATTTGGTATAAGGCTCCAACTTCTAACTTCAAAATTGTTCAAAACAATTACTCATTGGATTAAAGAATTAGGGCATGAATTTGGCAGCATTGTACTTGTGAGCTCAATCAATAAGCCAAGTTGTACATGTTTAGACTCAATGAAAACACTACTAGAAATAATTGAGCAGAAATAAAAATTAGATGAGGTATTTCTTGACATAGATAGAGCGATGAGAACAAGCTACTCTTTGGATTAAATAAAGTGTTCAGTTTAAAATTCCCAAAATGTTAGCCATATCAACACTTGGAGAAGGCTGAAGGGCAAAAAGTTAAAAAGGTTATACTAAAAATAACGATTAAGACATTAGTCTGAATGTTAAATAATGTAAATACAGATAACTCTTCATCTTAAGAATTCAAACAGAAATTAAGAAATGTGAGTATATTTTAATTAAAATTGTAGGGAAAACAATAACCCTGATCAAATGTTTTTATATGATTAGAAAGAATTCTTTTCTAATATTTTAATTGCCAAATTATCAATTCTTTATTATGAAAATGATCAGAAAAGCATTTGTTCTAAGTGTTAAGGTTAGGGTGTAATGACTGTGTTGGAAAATGAATTAAAATTAATAAATAAAAATAATAAATAAAAAAAGGAATACATTTTCCCATAATGCTAGTAATAAAGGAATCAAAAATTTTATTATCTAACTTGAGTTTGCCAAATGCCCATTAGGTGTTGTTGTTTAAGGCAAACACAAAGGCAAGTATTTCCTTTCTCTCATTTACTTTCTTCCCTTGCCCCAAGATGTTGCAGGACATAGATGAAGTCTTGACCACTAGGGAACATCTTACCCACCCCCGTCAACTGATGAATGAATTCTTATCCCACTTTTGCACATGCTTTGAAGAACTTCCACCAATGAAGTAAAACCTGTACATTGGCCATTCCAACTTAGTACAAGGCTGACTTGAGCTTTACCATTATAACCATATGTATCATGATTTACCCTAACATATTTTTGGAGCATAAAAAGAAACTCTTTTCACCTCCCAATGTATAACATTTTGGACATGTTTTGCCAATGTAGAAAACCAGAAAAAGAAAGCGATACTTCCAAAAAGGACCAAAAAAAGAACCACTCTTTACACTTTTCAATGCATAGTGTTCAGATCTGTTTTTGTTAACCCTTCAGCTATGAAGTATATTCTTCTTTATGTGCTGTGTCCCTTCAGGACATAGGTGAACTGGGACTTCTCCTTGGCCCCGTCTCTTGTTGCTCTCAATATTTAACTCTTTTTATCTCTCCCAAACCCCGCTCCACCATCCATTTGCTCAAGCTTATCAAACATGTCTCATGCTGCTTTCCCCTCTCTCTCTCTCTTTTCTTCTATCTGTCCTGTGAATATTAGATTCTCCAGACCCTCTTTCCTCATTATGTGTCCCAGGAACTTCAGCTGTCTCTTCCTGATGTTAAGTATGAGTTTTCTTCTTGTTTGCATCCTCTCCAACACCTCATTGGTGCTCATGTGCTCAGTTCATGGTATCCTCACCATGCTTCTGTAGAACCACATTTCTGCTGCCTTAAGCCTCTTCTTCATCCTTGAGGAAGTCATCCAATATTTTGCTGCCATGCTCAAGGACAGATCTCACATAGCAATCCAGCATTGTTTTCTTTCTTTCCAAAGAGATTTTTCTGTTTCTCAGAACTCTGGTTACCTTTTGAAATGTGTCCATGGTTATGCCAATGTTTCTTCAGATCTGAATGTCACACTTTCCATCTTTTGTCAGAATGCTTCCCAGGTATTGAAAATTCTTTACTTGTT
This sequence comes from Ascarosepion bandense, assembly GCA_037127315.1. Classification (NCBI taxonomy): domain Eukaryota; kingdom Metazoa; phylum Mollusca; class Cephalopoda; order Sepiida; family Sepiidae; genus Ascarosepion; species Ascarosepion bandense. The sequence goes on from JBBBDQ010000734.1 coordinate 357,731, forward strand.
TTATTTCAGTTTCTCTGAGCTGTAGTTGGCATTTTGGTGTCTTCTTTTACTGATGACCATACATTTAGTTTTCTTGAAGTTTGTGCTTACTCCTTTCTTCTCACTTTCTCTTGCTACCTTCTGTAGAAGGTCCTGCATTTTCTTTTCTGTGCCTGCTATCAGCACCATATCATCCACATATCTTACATTGTTGAGATTATGGCTGCCAATGATGAATCCTGGCAAGGATTTTATTTCTCTCAGAATTGTTTTGTTTCACTGTATAAATTAAATAGCTCTAGTGAGAAAAAATATCCTTGTCTTATGTCCCTTTCTATTTTTGTAAACTTGCTGCATTCATTTACTATCCATATGCAAGTGGTTTGCTGCCAATATAGGGTCTTGATTATCTTAATGTCTTTTCTGAAAATGTTGAGGTTGCTGAACATTTCAAACAAGTCTTTATGGTGTACTTTGTCAAATGCCTTTGTGTAGTCTATAAAGCACAGATGAAGTTCTTTCTGCATTTGTATTGCTCTTTCATTTAGCATTCTGAGCATGAATATCGCATTTCTTGTTCTGGTATCTTTAACAAAGTCATACTGTTCTTGTCCTATCTCTGGGCTGATTCTGCTGCACACACTGTTCATCAGAATCTGGATGATGAGTTTTGTTATGTGGCTCATTAAGCTGATTGTTTAGTGGAGTTCACATTTCTTTGCACCTAACTTCTTAGGTAATGCTATGAAAATTGATCTGCTTAGATCCCCAGGTATATTGCCACTGTTGTAGATTTTACTTATTATTTCTATGATCCTGTCTACACCTAAGGACGTCAGCAGCTATTTTACAATACCATTGGGTCCTGCTGCTTTGTTTCTGTTCAATCTTGTTAGTGCTGATTCCACTTCAATTTTCAAATTTTCTGGTCTGTCTGTATTTCTGTGTACTGCTGGCTGCTCTGTCTTGTTTTGGAAGAGATCTCTGATATACACGTCTTATCTCTGAAGTACTTTTTCTTTTTCTAGTATGAGTGTTCTCTCTTTTGTTTTTATACATCCTGTTGCTGAGCAGGTCTTTTGTCCTGTTAGTTACTTTTTTTATGCATATCTCCTTTATTTGTCATGCTCAGCCTCTTGATTTTTGATGCATTTGTTGTTAAGCCATTTTTCTTTGAAAAATTCGGCCTTTAGCTTGACCATTATAAATATGCTTATCATTACTTACCCTAACTTACTTCAGAAACATAAAAAGAAAACTAACATACCCAAGAGACATTAAGAACTTTGTTTCCCTACAGTTTCTAAAAAATTAAATGGTTCATAGTAGAAACTAAACTTTTTGTTGATTCTACCTTAATTGATGATATTTGAGCATATACACACCTACTATACAACAACATCAGTCAGTCAGTTAAGTGCCATACGCGATACATGCTTGGGCGATCATGTCTCGAAAGAGACATGACTGACTGGGCAGAAGATTATCCCGCAGTAGGTTGCCATTGCTTTCTGCGGTAGACTGGTTGCCGACCAAGGCTATAGAACCCAATCTGTCCTGCCATTTAACTTATAGCTGGAGGGAGAAGAGATGGATTATATTACATTATTAAATTAAGTATAATAAGTGGGGGATCTGTTTATTACTTCATGACAACAGAAAACCAACCCCCACTTTATATCCAGCAGAAGTTTTAATTATGTTTCTAACTATTATATTCAGTCAGTCAATTAAGTGCTATATGTGATACACACTTGGGCGATCATGTCTCAAAAGAGACATGACTGACTCGGCAGAATATTATCCCGCAGTAGGTTGCCATTGCTTTCTGTGGTAGACTGGTTGCCAACCAAGGCTATAGAACCCAATCTGTCCTGTTATTTAACCCATAACTGGAAGGAAGAGATGGATTAATACCTTTCCCAAGGGTATTTGCACTTAAGTGAATGCAATGAATTCAACTGGAATTCGAACTCGGCTCTCTGATTTCTTGTTCCGAGCCGATATCCAATGCACTACAACACACATACAACAACATACAACGTTTAAATTCCCTAGCTGATCATAAGCTTTTTTACTATTAGATATAAATTGGATTTTAGAGGGTTTTCTTACCAGCAATATAAAAAAATATATTGTGTATGTGAATAGGGACAGAAAATAATTTTATTCAATTTATTTTTAAATCTATGTTCTTTAAACTCTGGGCACCTCAATGTAGTGTAATGGTTAGCAAACTTGTCTCACTAGAACCTATTACAACTGAATAATGAGTCCAATCCTCACTGGGTACTCCATACTACTGGCCTTGTGCCATATCTAAGCAGGACTTAGATAATCAACTTTGAGCACTTCAATGTGGTGTAAAGGTTAGCAAGTTTGTCTCACTAAAATCTATTACAACTGATTAAATTCAATCCTCACTTGATACCTCAAAATTTTGGCCTTGTGCCAAATCTAAGTGGCACTTAGAAAATCAATATATTTTCTTTAAGCTTGAAAAGATTCATAACTGAAAAATTTTAATAAGCTTTCCTTGCATTTCCAGGCAAGCAAAAAAGTCATATCAGGGTCATACAAATCATAAACTGATGAATTTTGAGATTGAAGAGCTATTTAAGGCTAACTTTAAACCAGTTACTTCTTTAAAAATTCTCATCAAAGCCAAGCACTTGGAATGACTCATCCCAAATTCAAGAATCCAGTTTATTTTTATTGCCTTCCCTGCTGCATGATATTTGACAGCACTTGTTTTTCCTATTTTAATGATGACTCAGAAAGAACAAAAGAAAATAAGCCAAGAGGTAAGATCACTTTATTTGAGATTTTAAACCTGTCAGAACAAAATATATGTATCTATAAAATTGTATATTTGGGCAGCAATCTCTCTTTTATACAGGTTTCATTAAAATTGACAGATAAGGCTTGATGGTTAAAAAAAACAGATTTTTTATAACCAGTATTATAACCAAGCTTAAGAGACCCTAAGCTGCTGACTATATTAGCATAATGAATATTCCAGACCTGACACTACCATTTATTAATCAAAAGCTCAACAAGTGGACAAGCTATATGGATTAGTGTTACTTGTCAATAAACTCAATGATTGTCAGTCTTTTAGAGAAAACTAACACAATTTATTTAATTTTTAAAATTTCAATCTGGATAGAATATGCTGAGTCACCATATTTCATACTGAACCAAATAATTCTGATTTCATTACTTTTATAATACGTTTACCATTCTCATTTTATTAAAACAATTATATAATTTTCTTGAAATTGATGACAAGTGATGATGAGAAAGTGACTGATTTTAATTTGTTGTCATTCAAAATTCATAGATATACTATATTCTTTTCCAGTTTATAGTGGGAGTCTGTTCTAGTGAAGGGTAGTTATATATTGTTGCAGATTAACGGAATTTGGCCTCGTTTTAGATAGCCCACTATAAGTCATAAAATGATTATAAATCAAGAAAAGCAAATTGAATTGAAAAATAACATTTTATATATACACATATCAATTAAGGTTTTACAATTAAAGTAATACTTGAAGTATAGGTCCAACAGATGTTAAAATGTTCATGGCAATAAAATGCTAAAAAGAGAATTAATGCTTAGGAATGTGGGAGCATTGTAAGTAAGGAATGTCTTTGATGTATTCCTCCTTAGGTCAGTAAGTAGTTTTGAGACAGCAAAAGATAAGATGAGAGGGAAGGGAGGCTAACATAGTAGCCGATTGACTTGGGTCAAGGGGGCTACTAATTACAGTCGTCTGGGTCTGTCTGTCTGGTGATACTTTCTGTATCATCCAGCAGATCATTTGGGTATTCATATCCATATTTGATTCTGGGCTTCCCATTGGCCGATAAATAAAATTTGCGTAGGCTTGCGAACTGGAAATTTAATATCTGATTAATTTTTAGTTTTCAACCGGAACACTTGCACAAACCCGGATGTGCACTGACAACTTTTGGTCATTTGCTTTTTGGTTGTGAGGGTGCAAACATCCGGTCCATCGCTTTTGCTCAGTCGATATCACCACAATACTACAAGAAAATGCAATTTTTTAAAACAGTTTCTGTCTTATAACAATCATCTGATCATAAATACAATTGCTAAGACTTTATAACTCTTAACTTTCTTTCTCAGTTACAAAGTATTTTACATGAAAGTCAATACAACATTAATATCTAAAGTTAAATATGGCAATAGCATGATTGACAGACAATGATTTAAGGACTTTTGGAACACAAGAGAAAAATCTTTTTTGGTGAGATCAACTTTGATAGAGGAACTATATGACAATTATTTTTAGAACAGATCAAGGTTGATGAAGTGAAGAGGGAGCTCATCATCTTTAAATGAGATCAGCATTAATGGGGGGAAGTGTGAGCTCATCATCTTCAGGTGAGATCAACATTGATAGGTGAAGAGTAAGTCCTCAATACCCCCACTAATCAACGAGTTTGAGGTCCTCACCTCCTCAGCGGACAAGGCTGAATGCTTTGCCAGTAGATTCTCAACCAATTCAAGTCTGGATTTGTCTGGATCCATACACCCGATTTCTCATCTAGAACTGAGGCCCAATTGAATGACGTCCACATCACGCCCTTGCTGATTTCTAGCATAATCTCGAAACTGGTCCCTCACAAAGTGAGTGGTGGGGATGGAATCCCAATCATAGTCTTGAGGAATTGTGCTCCTGAACTCTCCTCTATTCTTTCTAAGCTCTACAACTTCTGCCTATCTTCCTCCTGTAAACCCTCGGACCCCACAAATTACCGCCCTATCAGCCTTCTTCCGATCTTCGGTAAAGTGTTCGAAGCCATTATCAATACCGAGGTCGTTCAGCATCTCACAGCCCATGGGCTCCTCTCAGACAAACAGTATGGCTTCCACTTCACCAGGTCTACTGCTGATATGCTAACGAACATCACCGAATATATATACCAGGCTCTCGACAAGAATGGTGAAGCCCGAACCGTCGCCTTGGATATCTCTAAAGCATTTGACAGAGTATGGCATGCCAGCCTTCTACGGAAACTGCGAAGCTATGGCATAACTGGACTTTTGTTGGACTTAATCCAGTCATTCCTCTCTAACCGCACACTGAAGATGGTATTAAACGAACACGCCTCCCAGAACTACCCTACAAACGCGGGTGTCCCCCAAGGCTCTATCCTAGGTCCTACGCTCTTTCTAATCTACATCAATGATCTCCCCAATGCCATAAGATCACAAGTAGGCATGTACGCCGATGATACCTCGATCAAAAATCTGGTGTTGGTGACCAGGCGAACCTCGCTGCCGAGCTTAAAAAGGATCTCCAATCCGTGGTGGATTGGGGTAAGAAATGGTTTGTAAAATTCAATTCTTCCAAAATGAAGCTGCTATCAATTAACCACCACAGACAACCGCACCTCCCTCCCATTAGCATGGAACAGGCTTACCTCCCAGCTAGTAAAACACTACGCCTGCTTGGCCTGACACTCTCAATGGACCTCAAGTGGAATGACTACGTCGAATCCATTGCTAAATCCACTGCTATGAAAGTCAGCTCTCTGTGCAGGGCCCGGAAATTCTTTCCATCTGAATCTATCCTGCACTTATATAAATCTACCATCCACCCGTGTATTGAGTACTGCTGCCACATCTGGTCGGGTGCCCCTGCTATTCTCCTCGGGGTTCTTGACAAAATACAGCGAAGAATCTGTAATGTGATTGATACCGACTTGGCTGACCGCCTGCAGTCTCTCTCTCACCGGCGTGATGTGGCTTCCCTGTGCCTCTTCTATAAATACTTTCATGGCATCTGCTCTGACGAACTTAAATCACTGGTGCCCCCTAGATGTGAATATGTACAAGATACTAGATTGGCAACTAGGTCCCACCCTTTTACAGTGAAACTGATGAAATGTAACCACAATTTCTACTCCAACAGCTTCTTTCCTCGCACTTCCCACCTGTGGAATTCCCTACCGCATACTTGCTTCCCCGACGGCTACAACCTCCAGGAGTTTAAATGTAGGGTCAATAGACACCTCCTAACACACTAACTCACACCCACTCTCTCCAACTCTCTCCCTATGTACATCCTAACTCTTCTATCACCCTCCTTCTGACATTTCCTATACTCAATCACTCTATGTAACCCCCTGCGCTATAGTGGCAGTGGAATGCCTTGCTTGGAGTGACACGATTAAAAAAAAAAATCATTTTCATCATTTTCAGGTGAGATCAAGATTGATGTGGTAAAGTGTGAGCTTATCAACTTCAGGTGAGTTCAACATTGATAGAGTAATCAATTTTGATGAAATAAAGTGCATGATAATCTTGATAATAAAGTGATAATCTTGAGGTGGGGCCAAAATTAATAGATTACTTGCATATCAACCATTTTCACTGAACATTTAACTTTTAAAATATAATTTTGGTTGAGTTGATAGTAATTACTTAATGCTTTATTACTAAAGTCTTGTATTTATAAAAAAAATTTCTGTTTCCATATTTTTGCTTTCATCATTTCTCCCTAGGAAAGGTGATAAAGGTCATAAGGTATAAAGGTTTACTGAGTGTGAATAGATATGAAAAGTCTTTAGTGAGTAGAAAAGATAATAAAAGAAATGACAATATTTAGGAAGACAGAAGCTTGTGATTGAAGTAGCTTTTAAAGTTTGGAAGTTTGTATATGTTAGGGAATATATATATATATACAGTGATATGCATAAGTATTGGATACATGTTATTTTCTGTTATAACTCTAGTTTATGTTCACCATTTTGCCTGATATTTGGTGAGTAATATCTCGTAAAGTTTTTTTAGTTGCATGTGGAAGGAAAATTAAAAACTCATGGTTGAATCCATTTTTTTTTCATCAAAGTTCAAAATTACTCTATGCAAAAGTTTTGGATACATGACACTTTTCTTCAAATTTCCAATCAAAACTTTGTATTTTAAAAACTTTAAATATTCAAATCTTTTGTAGTATTGGAATGTTATCTCTGACCAATCAGAGAAGCACACAATTGCTTACAAGATAGTGCTACTAATTATCTGACTCTTTGATGTACATTCTGCAATTCAAGGATTAAAAATGGCAAAAAATAAAGAATTATCGAGAGATATGCAAGATAGACTCATTGAATGTCACAATATATATATATGCACAAGTAAGCATGTATATATGCATTCACACATCACATACACACACATAAACTTATATATATATTTTCTAAACATATGCTGTTAAATATAAGAGACAACAAATGTCTATTATGTTTAATCCTGAGCCGTTCTAAATGTCGTATTTTGGCTTTAATTTCAGTTGAAAATAAAGACAAAAATTCTCCAAAATTTGGTTAATTATTTATTGATTTGCTTCTAAGCTTTTGGCTCACATGAGCCATCTTCAGAGAGGTTATTTAAACTGAAATATAATAACATCCACCATCACTGACAATTTTATTTTGTGTTGACATAAAACTCCACTTGGCAACGGCAATAGTTACCAAAAATAATAAATGCAGTTCTCAAATTTGCAATGCGGTTTTATGACGTCTTCTAATATATAGGGAGAGAGAGAGAGATATTGTGTCTTAAATATGTATAATTCTATTGTTTATTAGCAATATAATGTTTACAGACAAACCGTTTTTGATACACATTCCATCCTAAACATCTAACCTATCAAGTCAGTCTTAGTGTTTCCATCTTACATAAGCGAGAAGCAAATAATAATATATGCAAAGATTGCAAAACCAGAAAAGCTTACGTCAGCAAATAACCTAAAACTTCTGGTTATGCATTTATAATACATTTTTATACCTACTTATATATGCTGCCCATCAATGCCAGAAGGCAGAGCTACGTCAAATTGTAACAAAAATACTCAAGTTGCTCATGCGAACCTAAAGGATTTGTTCTCAGGATTGAGTTGCAGTTTGTAGTAATTACAGATTTCTTTTCTTCAAACATCGCTTTTATTGTCTCCCTTTCTTTATTTGTTCTGTCAGATATATTTATCCTAAGATCTAGTATGATTTTATTGATCTGCAAATATTTCTTTATTACACATTAGTTTCAGAGTATTGTGCATGTGTCTCTACTTCAGAATTCTGATGAAAACATTTTCACTTATTTTATAAATGTGGAGAATGCCATAAACCAAACATGAGGGCAGTAGTGAAGTTCTAGAGGAAATGAAAACCTAGAGGACATTTATACATAGCATTATAAAAAGTCAATTGAAATTTCTAGAGCAAATAATGTGGACAGAGAACTTGGAAAATTTGACACTCACGGGACATATTGAAGACAAAAGAAATTAGTAAATAACCTACCTAATAAGATTGTGTAAATGTTTGGCAAAACATGATATACAGCAAAAAGATAAATTTTACTAACAACTGCAAAGAACAGGAAGTTGTGGAAAGCCACGTCCCAATGGTATATAGCCTATAGAAGTAGTTCTCTTCAAGTTAAATCCTCATCTTCCCTTCTTATTCATATAATCTTCTCTTTCATTCATATTATACACCTCATTTATCACTATTTTGATTGTAAAACTCTACCTTGAGTGGCTCCTGAGCTTTATAAACTAGTAGAAATTCCTGGAATTCCATAAAATATTTTTCTTGCCTTTAAAAGAGAAAGAAATAAGCAGCCAAATACAATTTGGGAATTTTTAAAATCTGTGGAGAGGAAAAAAAAATCCAGGGAATGTTCTCAGTCATTTGGTACTCACAATAAAATATATGGGTCACTTCCATATTGTTAACAATGCTAAGTTATATTTGTATCTATTTATTGAATTTCATAAATATTTTGTTATTATGTGTTATGATATTAATTAGGAAGTGTGGACAGTGTACTGGATATCAGTATGGAAATGGAATGAGGCATATTGAGTTCAATTCCAGCTTGATTCTGTTTCATTCAGTTTTTATTAATGCACAAGGAAAAGAGATGAATACATCTTCTTTTAGCTTTGGATTAACAAGCAGAGCAGAACTCTCTTGCCTAATGTGGCAACCGGCCTGGAAGAAGGAAAACTCTGAATTTAAAACCAGCTTAAAGAAGGTTGTTGTGGGAAATGAAATAAAACTGATAAATAAAATAATAATAAAGAATAAAAAAATAAGTAAATTTATTTTCCCATGATGCAATTTATAAAGAAACCTAAAAGGATTTCTGATCACATGTGTGATTTTATGGGTAGACAGACAGTTGCCTACTGGACATTTGGATCCTGGACAATTGCGTACCAGACAATTGTGTCCCTAGATAATTGCATACCACTGGTAATTTTTTGAAGTTACCATATTTTCTTAAGAGTTGCTAATTGCAAACTAACTTTTAATGATTGTAAAAAAGCAAAAAAGATAGTTAACATAACAACTCTCTTATCAAAAATAAGAGAATCATGGAGCAATTAGATAAGTATACTTTTGAAAGAAAGATAAATTTCTTAAAAGGGATAGCTCACAACATTCATAACTTTTGATTAATTTATAAAATTAGAATAATTTTAAATTTTTAAAATATTTTTTGCTTAAAATGAGAAATTGGAGAGCCAAGTTTGAATTTCAGTTGAATTTGTTGCATTCACGTATGCACAAATACTCTTAGGAAAGGTATTAATCCATCTCTTCTCCCTCCAGCTATGGGTTAAATAGCAGGACAGATTTGGTCCTATAGCCTTGGTTGGCAACCAGTCTACTGCAGAAAGTAATGTGAGAAAAGTTTCTACCCAGTCAGTCATGTCTCTTTCGAGAAATGATCTCCCAACCCTGTATTATGTATGATATTTAACTGACTGATTGAATCTGTTATTGCATTTATAACAAAAATAAACTTGTAATTTTTTTATTTCATTTTTTTTATTACTTTTTTTTTAAATTTTCAATATCTATCCATGCTTTTTCAAAATTTAAAGGCATCAAAATTTTTTCTGAGGTATACAATTATTCAGGGACAAATTTGTCGAGGATGGCAAATGTCCTGGTACACAATAGTATGGGAATGTCCAGTATGCAACTGTTCTATTTCCAATTTTATAACCTCATTTCTGGAAAGGACAGAATCTTTGTCTCCCTACTTTCCAGCAGTATCATTCAGATTTGTTTCAGCAGCCGTAATCATGAAGTAGAGGTTTGGCCATCCCAACTCTTCATGAGGGTAACTTGAGCTCAACCATCTTTATCCATTCTTATTCTTACTTCCCATAAATTATTTCTGAACCAAAAAGAAAAATTAACATATTCAAGAGACATTTAATTTTGTCTCAATACAGTCAACATAAAACAATCATCCATAACAAAAACACAGGTTTTTATATGCTTTTGACAATACTTGAACTTGCATCTTATATCTTAGGAATCTGTCTTTCATGGACAGATTCCTAAGATATAAGACAAATATTCATAAGACAAATTCATAAGACAAATATTCATTCCTTTAGAAGCTACTGTTTATTATCAATAAATAAAAAATTTTTCACAATACTTATTTCAACTGATTAAAAATTTTCTATTGTTCCTCATAGTCAAGATAAAAAATTACTGTTTGTATATTTTAACTCTTCTTTTTTGATCATTAGAATCAAGGCTGATGTTTTAAACAGAAATAGTTTCAACTAAAATTCAAGTAAAACTTAAAATTTTCTATATAGAGAATTGTTAAAATGACTTCAGTGTGGACATCTAAAAACCAAGCTTATTCACATGTGTCTATACTTCTGAGATAAGATCGTATTTAAACTATTTACATTGTTCAAACTATTGTCCTCATCTTCATTGCCATGTTTATGAAGTTTTGGCTACTGTATGCTCCAGCCTTCTTCAGGTGCAAATGTTCCAGCACTCAAAAGAGGCTGGAGCATACAGCAGCAGCTGAAATGTCGTAAACATGGCAATGAAGATAAGGACAATAGTTCAGAACAATATAAATAGTGCAAGTTTATTAAGTTCTTTTTTTGGATTGGGAGCTGTACAGAGGGTTTAATTGAAGTCACATTGAGGTCACCTTCCCAAGAAGAGTGCATACCTGAAGAGAGACATAGGAGAGATCAGTCAAAATAGGTGACCATAAAAAGATTGGGATTAGTGATCTGAAAAACTGTTGGAAATAGATTTTCCTCTGTCCAGGCAGGAGAAGTACTAATTGATAGCAATATCCACATTCAGACACACATATAATTATATTGTTTGAATATATATTTGAATTAGTTTAGATGTTTCATTTCTTTTGTTTAGATAGGATTATGTGAAATTTAGTATAACTTTATGTACTTCAGTTTTAGTTAAATATATGGATCATAACCCAACAAAATGATAGAATAAAAAACAACAAATAAGAAATCTATTTCAATCTAACATGTTTCACTTTTATTAAAGCTTCTTCAGAGATCAAGAGAAAAATGAAAAACACAGAGACAGTATGCTGGTATGTTGTGATTTGGGGTTAGTTCTTATTGGTCAGATATGTGTCATTATATTAAAAACAATAGGTAATTTTCAAATGTCTGTGCATGGAATATTTTGGATGGTAATGTGTATAATAATGTATGTCTGTATAAAAGCACTTGTCTGCTTAGGCATATGTTGGATGGTAATGTTAGTTATGCAGATTACCACAGGTCACCTTCCCAAGAAGGTTGTATACCTGAAGAAGAACATAGGAGAGATCAGTCAAAATGTGGTGACTATAAAATGTTTGGGATTAGTGATCTGAAAACTTTTGATGACTTATTCAGGCCCAAATTGAAAAATCTACTAAGCAGAGGTCTACAGCCACCTAACCTTTCAACAACAACTAAAACTTGACTACAAAATCAAAAATTAAAAAAATTCTTCAAATAAAAAATAGGACAAATCAATATCCAATCAGCATCAGATGATTTCAAGATGCACTTACTTTTTAGAAGAATGCAAAAAAGCAAATGTTGATGTTGTCTGTGTGCAGGAGGCTCATCAATGCAAAAGATGTGTTGACTTTGTAGCAATTTCAGTGCACATTTGGGATACAATTTATTTTGAACTGACTACAAACTTTTGTCAATTTACAAATCACTAGATATTGTAACAGACAATTTGGGATACAATTTATTTTGAACTGACTACAAACTTTTGTCAATATACAAATCACTAGATATTGTAACAGACAATATCGTACACTAGTTTGAAAGACTGATGGCTGTTGACATTGTTGTTCCTGGCTATAAGATCCGAATGATATAAGTTTATGCCCCAACGAAAATGAGTGTTATTTCAGAAAAAGGATTAAGTAAACTTTGTATATTAAAAAAAAAAATGAAAGATATAATATTTAAATAAATTTGGTACAGTTTTGTAGAACATTAAACCAAGAAATTGCCAACTGATTTTCCAAATGTTCAAATAATCATAAGAGAAAAAAATCAAAATATATCTAGAATTAAATTTGTAAATGTCTAGTCATCCACCTACCATCAATAACAACTAAAAAAAAAAATCAAAACTTAAAAAGTTTAAGTGAAAAATAGAACAAATCAACATCCAGATGATTTCAGAGTGCACTTGCTTTTAGGAGGCGGCAAGAAATCAAACATTGATATCTGTATTCAAGAGGTGCATCAACTCCATTGTGCATTTTGGATACAGTTTATTTTAGAATTGTCCCAAGGAGAAAAAACAACAGATTTGGAATTGCAATATGCAAATCCCCAGATATTTTAATTGAAAATATTGTTCACCAGTCAGAAAGATTGATGGCTGCTGACATTTTTGTTCATGGATAAACGAGCTGGATGATATCAGTTTGCGCCCCAACTGAGTGTTGTTTCAGAAAAAGAGAAATTCTACACATAGTTAAGTAAATTTTGTATATTAAAAAACCTCAGAAAACTGTGCATTTAAGGCTAACTCAAGTATATTTGAATGCCACTGCTTCTTTGATAGTAAGAAGACATCACCCTTTGAAATGGAAGCCTCGAACAGCAACGGATAAATCTCGTTAAACTTTTGTTAATCAAAACTATTCATCTCGTGATTCTTGACAAAATCCAAAGAAGGATCTGTTATGTAATCAATCCTGACTTGGCATCCTGACTTTAGTCACTTTCTCACTGACGAGACGGGTTTTCCCTCTGTCTTTCTACAAATATTTTCATAGCAGCTGCTTTGACAAGTTATTTTCCCTGATGTCCACATCACATGAATTTAAGTGTGCTACTAGATTAGCATCTAGGTCCCACCCTTTTACTGTTGAAACAGTTAAATATAACCATCACTTCTACTCTTAGAAGTAAAAGAGTGGGACATTGATGTGAACCTAGCAACATGCTTAAATTCATGTGGTTAGGCCACCAGGAAAAAAATTTGTCAGAGCCATTGCCATGAAAATACTTGTAGAAAAGACAGAGGGAAGCCACATTCCATCAGTGAGAAAGTGACTAAAGTCGAGATGCCATGTCAGGATTGGTTACATTGCAGATACTCCTTTGGATATTGTCAAAACCCCCAAAATGAATAGCAGGAGCACCTGACCAAATATAGCAACAGTATTCAATGCACGGACGAATAGTTGATTTAAAAATGAGCAAGGTAGCAGGTTTCTTTCTTGTCAGAATCTATGTTGACCTTACAGCAGTATATAACTACAAGGTAACCAAAAAAGATCTGTCCGTTTTTAAAGGAAAAAAAGAAAACACTTCACAGTATGTGTAACTTATAGTTAGTCTTCGAAGTAATCACCATCAGCATCCAGCACCTTCAGCCAAGGTGTCTCTCTCCAGCTGTTCAATGCCCTTGAGGTAGGACTTGGGGGGGTTTGATGCAAAGAAGTCTGTGAGAGCTTTGTGCAAGTCTGCTTCATTGGTGAAAGATTTCTCATGAAGATGATTATCCAGGGAGTGGAAGAGGTAGTAATCAGATGACGCAAGGTCAGGTGAATAAAGTGGATGGCACAAGGTCTTCCACCCAAGTTGCTGTATGATATCCCTGACCACTTGCGTGACATGTGGCCTAGCATTGTCATGGAGGAAAAGCACACCTTTGCGATTCACCAATGCTGGCTCCTTCTGGTGCAATGCCTGTTGCACATGTTTCAATTGCTGTGAGTATAGGTCTCCAGTGACCGTTTGGCACATTGGTAGCAGTTCATAATGAATCACTTGACGACCTGTCCACCAGACACAAAGCATAATCTTGCATGGGTGCATAGGCGGTCTTGTGGTGTGAGGGACTGCATCCTGAGGAGACAACCAATGTCTGGAATGCTTAGGAGTTTCATACAGAACCCACTTTTCATCACTGGTAATCACTCGATTGAATAAGGATGCGGTATGGTGGCGAGAAAGCAGCAATATGCAGGCTGCCACTTGTTGCTCCTTGTGGACCTCCAACAGCGTTTGCGGAACCTACTTGCTCGGTTTGTATGTCTTACCTAGGCGGTGTAGGTGAAGTCTAACTGTTTCTTCAGAAACATTGAACTGTCTTGCAAGTCCACCACACGTTAGACTACTGTTCTCTTCAACGGCCGCCTTCAGGACTCAGTCATTCAAGATCTGTGGTCATCCACTGTGAGGTTAATCATGGAGAGACAAATCTCAAGACTTGAATTTTTGAAACCAACACCTTGCAGTACATTCATCCACAGCAATATCCCCAAACATTTGACATACGCGGCAATATTCCCAAAACACTTGACAAACAGCCTCGAACGAGATCTCTAACCACTGCCACTCTTCTCACAACTGCCTGGCTTATAACTGATGGCCGGGCATGGTGCACGTGTTTTTTATAATCTCTGATGTTCCTATTTCTGGCTGTCTGAATTTGAAAACAATTGCTACACGCATTTTGTATATATTTCAACTTCATTCAATGACTAATCAAAAAACGGACAGAACTTTTTTGGTTACCTTGTACATCAATAGAAACCATTTACCAGGCTCTGAATCTACTAAATGCATTAACCTAATAGAGGAACTTTATTGGTTCAGAAATCTTACATGTCTGGCAAGAACTCCAATAAAGAATTTCCAACAAAGAGGAAAGCCTATAGTCTTTCCTTTTACTATGCCCTGTATATTTACAAGCATTCACACCTGAAGTCAATGTATTGATGATGATGGAGATTATGCTGACAATATAGGTAGTCAGAGTGGTAGTAAGAATGATCTTTAACAAACTATCTACATCTTCTACCAAGTATTCAAGAAATAAGACTTAGAATAAACCTTTCCGAAATGGAAACAATGATTTGAAATTAGAATGAAAGCAGTGATGGCATCTACTTTGAATCCATCATAAAAATTTAGAATATAGATTTAGTGTATGTATGGCTAGTCACCTGCATCCAAGCATGCCTGTTTACTAGCTAATTCCCATTGCCGGTGCCTGCTCAAGCACATTTGTGTTTGTTCAACACCAACAGAGCCCAACTGTGGTTTATACTGCAATTATGCTGAGCGAACCTTAGTTACAATTTCTGGGAGAGAGCACATCCAACATGAACCACAGTTTAAACAAGGTCAACAGCCTCAAACCCTCGGTCGCAATGACTTGTAACTTAATGCTAGCACAACCATTGACATCTTCCAAAGGATCCTGTCTCCCCCATTTTCACACATTTCAGGCTTGGGTCAACATGTGTTATGGTTTTCAGGCACTTTCCAAAGGTGCTGCATGCTGGATCCCTCCTCCAAATTGATAAGTTTAAGAAGTCACTCTTCCTGACAAATTCACCATGGTGAGATTCAAACCCAGATCTCCTGAACAGAAAGTGAATGTTCTAACCGCTTGGCCAAATACCCATAAACACAAATTAGTAAACACTACAAACACTATCTTGGTGTATGGATCAGTTATAAATTATAAATTGTCAAATTTTATATTTCTATGATGGTTACTTTATTTTTGAAAATTTTTTATTACAGAGTTTAAATTTTCTATCAAAAGTTTAAAAATTATTATAAGTATACCAAATTATTATTTCTTTATAATGAACTTAATAATGAATTTTGTGATTACATTTTTTTTATATATATACTTAAATTATTGCAATATGTATCAAAATTTTAATAAAAATCCAGTGATCGTCACTGCAGATTATAATGCTTTTTATATCAATATAGTTTAGAAAGTCACATATTAAGTTATACCATTTTATGTGGACATATTTTGAGGTTATCTATGCAAAATATAAAAGGTGTATCTGATCTAACATTTTAGATATAAACAAAAATAGAATGACATGTTTTGTATGTAATAAAGCAACTGATACTAGTCAGTCAGTCAGTGAAGTGCCATATGTGATACACACTTGGGTGATCATGTCTCAAAAGAGACATGATTAACTGGGTAGATGATTATCCCGCAGTAGGTTGCCATTACTTTCTGTGGTAGACTGATTGCCAGCCAAGGATATAAAACCCAATCTGTCCTGTTATTTAACCCATAACTGGAGGAAAGAGATAAATTAATACCTTTTCCAAGAGTATTTGCACGCAAGTGAATGCAAGAATTCAACTTGAATTTGAACTTGGCTCCCCGATTTCTCGTTCCGAATCAATATCCACTACACCACTAGACTAAACTATCGCCCGGTTCACATTCCACCCTCGTCTATTGAACAGGTGAAGAGGCTCATCTCTTGTTCCCTGTTTAGGATGTGGCTTCCAGCTTTCTCTCTTCCAACCTTTTCACTCTTTTCTTTTTTTCTTTTTTTTTTTCAATTGGAGTAGATAGACTAAACTATCGCCCGGTTCACACTCCACCCTCGTCTATTGAACAGGTGAAGAGGCTCATCCCTTGTTCCCTGTTTAGGATGTGGTTTCCGGCTTTCTCTTTCCCAATCTTTTCACTCTTACGTAGCCCCCTGCACATCAGTGGCATTACTGCCTTGCTTGGGGTAATATGATTAAAAAAAAAAAATGCGACACAATGCACACTTGTTTCTAAGTACATTCATTTCCTAGAGTGGCTGTCTAATCCCTGTAGTAGATGCCTGTTCAAGTACATTTTTGTTTCTTTAATACCTATAGAGCTAACCTGTGATTTATACTGTAACTATGTTGAGTGGTTTCTGAGTAAGAGGGCATAACCTGGTGGGATCAATAGTTGAACAAGGCCAGTGTACCCAAACCCACAATCACAATGATTTAGTACTTTGTGCTAGCATAACCATAGACAATTTCTAAAGTTTTCACTCTTATATAGATTACTTATTCTACTTTTCTATAACACCAATTTACCAAAATAGGAATTGGCAGAAGTGTATGAATTCTTAATGAACTTGATGATAATCATCATCTTTCCCAAAAATATTCCCATAGAACTAATTTCTTATTCTGGTCACCATTTTAACAACATTAAGGATGTGTGATTTACTGTGATGACAATAAAATGTCATGTTTTTCCCACACTTTTTACTTCTTTATTGTACATATGAGGCAACAGATAATGAGTTAGAAGTCAAAAAATGGCTACTGATGTATTAAGCCAGTGGTTACAATAGATTAAAAAAACAATCTGAAAACCATCATTCATACAGTATCATTTAAAACAAACCCTAATTTATTGTAAAATACTAATTTGGAGGAAAAAAAAGCAGAAGAGAAGCTATGCTACAGCCATGGAGAAGTGATTGAAAGTAAGATGCCAGATCAAGACTGATAACATTGCATATATTTGTATTTTTTAAAGAATATCTAAATACTTAGCAGAAACACCAGACTAGATATGTTAGCAATATTCAATGCACGGTAGACTTATAAACATGTATGATAGACCCTGGCAAGAAAAATAATCAAACATGACATCATGAACCAACTTTACAAGCAGCAGACCTAGCAATTGATTCAAAATAATTGTTTCAGTTCACGTCAGTAGGAAATGTTAACCTGAGAAGGACTAATAAGTCACTTACATGGAGGTTAGCATCAACTATGCTGATGTAAGTTTCTCTTAGATGATTAGAAGACAGCTGTTTGGTTTTGGTGGTGTTAAAATTAGCATACCATTTCTTGCCCCAGAAGTTAGTAAGAGATTGAAGGTCATTTCTGAAATCAGCTGGTAATTTGATTTTAACAAATACATCAGACAGAAGTAAATTGTTGTGTCATTGGCATAGAGACCAGTTGAGAATGGATGACAACTAAAATACATTTAAAATTTGAACCCGTTTCACAATTACAACATTCATCATGTTATTTAAGTTGAAATTTTAAAGTTTGTTTTCAGGATGATATTTTTGCCATTTCTTAAAAAGAAAATGCTTTTCTGCTATCTTTAAACAAACTCTTGATATTTATATTGTAAACAAGTATGAATTGACCATAATAAAACTTAAAGGGAAATAAACTGTACATTTGATGCCAACATTGTTAACATACAAACAGGCAGTTTTGCTTTAAAAAATTTGTAAGTGGAGATTTCAATTTAGAAGTCAGTCAAGAATGTAAATCATTGATACTGATTTGAAGTCTGTGTTAGAAGCTGATCCAAAAAACTTGTCTAAAATCTTGCATTCAGCTTTAATGCATTGATTAGCATCCTTTCATGTCATTTAAAACTGGTTTACAAAACAAAAAAATAAACTTGATAATTGATAAACAGGTTTAGTTTGAATTAAGAACATCAAGTGTCTGGAGGTCTTCATGAATTATTGAATAGTTGGGAATTGATTCATTTTTGCATTGTCTTATCAGATATGATGAAAAATAGACTTTGTAGCAATGAGCAGAGAAAATCTACGCAATGGTTAGATACAGATGTGATGATTCCTTAAATGAACATTTTTTACAGGATGAATTTTGTTTTGATGTCTTTGAAAATTTAAACAGCATTAGAGGAAAGTAATGTTTTGCATAATACAGCACAACATGAGTTGCCAAAGTGATATTTCTTAAATCGACTTAGTTACAGGCAACAACCTTATTCTACCCTGCTATTTACTCACGTATTTCCAAGAGAATATTGTTTTTTAAAACAATGTGTCCACTTCCTTACAAACAAGGATTTCTCCAATAAAAAAGAAGCTTTTGATGAATGTTATTAATTCTTTGAATAAAGAATTCTTTAGAAAGAGAATAGTTGTAACAAGTGTATCTGGCAGAGTAGCACCTGTTAGGGTCCCTTCACTATGGGAAGATAGTGAACTTCCAAACAAAAATCAACAGTATATTTTTATAATTAAATCGCCAACAGTACATTATTCTCCAATAAAAAAAGAAGCTTTTGATGAATGTTATTAATTCTTTGAATAAAGAATTCTTTAGAAAGAGAATAGTTGTAACAAGTGTATCTGGCAGAGTAGCACCTGTTAGGGTCCCTTCATTATGGGAAGATAGTGAACTTCCAAACAAAAATCAACAGTACATTTTTATAATTAAACCGCCAACAGTACATTTTTATAGCAAAATGACAACACTAAATAAAATATAAATATATATTTTTATTGTAAAATTACCAGCAATATATTTTATGATCTCCAAAATGTATATCTAAAAACATAATTTTATACTTTCAGTGAAAAGTTATGTTGAAAGCATAAAATTACATACGAAATATCTAGATGTTGGCATTAAATAATCCATAAAAATTAATATGCCACCAAACAAAATCAAACAGCCAACATGAAAGTACAATTTGGAAATTACTGAATAACCCATAGAGGATGATATGCTGTTCAGCAAAATCAAACAACCAACATGAAAGTACAATTTGAAACTACTGAATAACCCATAGAGGATGATATGCTGTTCAGCAAAATCAAACAACCAACATGAAAGTACCATTTAGAAACTACTGAATAACCCATAGAGGACGATATGCTGTTCAGCAAAATCAAAAAACCAACATGGAAGTACCATTTGTGAATGACAAAATAAACCATAGAAGATGATATGCCATTAAGCAAAATCAACCAACCAACAATACCTATTTATAGTAAAATGACCAACAATACATTTTATATGTAGTTGAGGCCATGAAATTGTGTTAAAATATTTAGATTTTGGCATTAAAAAGCCATAGTAGCTGATATGCTGCTAAACAAAATCAACCAACCAAATAAAATCCTTTCTCTTTTTTCTCTCACTCTTCTCTCTCTCATAATCCTTTCCCTCCCTCTTCTTTCATGCCATTCTTTTTCTTTCTCTATCACTCCATTTCTAGAGGTTGATATGCTGCCAAACAAAATCAACCAACCAGACAAAATCCTTTCTCTCTTCTCTCAGCTAATTCTTTTACTCTCTCTTTTCTCACATCATACTCTCACACCCCTATCTTTCCCTCTCCCTCTTTTTGTCTCTAGAGTTTGATATGCTGCCAAACAAAATCAACCAAGCAACCAAGCAACAAGTGTATATAGCCCAAGAGAAAATATCAGCCAGGTCTGTTCATACTAATAATGGCTAACCATCAAATATGCTGGGAAAATTTCTCAGAAAAAATGCCCCAAATTTACTATTAATAGATTACTATAGTTGGACAATGCCATCCTTAGACTTACACAACAAATCACTAAGTGTGCCATACATTACTTTCCAGCTGTGTATTTGTGCTTAGCATTTAACACAAGGAAGGTTTTTGTCTATCATCAAGGATCCTGTTCCATTCTCAAAAAGAAGTGTTCAGTCATGTACTCATTTACATCAGACACACCTGACAAAAGTTAAAATGCAGGATCAAGCAAAATGTTTCACATTGATGACCCTGTGCTCATACCAAGTCTTGGGAATGATGATGATGATTATGTTGGTGAATTCTCTTGTCTTTTATATTCAGGTTATTTTTTTTTGAAGATATTTTATTTTGCCATGCTCAAAAGCTCTGAATAAGCAGAATATATCCCTTATACACTGATTAGCAACTCAAGATTTGATTTAAAAATTAAGTCCTACAATATATCATTTGTCATCTACTATTCTACTATATTGCAATGGCCTGCATGTAAAATTAATCTTTATCAATTAATTGAACCAACAAACAAAAAGGGGAAATTACTCCTTCTGAAAGCATTCTAATGCATATTGAAAAGAACCACAATAAGAAAAGGGTGTATTGTGGGAGGCTTAATCAAACCAAATAATTGTGACTAATTTTATATATTTGACTGAATTAATCAACATTTTATATATTTGACTGAATTAATCAACATCGAATCATTATAAAGAAATATTGATCTTAGGCTTTGATTATTATGAAGAAAAGAATTCATTATAATTATAGTCATTGTTATCATCATTATGCAATTTTCAGTTTTGTCAAAAAGTTATTTTTAGATTTATTAAAAGATAAATGCTTGGATAAATGCTTCACAACATGAAAATAATTTCCTTAAATCTTGTTCTTCAGCTTTGAAAAATATGCATGGGTTATCAAGAAATTCATAAAAGCCAATATTCTTTATGGAAACTATTCTATTTTTATTTTATTTCTCTTTTCAGCTCTTTTACTTTAACTGTTACATTTTTCAATGTCTTTGCTGCTAAAATGCATTATGAAGTTACCCATTTGAAATGCAAAAATGAAAAAACCTGATATTGTGCCTTATCCAATAACACAGAAAATTTTACCAATTTTAATACAATCATTAAAGACAGGTTTTAGATTTATTGAGGATATCAAAATCAAGCAGGAACACAGTTTGAACTATTTGAGTATTATAGTAACAAATAAAAGAAAATATGGTATAAGAATCTTAAGAAAGAGTGAAAAATATATTCCAGAAACTAAGCAAAGTTTTAAAAACGGGAACATTTTGTTAGAAAGCACCAGGCAACAACCCCAGTTCCCACTTTTCAGGGAAGAGGTTTTGCTTTGAAGAGCAGCACTCTGGGAACCAGCCAGGCTATCTTAGCTGATCTTATGTAGACAAGTACCAGAAATTAAGATATTTAATTAACTCGATAATTAATTAAAAGATTATATAATATTTTGCAAACCTTTGTTAAAAATATAACCTAAAACCAATATCAGTCAGTTAAGTGCCATCCGTGATACACACTTGGGAGATCATGTCATGAAAGAGACATGATTGACTGGGCAGAAGATTTTCACGTAGTAGGTTGCCATTACTTTCTACGATGGACTGGTAGCCAACCAATCTGTCCTGCTATTTAGCCCATAGCTGGAGGGAGAAGAGACAGATTATTACCTTTCCCAAGGGTATTTGTGCAATGAATTCTACTGGAATTCAAACTCAGTTCTCTGATTTCTCATTCCAAGCAGATATCCATTGCATTGCAATGCAAGAAATAAACAAAAATCAATTTAAAAAGTGAATTCTCAGGTTTAAGGCAACCCTCGAATATTTCTGTTTTTAACGTATTGGTGGGGGGAGGTAAAAGTTTGGATTAAGAGTATAATTAAATTGGCTTGCAAAGTTACCCCTAAATTGAAGCAGTAGAAGAAATAATTGTGTTTAAGAAGCTTAATCAATCATTTCAGATATTATCTAGTTTCCAGCAATAACATGGAAGAGTTGTTATTGCTTGCAAAACAAATTATAGAAGCCAGCAAGACAAAACTGTGTTTGAGATGAATAAAATATCAGTTTATCATTTTCCAAAAGACAAAGATGAGAGTGAACGATGGAGAAAATCAGTTCCAAATGCCAATCTGAAAACTACAAACAATATGATTATCTAACAACTATATTGACCTTCAAATTTTGATACAATAGGAAAATGTGCCCAAAATATCCACCATCTGTATGGCCAAGAGTGCAAAAGAGACAAATACTAACACCCTCTGTTGTTCAAAGGGACATCTAAAAATCCTCTAATATGGTTCAAATTGATGATGAGATAAATGCTTTTTTAGAATTAGATAACATTAATCATACAAATTTGAAAGAAAGTCTAATGAACAACAAAAAAGACTTTGTGTCTCCAGTTGTAGCATTTTTGGCTGAAAATATTTTAACTGTTCAGTCATCAAAAGGTATCAATTGTAATCTTCTCTTTATGTTGAGAATTTATAAAAATTTGCAGCTTGAAACCTTTTATTATGGAGTTCACTATTATATGAGCAGCCTGACCAAAACTGTATAAGTACAGTTGATATTTGGTCAACACTGAAACAAATTATCCGATATTTAAATTCTATGGCTTTTGATCACAAGAAGAATATCTTGAGTCAGCACTTTTTAGCAATTGCCCCCAAAATGGTTGGAATTAAATACAGCTCAGATATAGTAATACATGCTTTTGTGTATTAAGCAACATCGCAGTCATTGTATAATAATAGATTAAGACAGGAATTTTCAATAGAAACATTAAGAAGGATGACATCAAAAGTTTCAAAACTTTATAAAAATCTTTTTTGGTACCTGTATTTAATACTCTTAATGCCAGTCAAAAAGTGTGCCTAATTCTCCATGATGAAGTATATATCAAGAAAATGTTACTATATTATGACAAACAACAATTTAGTAAGTCAGTTGACAATCCATCTTTATTTGCTCAAACAGTATTTGGTATAATGTTGATATGTCTTAATGGGTGGGGGTCCAGAATTTCATACAAGAATGATTCCAATTTCAAAATTAACATCAGCCTTTTTATTTGAACAAAATCACTAAACAGTTCAGGCCATCATCTCTGTACCAGATGATGTAAAGGCTATTATATGTGATGACAGCTGAGTAAATCAAGCTTTTTTAAATTATATCCCACATTGCTTGAAAAATTTTGGTTAACTGAAGATAATAAACATTTTCTTTTTGATTATGCTCATCTGTTGAAAACTATTCATAATTTGACTCACAGAAATGACAGGAAAACTAATCTTTGATTATAACGGAATGAAATGAGTTGCAAAATAGGCACATCTTAAACAGTTATATCATTTTGAATCTAAGAGACTAGTTAAACTTTCAGATTTAAATGAAATTTCTATTGCTCCAAAGTCCATAGAAAGACATTAGGTTTCTACTTACCTCAGAGGGTTTTCAGAAAAAATACTTAATGCTCTTCTTACTCAGTCTAGAATAAGTGCAGATAAGAATGATAATGCCATCTTCATAAACAAGGTTTTGACATGGTGGAAAATTTTAAATGTTAAAACTCTTCAAATTGATAAATTAGGCAATAACACTCTACAAACTGAAATCTGACTTGATTTTATCAATGAGTTTGGTCAAATGACTCTTAATATGACTGGTAGTCAAGGTAATTGTATAAAACAATTATCCAAACATACTGCTACTACCATACACCATACTTGCAATGAAATTGTTAGTCCATGTCTAAGTTTTTGTCCACATGGCCCAGTGAGTAAAAATGTTGGTTGGATCCAGTGACTTGACCCAAAGATTTGTGAGTTCAATACCTGACAACAGTAGTGACAAACAAAAACTTAGAGAGTTGAGTTAAATGGAGATAACTAAGACATCCGGAAGTAGCGTAACTTATGGAACAAGAACAATCTACTCCAGTGATTGAAATAAAGGGTTCAGTTCAAAATTTCAGTGACCTGAAGATGGTTGAAGCATACACTGGTCAAAACATTGTGAATATAACAATAAAGATGAGGACAACAGTCCAAACAATGTAAATAATGGAAATACCTCATCGCAAAAATATAGACAAAACTAGCTAGGTATGTATATATATATATATATATATATTTTTTTTTTTTTTTTTTTTCCCCATCTGTAAACGAAAATTGAAAATATCCAAAAGCTGTACAATATAATTGTATTGAACACTTTTTAATACAAATGTGCAGCAAGGGTCTAATTTTATTATGACCAAAAATTAAGTAATTAAACAATATATATGAGCTGTCATACAGCGAAACTGGATTGTATGTGGATGACTAATATATATATATATATATATATATATACTAGCAGTATAGCCCGGATTTGCTTGGGTGTAATGAAAGCTTTAAAACTAATCCATGGTCCTGGAGCTCAGACTCTTTGGATGTTGGCACAAAAGACTAAAAAGCAATAGTTGTTTCCAGTTAAAGTGAAACCGTAGACTGAAAGAAAAATGAATGGATGTAAGTAAAATTTTGATTTCCTGCTATCGATATCAAATTTTCTGCACTACTCTAAGAACTGTAATCTTGAAACTTCTGAATATCGTTTCTTATGTCTTTATCTATGAGTGTATCAAATTTGATTAAAATCGGACCACTCCTTCTATAACCTGACTTTTTTGATTATCGATTTTCGATATTTATTGGGAGTACCTCGACACAAAACTAGCTAAGAACACTCACAGATGCTTATAGTACAACTGTGTAAATTTTCAAGAAAATCGGTTCAGCCGTTTCAGAGTCTATAGGTAACGGACACACACACACATACTGACACACACACAGACAAAGTTCCATTTATAAATAAGTTTATGTTAGATTAGATTAGATTATATATATATATATATGTATCAGGTACATGCCATCAGTAACTACTCAGGAAAGGTAGCTTGTGACCTTTATGCAGTAAATCTACAAAAGAATAGAATATTTTACGCTTTATGCATAATAATCAGACTGACCTTCATAATTTGGTTGGGTCAGGTGCATATTGTGCCATAGAAGGATAATGTAGCTACAGATCTATTTTATTCAGGGTAGGCTCTGCTTTCCTTATCTAGCTTGACAGCATGTCCCTGATATATATATATCATTAAAGCTTGCATACCATCTGAAGTTTGCATAGTAATTTCTAACAATAGATTCAACATGTTTAAAAGTATATGACTTGTCAAGATCCAACCATTCAAATATTTTGAAGTTGTGTAGTTTTAATGTAACTTGGCAAGGATTTGTCTGCCAAATAAATGGCAAAGGCATTAAGCTAAGAGGGATAGTTAACTCTTCATGGTTTGTAGTTCCATTTTGATTGTGAAATGCACACCCTTAGCCCCTACCCATTTCCCTGTTATCTTGTGTCCAAATAAAGAAAGGGATTATTATGGAGATAAGGAAAATACAATTCATAAGAATCAGTGACTTTAATTAGCCCTTCATTATATCCTGGCTTCACCGAGTATTGTCTTATTGTTTCTGCAAATTTTCACAATGTGTATGATGGGATTTTCTTCTAAAACCGTTTTAAGCCATTTCTATATTTATAGAGAAAAATACTGTATTTTTCAGTGTATACAACAAACATTTGATGGCAAAATCGGCTTGAATCCTATACATCAACATTTCTCAACCCGTGCAACTGGGTGTATTAATGCACCCTGAAAGGCTGCTAGATGTATCCTGAGTTGACAGAAGAGTAATTTATGAATTTTAAAAAGTTTTTCTTTTTAAAAAGCTAGAGATACCAGGAACATTGCTTCAATGCCTAATTCAAGTCTTTGTTATTCCATATTTTAAAATGGGTATTAAATTCTTTAATCTCTAAGAAAAAGTGAATGGTCCTTTCCCTTTCATCTTCCTCAAGGGAATTAAATCAGCCATTATCAGCCTCTATAAAACAAATCAAATTCTTCAGAAATCCTTTTAAACGAAAACTGTACTGCTTAAATATACAATGTAATAAATGCTTATTTCAGGTGGCTTCTCTGATTATTTTCCTATTTTCAAATTTCATGACTAATTTTTCTTTATTAAAATTTAAAGTGCACACCAGAGTTTTAGTTATGGGGGTATATATATATATTTCTTATTGTTGGTATTGCAGTCTCAGAAAACCAATGGATCAGACTATCATGCAGCATCTCATGTGGCTGCAAAATTCAAGGATGTGCAGATGGTGTAATGAATAGCAGTTTGGAATGAGAAATTGAAGAGTCATGTTCAAATTCAAGTTGAGTTCATTACATTCTCTTTCATGCAAATACTCTTAGAAAAGGTATAAATCCATCTATTCTCCCTTGCTATGTGTTAAATAGATTTTCATCTGGAAAAATCATTGTTATCTTAAAAATATTATTAATGCAATATTCATTTACAAGCATAAGTAGTACTGGCTTTTCAGTCAGTGAATGCTGTTTCCTTATAAGGAAACAGCTAATATTACCAGTACAAGGTTAAATAAAAAAAGTTGAATTCAAATTAAGTGTTAATAAATAGACAAAATGATTTATGGTACTTTCTTATTTTGATGTTTTGAACACTTCTGTGTTTAAAAAAATATACTAATTTTTAAAGTATCAGATTAAATTTTGGCTCAAGAAAAATTGTTAAAATTTAACTATTTTTTTTTCCAAAGTCTTGTCTTCAAAATAAGGGTTTTTGTTATACACTGATTCATCTTATATTCTGAAAAATAAGGTAATATATTTATAAATAAATATATGTCTCAAAAGTGACTATACTTTTTCTTTTTGCTTGCTCTTTTCAAATTTCTGTCCAATTTCTGTGACATTGATATTAATAATTTCTTACATTCTACACCTGTTCTACACATGTTTGTATTGTCAGGATGATGAGAGAAATCCAAAATTCCAGACTGGAGAAATGTTCTTCAATCACCAATTGAAAAGAATTGGAAATTCAAAGCAACATATGGATAATATTGTGTTTCCACTTAGAAGACAATCCATAATATTCATTGCAGGTTTATGAAGACTATAGAATTTTTAGAAAAAAGTACATAGTGACTTTTCAGACACAATAAATTCTAAGTACTCCAAATACCTTGATATATGGATTAACAAATTTCAAATAGCATATAACAAAGTTGGACACAGGATAACTTGTGCTAGAAGCACTGCCAGATATTACAAAACCAAAATATTAACCTGAAAATGACAGCCATGTTATCAAATAGTCTCATCAGATCTAGACTTTTGTATGGATGCCCTAGATGGTATACAACTTGTTCAGAAGTAATTGTCACCTGTGTACAAACATTTTCTTAGATCAGTGATTTTAAAAAATGGCTTCCAGCAAATGAATCTTTTAGGTCTTAAAAAAAGAAAATCCTTCATTGGAATATAAAAACAGGTGTAACAGAATCACAAAGAGCTTTACCAAATAACAAAAGTCACATCATTTGAAGATTCCCAATAGCAACAAAATGTCAATAGCACATGAAACCACAAGAGTAGATAATGACATAATCAAGCTGTTATGTTTCCACACTGCCAACATCAAAGGGTTAGAAAGAAATTCCCATCAGTACTAAAGAAAGTTATAACAATGAAACTCTCATGAGCACTAGAAAAAATAATAATAATCAGTGGAGATAAAAAGCCTATTTTCCTAAAAGAAACATTTCAAGAGAAAGATTTTATAAATTTCAGCTGATAGTAATGCTACCTTGTCGATTGATAAACGCCAAATATTTCTTTGTGAGGAAACAGCTACTTTCACCATAACCAATTGAGTTTTACCTCTGCAATATATGAATTTTGATTTCAATTTAAAAAATAAATTTATCTATACTTCTGAGATGAGGTAATATTTACATTATTTACATTGTTCAAACTGTTGTCTTTATCTGGATTGCCATATTCATGATGTTTTGGCCGGTGTACATTCTGACCTTCATCAGGTGATTAGAATTTCAAACTGAACTCTTTATTTTGATCACTGGGATATACTGTTTTTGTTCCATGAGTGATGCCACTTCTGGATGTCTTTTGTTCACCACTGCTGTAGCTAGGTATTGAACTCACAACTTTTTGGGTCAAAGAGCAGTGGTGAACAACAAAGTGTGAATATGGTAATACAGCCTGAAAAAAGTAAATACTGTAAAAAATAGATTATGATAAATGATAATAAATTTTTAAATGCTTTTAGGATTTCTGGAATAACTGTTTTAGATGGCTATATGAACAGTATTTACATTATTTGGACTATTGTCCTCATCTTTGTTGCCATTTGTACAACGTTTTGGCTGTTGTACACTCCGGCCTTCTTCAAGCACTAAGAATTTCGAACCAAAACCTTCATTACACTCACTGGGGTATATGAACTCCATTGCTTGCATAGTAGTGCCTCTTTTGGAAGTCATGAGTTATCTCCTTCTAATCTTGAAAGTTCACCACTGCTGTAGCCTGGTATTAAACTCACAACTCCTTGGGTCAAGTCACAGGAGCCGAAACATCACACAAATGGCAACAAAGATGAGGACAATAATCCGAATAATGTAAATATTGTAAATACTACCTCATCTCAGAATTATAGACAAAGGCTATATGAACACACAGTATTTGGTTAAATCTGAAATATATTTTCCCCTCTAAAAATAACTAAAAAAGTTCTCAAAAATTAATCTTTCCTGTTATGTGTAAATCTGTGCCTCTTCTTTAATTCAATATTTAACTTTGACTACTACAAAAAACCAGTATTTCTTGATTTTTTTTTCTTTTGAAATGAAGGAGCACTTTTTCTGTTTATGCATCCTGTCTGCCATCAAATACAGAGCATCACAATTTAATTCTATGCTAATCAGCAAACAGGATTTAAAACTAAAATTCTCAGCTCTACTAGTGGGCTCTAGCCTCTGTGTTCTACAAAATTTTAAAAAATAACTTACTTCAATGAAGCCGACTTGCTATTTTTGTTAGATAATCAAGATGTTGACATTCTATAATATCTTAAACAAAAGGTTAGGAAGAAAATTCTCATCAATATTAGAAAGGGCAATAACAGTGAACTTGAAAAGCCTATTTTCCTGAAAAAAATTATTTCAAAAGAAAGATTTTTAGAATTTCTGGTGAGAGTAATGCTAACTGTTCTATGCAAGAAACATTTGGCATTTATTAATGCCAAATGTTTCTTGAATAGAAATGGTTAATCTCACCATTAGTAAACTTGCCTCTCCACAAATGTCAGATGTGGTGCAAGGCCAATTTTATTGTGAGGCTTTTTGAAAACATATGCTTAGGCAAAAAATTCCCTTCAAACCCTGCATATGTGGGGTTGAGCTCTGATCTGCTTTTCCCCAGATGAGATTTGGCATAGCCTTGTCTGGGTTCCTCTCTGCCCAAAGGCAGAGAATCTGACTAAGAGAGAGCTTTAATGAACTCATCCTTCTTATTAAATGTTAATTCTCTACCTGCCAAGATATTGCTCTTTAAATATTTTACCCTAAGCAAGGTGGAAATGTCACTAGTATGCAGAAGATTACAGTGACTGAAAGTGAGAGAAAAGACTGAGTATAGGGAGAATTTGAATAAAGTACAAAAGATGAATGAGTTTCAAGGAGATATAAGATGGCAACTGTCATTTAGTATTTATCTATATTTCTGAGATGAGGTAGTATTTACAGTATTCTTCAGAGGGTTAGAAAAAGATAACTCATGACTTCCAGAAGAAGCTCTAGGCAAGGAATGGAGTTTATATACCCCAGTGATTGTAATAAAGGGTTCGATTTGAAATTCCTAGCACCTGAAGAAGGCCAGAGCATACAACAGCTGAAATGTCTTACAAATGGCAACAAAGATGAAGACAATAGTCTGAATAATGTAAATACTGTAAATATGCATTGCATTTAAATTTTTAAAGTCTGTAGTTATCTGGGAAGCAACTAAATGGAAGAGAATTCCACAGGTGAAAAGTGTGATAAAAGAAACTGTTCTGGTAGAAGTGAGGGTTACATTTAACTATTTCAACAGTATAAAAGTAGGATCTAGATGCCAATCTAATAACACACTTAAATTCATGTAGTCAGGGCACCAGGGGAAAAAAGCTGTATAAATTTTATACTAATATTATTCTTTTGTTATACTTATGTAATATTATATCATAAACTGTTTAATTCATGTTCATTTGTGCTATGCATCTTTTTAAGAAAGCATGGAACAGAGCATTAAAAATTATCAAGTATAACTTAAGGGCAGCAACCAAAATAACTAGAGGAACTCTGCCTTATCTTGTATAAATTAAAACAGTTGTGGAATAATTTTATGCCATTTATGATTGATACTTATTTTAATTTTTTATTAATAAAATACTAATAAATTGAGATTATGGTAGAAGATTAATTAATTTGGAATTTGAAGAAAAATCTTAAAAAATAGAATTAACATTTTTTTGAGGAATCGCATTTCATAATTTTGTTGGTCCGTAGAAAATTTTGTCCATATGTTAAATAAGATTTCAATTAATCATTTTTTGAAATGTTTCTTTTAATTATCAAACTGAATCATTCAATTCTAATTACAATAGTGACTCAAACATTATCTACACTTTCACCATAATATATCTTTAGGCTTGTCACACTTTCTTCTGCTGATGCATGCTCTTAGTTGGCACTATTGTGGTCACATGATCAAAGTTTGAAGGTCACACCAGTTTTCTTACTTCTGTTAATGTGCAAACATGCAGTATATAGCAAGAATGAACAAGTATTACTAAAAACAAAATTTATTTTTGTATAAATCAACCAGATTGATTTGCAGGTTGCAATTTAAGAAACATTTGTCAGATTATTGAACAAATTATAAATTAATCAGAAAAAAAGAAAATGCTTTAGATAACAAAAATTACAAAATCCCAAGATAGCTACATGAAACAATATTTTTTTCCGTTTCCTTTCATCCCCAAATCACAACCTGTAAATAACTCTGCCATGTTGTAACAAAGAAAGTAGCCAAGCAAAAATTGTCAGGGGACACACTTCAGAAAAGAAAGGGACTCAAAAGTGGCTGATGATAAAATCAACCAATCAAAAAACAGCATCATGTCTTACTACTGTGCACTGTGAGTGATCACTGTGAAAGAAGGTCATCTCATGCCTCTTTTGCTCATTTCTCTTTTAGCTGATAAGTCTGTCAGCAGCTGGTATTAACCTCCCCAGAACAGACCGGAGTTTTACCACATGGAGGGAAATGGACTAAGGTTTCATACCCACTTTTCATAAATTTATTCATTACTTCTTGAGCAATGATCCCAAATAAATGTCTTTATTTTCAATTTATTGTTTGTTAAAACTAATCTCTTCATGCAAGAACTAGCAACAGCTCCATCCACTATGAAAAGAAATCAAAGCTCATATCAACCATGTGTAAGCAGAACTGATCTCCCTAGATAATTATGACAATTGCCAAATGCTATGAAAACATTACAGGTGTAAGCTATCATGCACCAAAATCTACTAATTTCTAATCAACCATAGTGGATATCCTGATCAACATCAATAGGGTTTTAACAATATTTTTAACTTCATTATTCAGTAAATATTAATTCTTACAAACTTCAGTTAATAGTGCATTATGAGTAGCGAGGTCTATTGTATTATCCTATTATTCAATGGGTAGGTGGTAACAAGTATATTTCAAACTATTCTAGAAATCTATTGAGTAGGAATAATTGCGGATTCAAATGTGATTACTTGTAGCTATTGTATAGTGTTTGTTAATTTTTTACTTATTATTTAGTATTGATTACTTACTTATTTGCTGTTCATTATTATTTTAACATTTACATGTATCTATGTGCGCATTTGTAGTTTGTTTATTTATTTTGATTTTTTGTTTATTTGTTATTTTTGCGTGGGTTGGTTATCTTATTTGTTTGATTTAAAGTATTGGCTTTATCTAAAGTATGTTACATTATCTGCACTGTATACAGTATGTGATTTGAATGTATATATATATATATATATATATATACAAAATGTTTAAGAATCAGATTAAATTCAATTAGACCAGTAAACAGTTGTATTAAAAAGTGCCCAATACATGTTTGAAGGAAGATGAAAATTTAACATGTAGAAATTTGCGATATTTAGGTAGGCAAGATCAGCTGGTTACACTGCTGCTAGCGAACTGCTAATCAGTATAATCACTCCTTTCTACTCAATAGTGTTTATGTATTTAAGAGGATAGGAACATCTCATTCTTGTATATAGGTAAGTATACAATAATATATATATATATATATATATATATATATATATATATACTAAAGGGAATATGCAGCTCCAATAAAGAATTCACTTATGGTCCCACACTGAAAAAAGTAAAAGGCTCAATGCCATGCTTGAAGGTGAAACTTCATAATTTTTGGGAAATTTTTGATAAAAAATTTGATTGAACACCTGATGATTGAGCATAAAACTAACTATTAGTCATGGTTGGTCATTGTTTTACAAGGAAGTAGTTTAAAAAAGTATATATATATATGTATATATATATATACATATATATCTATATCTATATATTTATTATAAATTATATTTTAGAACATGTACAATTTTTTTTATACATATCCACTACAAATTGTACATTTTGTTTCAACATTGGACTTCCAATGTTTCATCAGGTGGTGTCACACATGTGCATGTTCTAAAATATAATTTATAATAAATATTCACAGCTCTATATTATATATCGAGCACTGTTTTAAATTAACGTTTTGGACGTTGTAAATTTTTCTTTGTTCTTTATTCACTCGGATATATATATATATATATATATAGATAGAAATTGATGAAATTTTTTTATTTATTAATCTAACAGATTTTATTACTTAAATAAGGTGAGTTTTAGAAAAATAAGGGTGATTTTTAGGGGCCTAGAATGGATTGGAAATATTCCCATCAGTATCTGTTTTGAGAAACAGTCTTTTGAGTTAAAAGCCTTGTCTTGGAACAAATTAAACCCAAATCTGAAAGCATTACTACAGTATGTATATATGTATATATATATATATATATATAGCGAGAGAGAGAGAGAAAGACAGAGAGAAAGACAGAGAGAGAGAAAGAGTTAAATATAGGGACTGAAATCAGACAAAATGACTAGAATACATAAAGAACAAGTAGGAAAAAGTGTCTTTAATCTAACTTGTTTCACTCTATTAAGTTTCTTCAGAGATTTGTTTACAAGTCATGAATTTAAAATAATTTTAAAAGTTTTTAAAAAACAATAAACAGACAGCATATTGCAATGTTGATTGAGGCACTGATATACAAACATATTTGTCTTTTAAAAATTAAAAAAAAATTTCAAGTTCATGACTTATAAACAAATCTCTGAAGAAACTAAATAAAATGAAGAAATATGTTAGACTAAAGACACTTTTCCTACCTGTTCTTTATTTATTCTATCAGAGAGAGAGAGAGAGAGAGAGAGAGAGAGAGAGAGAATTAATTATTAATAAAGAGGAATACTTTGCAATATTTATCAGTGATTGACAAAATGTTTTGCAGTGTTACTGCTCCTCAATTTTGGATAAGAATATTGTATGATTGGCAGAATAAATAATTTATAAATGCTTATTAAATATACAAAATAAATGTTTAAATTTACTATACTGATATCTATTAATCCCATGACACTATTATAATAACTGAAAATTTAGATGTTTAGTTTTTAAAGTTTGTAATGGTCATAGCATTCAATGAAAGTTTCAATTTGATGAGGTTTTTTGAGAACATGACTTGTATTTTCAGGTTAATGTTTTGGTTTTTGCAGTAATTTTTGATGTTAGGCAAAACTGCCTCTAATGCAGCATGTTCTCTTTTTGATTTTGATTTTCTTTAACTGTTACTTTATATGTATGCATAATGAATTAGAACACCCTCAGTTACTGGCTTGTGTTTACATGGTATATAATATGCTAAAGGTCTGCTGTCTTCTACCGAGCACCCATAGCTCAGAGGTAGAATCACCGACTGATGTCAATTTGGTCGGGTTTCAATTCTGGCTAAAAGCAATCAGATATCTAACTGTACTGATGAGCTGTGATACCGCAAAACAAATCTGTCTGCAGATGACTATATGCACACACACACACACACACACACACACACACACACACACACACACACACACACACACATATTACTTCAATTGTTATTTCAGTGTAAAAAACAAACAATAGCCATGTGCAAAATTAAAAATATAAAATGGGGACAATTTACCCATCACACCCTGTGTGTGTATATATATATATATATATAATGATGATTATCCTTGAAGATACTTCCAAATATGTTTGGTTAGGCCTAATAGACAAATATCACTCTATAATTGAGGCCAAATTCCAAAAAACGCCCACTTAAATAGGTTAAAAGTACGGTTTTAACCACTGAAATGTCTAATGAAATTAGACCCACAGGTTCAATTTGTCCCTGTCTCTATGTTTTTTTCCCGTCTCTACATCTTCACTTTTTTAAAACAATAATTACTTCTTTATTCACCTCAATTTGGATTTGTTGAGTGAGAAACCAGTTGGCCAGCCCATTTTGCCATTTTATTTTTTTAAAAAATACCATCATTATGGGTGGTAATAAAAAATATTTTTGTTTATTTATAGCAGTAATTAAATTTTATACCACCAATCATATTTTTTTCAAATATATATATATATATATATATATGTGCACACACAGTGTGTATTAAATATACTTTTCCAAACTTTGGAGGTGGATTCTTCACACCAAAACAAGGACAAATGTTTATATATTTTATACTTTATTTTATATATTTTATACTTTATATTTGTATTATTAAGTTTAAACGAAGTTTACAATAGATGGTGCTGTGTTGCTGTGTAGATTAGGGTATAAATGGCAAGATATTTGGCAAGATATTTGTATCGTGAGCAGGTAGATCTTATTTTTGCATATGACTACATGAATGGTAACTGTCATGAGGTTGCATGGCAGTATAAGATTTTGTTTCCAGACTCAAGGCAGCCAAATCATCTAACTTTTGCTGCTATTTATTGTTGTGTTGCTATAGCATCACAAACTATGGGTTGAAGAAGATTGAGATCTGCTTGTACACCTGACCACAATCTGCAAGCTTTCCGTGGTGATCCAGCTATCAGCACACATCAATTGGCTCTAACATGGAGGGTACTTTAAGAGCAGCTCCTGTATTCATATCATTTGCAGTATCTGAAAGGGTCTGTCAATCTATGATCTGACAGTTGGATGCATGTGTAAATACAAGTGTAGCACTTTTCGAATATTTGTTATGAGTACTGTGTTGAGGTACAATGAATGGCTTTTGGACATATCGTTATATGGACATTTTACTTTGTTTTTATGTCAAGAACCCACCCTCAATATTTGTTAAATATTTTTGATATATCTGTACATAGAGTATTTACATTATTCGGACTATTGTATTGTAGCCTGGTATTGAACACACAACTCTTTGGGTCCAGTCACAGGAACTAACCAACAACTATATCCACTGGGCCATGTGTCCTTAAGGCTACAGCAGTGGTGAACAAGTAACTTGCAGTGTTAGAGGGAGATAACTCATGACTTCCAATCAAGGCCTTATGCAAGGAATGAGGATGATATATCCCAGTGACTGTAATAAAGGGTTCAGTTCAAAATTCCTAGAACCTGAAGAAGGCCAGAGCATACAACAGCCAAAATGTCATACAAATGGCAACAAAGATGAGGACAATAGTCCGAATAATGTAAATACTGTAAATACTACTTCATCTAAGAAATATAGGCAAATACCCTGTATATATATATATATATATATATATATATATAGAGAGAGAGAGAGAGAGAGAGGCAGCAGATAATTTTCTAAACATATACTGTTAAATATAAGAGACAATGAATGTCTATTATGTTTAATCATGAGTTGTTCTAAACATTGTATTTTGGCTTTAATTTCAGGTGAAAATAAAGACAAAAGTTCTCCAACATTTGGATAATTTTTTATTAAGTTGGTTCTAAGCTTTCGACTCACATGAGCCATCTTCAGAGAGGTTACAACTTAAAAAATTATCCAAATTTTTGAGAATTTTGTCTTTATTTTCACCTAAAATTAAAGCCAAAATATGATGTTTAGAACGGCTCATGATTAAACATAGTAGACATTCATTGTCTCATATTTAACAGTATATGCTTAGAAAAAAAAAAAAAAAAATATATATATATATATATATGTGTGTGTGTGTGTGTGTGTGTGTGTGTGTGTGTGAGAGAGAGAGAGAGAGCATGTGATCAAGTAGTTAGAATGTTCATGAAGCCTGGGTTTGAATCATTGTTGATTTTTCAGGAAGTTGACTTCTTGATGTTATTGGTCTGGAGGAGGGGATCCCAGTGTGTGGCATCTTTGGAAAGTGTCTGAAAACCATTCCACGAGTTGACCCAAGCCTTTTGAGTGAGATTGGGTAGATGGCTTCCTTTGAGGATTCTTCAATAGTTGTGTTAGCTTGCAGCCACAAGTCATCATGACCGAGGGTTTGAGTGTGCTAGCCTTGTTCAGACTGTTGTTTACGCTAGATAACATTCTCTCTCCCAGAAAAGGTCTGCTCAGCATAGTTACAGTATAAACTACAAGTGAGTTCTGAGAGTGTTAAAAAAACACAAATATGCCTGAGCAGGCGTCTGCAATAGGGATTAGATAACCACCCTGGTTGATGAGTATCTTCAAATATGAGTGGCCAGCTATTTTATATATATGTGTGTGTGTGTGTGTGTGGGCATATATATATATATATATATATATATATATATATAAGTGAACACTGAAGTCAACACACAGAGATGACATCATTTCATGCTAGGCACAATCATCAGGTCATGTGTTCTATTGATTGCGCCTAGCATGAAACAGTTTATCACTCTGAGTGTTGACTTCAATGTTCACTTTTCTATTTACATACGTTCTATCTGATATTCAGCCTGTTATCTTATAAATATAGCACTCCTTAAAACTATATTTCTTCATATATGTGTGTGTGTGTATGTGTGTGTGTATATGTATATGCATATATATATATATATATATATATATATATATATATATTTATTTAGAATTTATAACATAAATATGTTATAATATCACTACAAAAGAAGCTATTTTGTTATAAATTCTAAATAAATATTATTCGCTCTACTTTGTATTGAGCACTTTTTTAAGAATAGTGTTTCTTTGGATACAGAATTCTGTTCCATCCATACGTATGCTATACTCATATGAAGAAGCCAATAAATGAACATCCTGAAATATCACCAGCAAAGTATAGATGATTGAGGAGTTGCTTGAACTCTCTCCAATCATCTTATTTCTCTTTGTTTGCATAAATCCAGGTAAAATCTATAACTTCATTTTGCTTCAGTTCAATACATGGATAGTTAAAAAAGAATGAAAAGGCAAATAAAAAGAAACCCTCACCCAAAAAGAGGACATGGGAAAATAAAACAAACAATTGCTCAGTAAATACATTTTACTCTGTACAAGTGCATGCGTGTGATTTTTCACTGCTCCTGTACAAATATCTACATTCAATTTATTATCATGTTAAATAGTACTGTAAAACAAGTCTTGCAGGTTTGTAAATGTTTGGGATAGGAAGAAAAGAGAATAAAAATGTGGGTTGGAGTTCTTTTGTCATAAAAATTGCAAGAGACAACTCTACTTAAGCTTGAAAAAAACATTTAATATTTTGCTTTTTCAGGTTTTAATAGAAATTGATCAAAGTTCTGTTTATTGAAATATTTTTTATTTTTAATTATATCAAAATAATTTTTATTTAAATTATATTGAAATATTTATTATTTAAATTATATTGAAATATATATTACTTGAATTATATTGAAATATTTATTATTTAAATATATTGAAATATATATTACTTGAATTATATTGAAATATTCATTATTTAAATTATATTGAAATATTTATTATTGAAATTATAGCAAAATATATATTATTTGAATTGAAATATTTATTATTTGAATTGAAATAATTATTTAAATTATATTGAAATATTTATTATTTTTAATTATATTGAAATATTTATTATTTAAATTATACTGAAATATATATTATTTGAATTATACTGAAATTATTGTATTCAAATATGTTAGGTTATAACAGTAATATCAATAATCTTATTAAGAATTGATTGTTAGTTGTATTATTTTTCCATTTAGTCTTATTTTTACTTTCTGTTTTAGTTTACCAAAATTTATAATTATCAGCTTTATCTACTCTCATTCATTTTTTATCAATTGATTATTTGAGGTGTTACTACTAGGCAGTATAAATTATTTTATTGCATCTTATAAATAAGCATTCCGTAATCGCCAAGTATTTTAGTCTTAAATCATGAGCTATATTTTAATTTTTCTTTTTGCTATCTTTTTTCTAAAATTAACAAAGTTTTCAATACTTGTATTTGTTTATTTATGTACTGTTTCATGATTTGTATTGCGTTCTAGTATTTATTATCACCTAATTTCTTATATATTAAAAAAAAACTATACATATTATGTTTATATATATACATTATATATGTTTCAAAAGTTGTCATCTCATACAAAATTATTTAGGGAAAATTAAATTTACTTGCAATGGTTTTTACAAGCCAATTGTAAACTTGCTTGTAAAATATCCTTGACACATTTTTAGAAATTCTTTTTTAATTAATCTGTAAAATTACTTTCTTTAATCCTAACCAAAGTTGCATGAAGGATTTAAACTGATTTATTATGAGAAATAAAATATTACATTTACAGATTTTTTTACTGAATTAATTTTAATGTTTTAGTTTATTCCGAAAATGTAAACTATATAAAATCACTTACAACTATACTTGAATTCACACAAGTGCAGGAGGTTGAATCAGATCTAGCAGATGTGGTTTAAAAAGTTGAACCTTAAAATGAGTTTGTCTTTTCTTTTAGTAATGAGCTTAGAGACACAGCAAAATTATTCATATTAAATTGTCCTAGCATTACATTACATAATAGCACCCACATTTATTCAAACTGCATCATGCCCCACCCCACATATTCACATTAAGTTATACCACCCTCATGTATACAAACTGCATAATTCCATTCTTCTTCTGTGAACCCAAAGACATTAACTCAACTAAAAACTATTTTTACTCCTTTTCGATTCTTTTGAATTCATGTACATATGTCTGTAAATACAGTGATTTATTTAAAAGGCACATCTGTTTTTTCTCTATTTTTATTTTATTATTGTTTGGAATTTGAACGTTTGGATTTTAAACATAAAACAAGGATGACTGAACTTCTTGCAAAGATGAGGGCAACTGCTCAAATATAAATAATGATAATTCCTCATTCCAGAAATTTAGACAGAAATGCTATCACTTGCCAACCACACCTTCAGTGAATATGTTGGCAGGTAATGAATCACAAGCACTGTGTAGATATACAGGTACTACAGGTACACTGCATTAATCAAATCAAGTATCAAACATATAATTTATTTATCTTTAGTTCTGCTCGTTTAGACATTTACAGCTAAGATAAGCCATATTACTTTTACAGATTACACTCATTTCTTTCATATTTCAAATATAAGGAGAAAATTACACTCAAACAAATTTTCTCTCCAAGAACAGACTCCCACATGGATGCTTCCTTGAACACTACAATCTTTACCTCTTCAAGTCATGAGCCAGTCATTATCTATCCTCCTTACCCTCATAATCTTCCCGACATTTTTCATTTATATCAAACACCTTATTCATCATGACATATTTAACAATAACCCTTTAAGATCATTGTTGGTTCCAGTTATTGGGAATGACAACAAAAATTCCCCTCTCCATATATTTATAAACAAAACATACAGATGAATGCTTGGATTTCTTCCTGGTCATTAAATTAAGCCACTGCTTGGTCTCATCCACTTGCTCTCATATTCTTGTTTTTTCTTGCCTTGAAATCAGAATGCTGCGATTGCTTGTCTGCATTCACTTTTCTTTGTCATCTTCAATTCTTAGTTTGTGAACTTTTTGCCTTAATGCTGCTGCTTTGCCTTGCATATATCGCTTACCTGCTTAATATAATTTTTGCCCTGTTCTTTTCTTTTAATTTTCTCTTGTTATTGTTTGTTGCAAATTTTGTCAATTCTTTTTGTTGGGCATTTTTGCCAATTACATTAATCATGGCCAATTCTTAACA
This sequence comes from Ascarosepion bandense, assembly GCA_037127315.1. NCBI lineage: Eukaryota > Metazoa > Mollusca > Cephalopoda > Sepiida > Sepiidae > Ascarosepion > Ascarosepion bandense. The sequence continues at coordinate 398,493 of JBBBDQ010000734.1, forward strand.
ATCATTTTTGTTTTACCCTAAGCAAGACAGTACCACTACTGATGTGCAGGAGGCTACATAAGAGAGTAAAAGTTTAGGCAGGAGGAGAGTGAAAATAAAGAACCAAGTTACAGGGGGTGCCAGAGAAAGGGCAAGAGAAGGATAGTAATACTGGTGTGAAGACAGTTGAAGGTAGAGAGAAAGGAAAAGAACAAGATACAATGGGTGACGTAGAAAGGACGAGGGAAGGACTGGAGTCAAGTGGATAAGAGATAGGAATTGACATTGCATTTAAATTTCTGGAATTTGTAACCATCAGGAAAGCAAATATATAGAAGGGAGTTCCACAGGCAGGAAGTGTGAGAAAAGAAACTACTGGAGAAGAATTGTCAACTCCATTTGGTAAGTTTAACTGTAAAAGAGTGGACCTTGTTGCCAGTCTGGTTGCATGAGTAAATTCTTGTGAAGCGGGCACTGGTGACCTAAGTTTTTTGGAGCAGAATCCATGAAAATATTTGTAGAAGAGACAGAGAGAAACCACATCCTGCTGGTGAGAAAGTGGCTGGAGTCAAGCTGCCAGGTCTAGACTAATCACATTACAGATTCTTCTTTTGAACCTGTTGAGAATCCTGAGATGAACAGCAGGGGTGCCAGACCAGATATGCCAGCATTATTCTATGCACGGTTGGAATAGTAACCACTGAGAGGTTCTCAAGCCTTGTATTGAGTAAATTGTAGTATTAAAGAAAATTTTGCAATGCCTTTTTAGAAAGAAGGTTTTGTTTATGATAATCTCCCTTTATTTATAGAAAGCTTGAAAAATATTGATTTCTGCGTATACATTTTTTTTACAAATGCTATATTCAAAATTCTAATGTGTTCTTGTACAGTAAATTTATTTAAATCTTCCCAATTTTGAAAATTAGATTAAGTATAACATTTTTAGTAATTTTTTAAAATGTTTTAAAACTACTTTAACTACTATAGTTTGAATTTGGCGATAATATGGAAGTGCTTTTTCAAAGTTTTGGTACATGCTGCTATTATGGTATGTTAATAGATAGATAGATTGATATGAATACATTAGATAGATAGATTGAGATACAAAGATAGATAGATAGATAGATAGATAGATTTGAGCAGCCTGAGATAGATATATCTATAGATAGATATGAACATAGATTGATAGATATGATAAAAAAACAGAGAGATTATGAACAGACTGACATATATACATATATAGCCAGAACCCACTATGCCACTTATATTGTAGCAAACCACCCATATTCTCCCTGCATTTCACTGGTCAGAAGAAGTTCCACTTGAACAGCTTCTTCTCATGAACCACTGCTCTGTGGAACCAACTCCCAAAAGGATGTTTCCTTGATCACTACAATCTTAACCTGTTCAAATCTAGAGTTAACAGTTATCCTACCCTCCTATTCATTTAAACTGCCACTGAATGTTACCCTGTACCTTGTTATAATGATCAAGCTCAAGTCAGCCTTGTGCTAAGTTGGAATGACCAAACTAAAGATTGATTTATTTCATAGATGGAGGTTTTGGAAGGCACATACAAATGTTCTGCATTAGTAAAAGAATTCAGTTGTCAATTGACTAAGGAAACACATGAACCATTGCAGACATCCTGATCTACATGATGAAGCAAGGAGGAGAGAGAGAGGTGGGGAGAAAATGTGTTTTCCTTTTATAGAACTTAAGCAGCACTACCTAATGGCATTTGTCAAAACCAAGTAGAGTAATAAAATTTTGTGTTCTTTTGTTACTAGAATCATGAGAAAATTTCCTTCTTTTTTAACATTATTTTATTTATTGACTTTATTTCATTTTCCCACAAAACTTTGAGTTGATCTTTGATAAAAATTGTAAAGTATAATTATTTCTGGTAAATTATTTCTCTAGAAATCTATCAAGTAATATATTGACAGAATTTGACATATATTAGTAGGTAGCATTATTATCATTTTATTATACAAGGTGTCCATAAAGTCTCAATACCATTATAAGTATTTATTACCGAGAAGCCATATGACATGGAGTATTGCAGTTTTTTGTAAAATATTGTACACATCTTCAAGTCTTCTTTACAATTAGGTTTTGACAGTTTGTTTTATTGACACATTTAAGCTTTTATTACATTCTTTTTTTTTTTTTCAGGTATAAATTGGCTTGAATTGAAAGACAATGACAATACCAAAGAAGAAGGTCCAATGTTTGGGAGTATATCAAGGATTGTGTCTACCAGACTCCTGTTCATGACCTTGCCACACTTTATAGATGCATTATTGAAGTTGTCCAATAAGTTGATGTTGATATGCTGCAGAGCGTATGGAAGGAGATAGAATATTGTCTTGACATTGTGAAGGTAACTAGAGGTGCACATGTGAAATATAATCAATGAAAGCTGTGAATGTAAACTTAAGCAGATATACAACATTTTACAAAAAACTACAATACTTTGTCATATGGCTTCTGAGCAATGAATACTTGTAATAGTACTGGAACTTTATAGACACCCTATATATATATATATATATATATATATATATATATATATATATATATCCGAGCGAATACAGAAGGAAGAATTCTTTCAATGTCCTAAACATTAATTTAAAACAGTGCTCGATATATAATTTTCTAATATATAATCTAAAATATAATTGATAATAAATATTCGTAGCGATTATATATAGAGAAGTTATGTACATGTTCTAAAATATAATTTATAATAAAGATATATATATATATATATATATATATATATATATATATATATATGAAGTAAATTAGACAATTTTTAAAAAATCCATTGGTAATATTTTATTTTGTGAATATATAAATATTCAACTCTTCAGACTGAAATCTTTTACAAAAATTAATGGATTTAATTCAGATAGAAGGAATAGTTGGGGTAAGGAAAAGAAGGAAAACATTTTATTGTTGAGAGAAGTAAAAAGTTACAATGTTAATATTAATGTTTAAAAATGAAAGTAAGTTAGGTTTAAGAAAAAAAATTTTGTAAAAAGTTTTGGTCTGAAGAGTTGAATATTTATATATTCATGAAATAAATTATTACCGATGGATTTTTTAAAAAATTGTTCAATTTATTTTTATTATTATATTCTGTTATTTTCTAACATACATATATAGTGTATTTGAATGACAATTCTTTCTTTCATTTTCATGCAAGTTTTATTTGAAAATGGCAGACATGGTGCTATGGTTAAATTTTCTATATAATTTTTCATGTGATCTTATAATTTTTTTCTTTTCAGAACATAAATTTTTATATAAAAATTGTTCAAATGTTTTATTTATCCAACCACTTTTGCCTATACTTTTAGCCATTATCAAAGATGAATTTTATTTTAATTTTAACATATGTATATTATAAGGAAATGAAAAAAATAGATAGATTAAAAACATACAGTTTGTTGCACTTAGTTTTATAAAATGGGTTCAATACAGAGTAGAGCTTAATATTGTAATTTTGTTATCACAATGTTTTATAAAAGCCTTTTATCAATACACAAAAATTTCAGAACATTATTGTTCTTCTTTGGGTGATATTTTAAAACAAATGGTGAAAAGGATTTATTTTGGAAAATAGAAAATGAATTCCTAATTATTTACAAAGTTAAGGAGGGGTGGTTGGAAGAATTTAATATGATCATGGGTGTGTCTGTATTACTCAATCAAAAGTGAGAATTAGGTTGAACTATAAAGTTGAACATGTAGGTCTTATGAACATGAATATGTTATGATAAAATGACACTTTTTATCTGTCTGGAGAAGACACATATTATTCAAATGTGTAGACAGTGGTTTTGAACAACATGTCAGATTTTAGGTATTTAAAGAAATTAAATTTTTTTGTACTACTGAATTTGTTAAAAAGACTAAGTTATTTACATTAAAATTTAAATTAAGTAATTATGGTATACTAAGCTATATTGGAGTTATGAAAAACAAATAAGTATTTTGTGGGTTATTAATTTTTAATAAAATAAATATTATGTGAAATTAGAGCATAAATTATAAACAAACATTATAATTAAATTTTAAAGTGAAATATTTACTGTGTTTACATAATACAGTCAGTTCATTTCTGTGGTTTAGTAGTACTTTAACATAAAGTACAAATAATAAAATAATGGTAAAATAATATATGTGTGTGTGTGTGTGTGTGTGTGTGTGTGTGTGTGTTTTTGTGTGTGTTTGTGTGTGTTTGTATGTATGTATGTATGTATGTATGTATGTATGTATACTTAAATTTTTCCATCATTTTTGCTACAGCAGCTCAGTTCTTAGAACCAAACAGCCAGACTATATGCAAATATGATTTGATTCCATTGTAGTTGGGAGGTACAGTAGAGTAATGGATTGGGGCTCAGATTAAGGAATTGGAAAGCCAAGTTCCAATTCCAGTAGAATTCATTGCATTCACTTATTTGCTAATACTCTTGGGAAAGATATGAAACCAACTCCTGTCCTTCAGCTATGGGTAAATAGTAGGATAGAATGGGTTTTATAACCTCGAGTGACAACCAACCAAGGAGAAGAAAAACTCTGAATTCAAAACTCTTTTTCTCTAGCAAAGCACATACTATGCTGCTAAGGAAAGGATTGTTTGCATTGATTTGATGATCCCAACTATAGTTGAAAGAAAATGTGGTGAAGGCATATGCAGAATCAAACACACATTTCAAAAGAACTGAATACAAAGGACTTGTAAGTGTAGCCTGCCACAAACCTCCTCAGGTTTTGAATTCAGAGTTGTCAACCAAGGCAATAGGACTTTCTCTGTCCTGCTATTTACCCATAGCTTGGGAGATAAGAGATAAAAATAAAATTTAAAAAAAAAAAGAATCTATTAGAAAAGAATATCAGCCACCAATTAGCCAATTAATCCAGCTTGCACATTTATAAATCTACCATTTGTCTTTGATTTGAATACTGTTGCCATATTTGGTCATGTAATCCTTTTATTTATCTTGACAAAATCCAAAGGAAGATTTGCAACATAATCGATCCCAATTTAGCAGCTTGGCTTCAGTCACTTTCTTACTGACAGGATGTGACTTCCCTCTGTCCTTTTTGCAAATATTTTTACAACTTCTGCTTTGACAAGCTTCTCTCTCCAATGCACCAGCCACATGAATTTACTTGTGCTACTAGATTGGCAACTAGTTTCCACTCTTTTACTATCAAAATAGTCAAATGTAACTTCACTTCTACTCTAACAGTTTCTTTTCCTACACTTCCAATCTGTGGAACTCCCTTTTGTATACTCACTTCCCTAATAGTTACAATCTCTAAAAGTTTAAATGCAATGTCAGTTGCCATTTTCTATCTCCCTAAATACCATCCACTTTTGTAAAGCCTATCCACCTTTCTAAATACTATCCATCTCTTAATCTTTCTTCAGCATCCCTTTCACTCTGTTTTTTTCTCTCATTGGTAACCCCCTGTGCCCCAGTAGCAGTCCTGCCTTGCTTAGGATGAAATGATTATAAAAACAAATATCCTCATCATAATTGCATTTTATTGTCACTTTCATTTTATCAATTGATGCACTTTGATAAACAGTGTTGATAATAAATAATGAATCCTTTATAGAATGATGGTTTGATTGTTGTGATAAAAGGCATTAGAAATAAGAAGCGAGGAATGAATAAAAAATGAATAAAAAACAATATTTTATCTAAAAATTCAAGACAATATTACTTCTCATACTATAAGATTAAGACAAACACTATTACGTCTACTATTATTAGGTAAAAGGCAATAGAAATCACATGAAAGAAGTGAATAAAAATTGACAATATTTCATTTAAGAAATTCAGTTAACTCAAGACTATTACTAGTAGATTTAAGAGCAATAGAAATGAAAGAAATACTAGTCTGAAATTAATAGCAATTAACAATTCTTCATCTAATGAATTCTAAATGAATATTTTCATTTTTGTCATTTATTTTTTCTTTTATTTACTGTTTTAACAAATCATTTCCACCTGCTGATTAAAGAAACATACTGATAATGACTATGAAGAAACGGTTGCCATGCCTACTCAACTGCAAACCTATTAACTGATATTAGATACAACAGACTAGTTACGTTTAATTTCTGACACAGAAATACAAGCCAACAAGCAATGTGAAACAGTCAGATACTAAGCTTCCACATCCCGACTCCTTGCCAAACTTTATCAGCTGCTTGGATACCAAAGTAGGATATTGTTGATTAGGAGTGCTTTCCCTTGTGAGCTGCTGTTGCTTGGGGTTTGCAGTCTGACAATATGGCGCTTACATTTGAAGACAGGAAAATGGTAGAATGTGCTGTTATGATTGTAAAGGAGTGGCTTCAGTTCTAAGTGAGGTTATTAATAATTTCATTTTTGCAAATAGCTGCACCTAAAATGCCACCTGTGAATGCTTAGATGTAGTTTGTACAAATGAACTTATTTGGTCTGCATTCAGATATATGTATTCTGAGCTCAATATGACTTGCATCTATCAGTTTGTGCTATAGTAGCCGCTCTCAGATCCAAAAAGTCATTTTAGATATTTACATTACTTATGTATGTATTGCACCTTTTACAAGCACTTGAATGTATATAATAGTTAGGTATAGATACTTGTTAAACTGGGCAAACTTTGATAAAAGGTCATCTCTTTTGAATTTTAGCCATCTGGTTCATTTATTTGGGACTAATTCCCTTGGAAAATGAATGAATGAATTGATTCCTAGTCCATCTATAGATTGTCATTTTTTTGTTCACTCTGTAAAAGGTCCAAGAACCACTCAAGGTAGATGGTTACAGAGTAGGAAGCCCAACAGTTGACTCTAGAATTGAACAGGTTAATACTGTAGTGATTGGGGAAGGATCATTGAACACCTTCTTCCTATCACATTATGGGAAGAAGCTGCTTGAGTGAAACTTTCATCCCATTATAAAGGAAATGAGGTTAATTTTTTCAGAATATACTTATATTGATATGAGAAACTGTATGAATTTTAGTTTCTAATCTCTATTCTTATTAAAAATACTGATAAAGATTCAGTTGGGTATATCATGTTATATTATGAAAAGGGAAACATTTTTTTTTCTACAGAAGTGTTCACCCTGTACAAGACCCTAGAGACACCCAAGGTAGAAGATTACAGATTATGCAGCTATGTGCAGAAGATAACAGTTAATCATAGACAGGTCAAGGTTATAGTGTGCAGGGAAGCAACCATTTGGGAGTCATTTCCACAAGGTAGCGTTTTGTGAGAAGAAGCTAATTGAGATGATATTACATGTCGCCAAGAGGGATATAAATGATGGTTCACTACAATGTGCATGGCATGGCAGGTATTTGCCATGAAGGTTGGAACTGGTGAAACTAAGGATTGTAATTCATTTGAACACTTTCCAAGGAAATAGTCATAGAGCAGTGAATGGCTTGTGACATTTCATTTGTAGGAAAGGGGTTGTAAGGCAGAAAATAATTAATCAATGGTTGACTAGTGTCTCTAGATCTTGGTAGCTAGGATTCTAGATGTTGGACTTATTCTGAATTCAGAACTATAGAAAAGGCCTCAAGGACACATGGACCAGTGGATAAGGGCGTTGTTGGATCTAGAGACTTTACCCAAAGAATTGTGAATTTAATAGACGGCTACAAGTGAAGGAGGAAATAAAAAACTTGGACAGTTGAGTTAAAGAAAGATAACTGATACTGAGGCATCTGGAAGAGGAATGACTAGTGGAACTAGAACAATCTACCCAGCTAAAAGAAATAATGGATTCAGTTTGAAATTTCAATCTCCTGAAAAAGGTCGGAGTCTCCAATGGTAGAAATATTGTGAATATGGCAACAAAGATGAGGACAACAGTTCAAACAATGTAAATAGCATAAATAATTACAATACCTCATCTCAGAAATATTGGCAAATATAAAAAAGGAAATGAGAAACCAAACCACTATTTTTTTTTAAGAATTCATAACAATTCACAGATATTAAAGAAAGAAGCTGTAAGAACCATGTTCTCTGACATCCTGAAGGAATCCTTCATTATGTGCCATGCGAGATGCAGGCTTGAGCAATTATGCTTTTTTTTTTTCATGATTGACTTGGCAGAAGAATCCTTGCAGTAGGTTGCCATTATTTTCTGCAGTTGACTAGTTGCTAACAAAGGCATGGATTCATACCATTCCCAAGGCTATCTGTATATAATTTGAATGTAATGAACTTGACTGAAATTCAAACTTAGCTTTCTAATTTTCTCATTCTGAGCTGTTATCTATTATATCACCTTACAGCATTTGGTATAACCTATTTAAGTACTGATTTGGCTCACTGTTGTTTAACTTGGGTGATCAAATGAGAACCAATGTTTCAAAGTGAATATATAGGGTGTTCCAATAACTTGAACTTATTTTAACTGTAAATTAAGTTTAAGTGTCTAACGATTTTTTTTTCAATTTCTTTCAGATTTAACAACTTCAGTCTTTGGCAATTTCAACCATGGAAAGATTAGCACTTGAACTACATGTTGAAATTATTGAGGCCTATTGTGAAAATGGATGTTCAAACAGAAATGCATTTGGCTTTATTGGATAAGAAGTTCCCAGGTTGCATCATCTCTTGAAACAGTAATGTCAGTTGGCCACCATGATTGTGCGACTTGACACCTTTAGATTTCTTCCTTTGGAATCATCTCAAAAGCAACGTCTATGCCAACAAGCTAACAACAATTCAACAGCTGAAAGGTGAGATAATAAGGCATATTAGTGAAATCAAGGAGCAACTATGCAGAGATATCATAAAAAATTTCGAATATTGAGTTAATGTGTGCTGATAAAGCCTTGGTAGACATTTTGGCAATATTATTTTTTACACAAAATTGCCATGGCTCAAATAACATGATCCAATATTGAAATTAATAAAATTTTACCAATAACACTGTTTTATTTACTGCTAACTTTGATCTGTCTTAATGGAACATCTTATACATTGGAAGATTATGTTTCAAGTAAGTGAGAACAGCCTGCCATGAAAATCAACTTTTGAAATCTTTGCCATTTTGTTAAGTAGCTTACTTGCCTTTTCATCCCCGTTTCTCTTACCTTCATTATGTCCTATAAATATTTCATTTGCCAAGCCTTCTTTCTTTCTTTCTTTCTTACACATTCCAAAAATATATTCTTTCTTATTGCAAATATAAATTTCCCCGCTCTTTTTTTCATTATTGTTCACATATTCTGCCCATTTTATTTTTAGCATTTCTCTGTAAGACCACATCACTGTGACTTCAAATCTATTGCTTATGGCCACTTTACATTGAAACACTGGTTCCTATAGGATCACTGAAGTTAAGCAACATTGAGTCTGACCAGTACCTAGACAGGTGACTGCTCAGAAATACCAGATGCTGTAAGCTTGCTTGATGTGCAGGTGGCATAATGGATAATATATCAAAATTGTTAATAGGGAGAGCTGAGTTCCAATTTGCACTGGGTTTGTTATATTCACTTATGTGCAAATCAGTCAGTCAGTTAAGTGCCATATGTGATACACACTTGGGCGATCATAACTTTTTTGATCCATGACTGTCTAGACAGAAGCTTTTCTCACAGTAGGTGGTAATTTCTTTCTGTGGTAGACTGGTTGCCAACCAAGGGTATAGAACCCAATCTGTCCTGCTATTCAACCCATAGCTGGATAGAGAAGAGATGGATTAACATCTTTCCCAAGAGTATTTGCACATAAATGAATGCAATGAATTTAAACTCAGTTCTCTGATTTCTCATTCTGAGCCATTGCACCATCACAAATATAAAAAAAAAAACTTTACAAAGAGATATAAATCCATCACTTCTATCCCCACTCCAACAATGGGTTAATTTGTAAGACTTGTATCACTAAATTCATTATTATCTTAAAAAAAATCTCACAATCAAAAAATATTTTCTGGTTTTAAATAAGAAGCAAAAGGTTGATAAACCATAAAAAAAAATGAATAAATCAATTCATATCTCATTTTCATCTGTGAAGAGATTGTCCAATAATCCCTGTTATACTAAAGATTAGATATTATATAGCAGTTCATCACTTGTTTCTTTGTTGCTAATGATATTTTTGTGTCTTAATACTTTCCTTAGTATCTGGAAGGCATATTTGGCTATTCCTAAATGCCTTTTTGATTTCTGTATTACATTATCTGTTGTTTGTTACTACATTACACAGATAGTTAAATTTCTGAACCTGCTTGATTTTGATGTCCTCAGTATCTAGTTCAGACCATGTGTTTTCTCTTTTATTGATGACCATGCATTCTGTCTTCTGACATAAGTAAATAAAAACCAATTTTTTATTTAATAAACCTACATACTTTTACTTAATAATATAAACTCATTGATAATTACTTAGTTTACTATTTTGTATTAGTATAAACATTATTTTAGTGATTCCATGTATTTGAGTTGCCATAGCTTGATTTTTATTTTCTTTAAACAGTGAAATTAATAACAACTGGCCTAGATTGAGAAGACCTACTAATGAAATATTGTGGGTGGGACTACTTGATCAGTCAGTTGTTATTAATTTCAGTGTTTGAAAAAAATAAAAATAAAACTAGGGTTGACAACTCAAATATGTCAACCCATTAAAATAACGTTTCTAGCAATAAGCTATAATACTGGGTAAAAAAAAATCTTTCCAAAATTACTCTTAGCTTACTAATTAAAAAAATATACAAACAAAATAATAACCCAATCATTTCACAATGCCTCATACTCCAAGTGCATGAAGACTGTCAATTTTTGAAAGAAGGCAAGCTGTTGATCAGTCTAAAGCTAAAATAAACCAGCATCAAAATTAGAAATTCCACTTCCAAGTAAAAATTGTGTGATTAATGAAGAAAAAGGAACCATTATGTGGTTGTTGTTGTGAGTCTCAATAAAAATAAAATAAAGTATAAAAATGATATGCATAAACAAAAAAGAAAAGAATTCAAATTAAAATGGGGCATTTGTGCTTTCCTTTCATTTGTCTCTTTCTTTCTATCTCGGCTTCCTTCTCTCAACATACTTGTTTCTCAACTAATGAGAAGGCAACCATCAAATAAAAGAAGATGAAAAAGAAACAACTAAACCCAGTTGAAAAATGCTAGAAGTTTGTGGGACCTGAACCTACTTATTTATGACTGTAAATCTATCAGACAGGCTCCATGCATAACTTAAATTTTATAAAAAAATGAAAAAGAAAGGACAATTGGAAAAAATAATTTGGGCCAATCAAAAAAGTTGCACAAAGAGAATTTTTTATGTTAGCTGAAACCAGTGTTCCCGCTTGAGTCTGAGAGCCTGATCAAAAGAATATAAGCTCACACCTCTGAGCTAGAAGAGGAGACTAATGATAAGAGACATGACTGTTAGAGAAACCAGCCATGTGTGATGTGGGAATAGTTAAGAGTTCATCTGCTAATGATAATTTCTACCTAGGACCAAAAAAAAAAAAACACAGTAGATTGACTTTGACTTGTTTCTAAAATGATTACTACTATGAGTTAGATCTGACTCTGAAACTACTACTACCACATTGAAAGAAACATTTCTTCTTACTGTTAACAATACATGCCTTATAAATAAACATATTGCTATACTGAATATCAAAGGACTCACTCTGACGCAAATAAATAAAAATATATTATTTTTTTTATTTTCATTGTTTGGACTGTTGTTCCGATGTTTGTTGCCATATTCACAACATTTCATTCATTGTACACTCCTCAACGACACATGATCTAGTGGATAAAAGTGTTGGTTGGATTCAGAAATTTGACACAAAGTGTTGCAAGCTCAATATCTGGATACAGCAGAGGTGAACAAAAAACTTCTGGAAGTGCCATGACTTATGGAACTAGAAAAATCTACCCAAGTGAACAAAATATTGGATACAGTTCAAAATTCCAATCACCTGAAAAAAGTTGGTGCATACAATAGCTGACATGTCATGAATATAGCAACAAAAACAAGGACAACAGTCTGAACAATGTAAATAATGTAAATAATTATAATACCTCATCTCAAAAATATAGACAAATATTGTTTATTTTATACTCTTAAGTCAGTTTATTTAATTCCAAAATTTCTGGTAAATTACAAGTCTCTTTGACACACATCTCTGATAAGGTGAAATGAATGTTGAGATTCAGAAAACTGAGTTTGTGTCAGTTAAGTGCCATACGTGATACACGGTTTGGGCAATCATGCCTCAAAAGAGACATGACTGACTGAGCAGAAGATTATCCTGCAGTAGGTTGCCATTGCTTTCTGTGGCACACTGGTTGCCAGCCAAGACTATAGAACCCAATCTGTTCTATTATTTAACCCATAACTGGAGGGAACAGATGGATTAATACCTTTCCCAAGGGTATTTGTGTATAAGTGAATGCAAGGAATTCAACTGGAACTCAAACTCAGCTCCCCAATTTGTCGTTCCGAGTTGATATTCACTGCACTACAACACACATCCAGAGTTTGTGTACAGGACTTATTTGGGAGGTTACCAAACTGAATTGTTTCCTTTTGTGATTAGAATAGCTGTAGTCCTTTTGGGGGGCTTGTTTCAAGCTATTAAACACATGTATGATGCCTTAACACTTGTTTAAATACTATTGAATTTGAACCAGAAAAATGATTATTTTGGTAATGTCTCATATTATGATTTAGATAGGTTAACCTGCACCATCAGAAAAGTTTCTTTGTCCAGTGAGACAAGAAATGAAAAAAAAATCTCATTGAAAAACAACCATGTATATCTGGATCAGACCAAGAATAACAGATTGATAGATTTATTTTTTGTATTGTTATTTCAAAAAATGGAAGAAAAACCAGTCATCTTTCAGCAGTGAAAACAGTGAGCCATCAAAATGGTTGACAAATCCTTGGAGATTTGACTCAAGATAATCTTTTTTATGTGAGTTTCTATTTATTCAGTTTTTCTTGAGCAGCTGATCAGTATGGGTTTAGAAATCACCAAGCTAAGAATTTTACTGCAAGTATACCTGTCTGTTACAGTGGCTATCTAATCCCTGTTACTGGTGCCTGCTAAGGCACATTTATCTACAGAACCAATCTGTAGTTTATACTGCAACTATGCTGAGCAGACCATAGTTACAGTTAATTACAGATCCCCAGTTTTAACAAGGTCAGTATGCCTAAACTATTGCTTGTAATGACTTGTAATATTGTGTTTCCAAATACTTTCATCTACCCAATTTTACTCACAAGGCTTGGGTTTTACCCACTGTTTGGTTTTTAAATACTTTACAATGATGTTTTATGCTAGGACCATTTCCTGTGATTAATATTATTAAACAATCACCTCCATGACAAATTGACCATGGTGAGATTCGAACACAGGTTTCATGATTGGAAAACATTCTAACCACTTAGCTACACACCCACTAAAAAATTACCTGTAAAATTACCTGTAAAATTACCTGTAAAATATCAAACATGAAGGTTATTCTCATTCAATGCTCCTGAAGTGCTAAATAAGATTTATTAATTCTGTAGGAAGAATTTCTGCTACTGATTGAAAAGTACAAAAAATAGTGTTCAAATAGTATTTAATATCACTCCTCTTATCTGGTAGTCAATACTCAACTATTTCCTCAGAAATTAAGAAGAGAAGCAACAGAAGGATGCTGAGAATATCATGGTGAGAATATGGAAGTAACAAGAAAATTTTAAAGAACATGGAAACAAAAAAGACCAGAAAGAGAGACTTGAAATTTATAGGACATATAATGAGGAAAGAAGGCTTGTAAAATTTAATACTTACAGGTGTGCTGGACAGAGAGAAACTATAACACCTAATGAACTGGTGTAAATAGATGGTAGTGGGAAGGATAGTAAAAAGACAAACATTGCTAAAACCTACAAAGGATAGGAAGTTGTGGAGAACCATGATTACTTACATCCTGAGAAGACATGACATATAGAAAAAGAAAAAAAGCAATAAGAGATACTTGTATTAATTCTGCATAATGATCTTCTTCTACAGATTGAATTTCTGCCATTGATAAAAGACAGTACCCTTTTCATGGATGTGCGTTGTGGTGCATTGGATATCGGCTCAGAATGAAAAATCAGGGAGCCAATTTTGAATTTCAGTTGAATTCTTCACATTCACTTATGCACAAATACCTTTGGGAAAAGTATTAATCCATCTCTTCCCTTCAGTTATGTGTTAAATAACTAGACAGATTGGGTTCTATAGCCTTGGTTGGCAACAAGTCTACTGTAGCAAGTAATGGCAACCTACTGCGGGATAATCTTCTGCCCAGTCAGTCATATCTCTTTCAAGACATGATTGCCCAAGTGTGTATCACATATGGCACTTAACTGACTGACTGCCCCTTTTCAAGAATACTGAGACTCCATGGCATATAGCAAAAAAATGACAAAAAAATGAGTCGAGAATGACAAGCCTACAAAGGTATTAAACATTTGGCCAATTCTGTCTCCTGATATTAATCCTCTTAAGCATGTCTGGAACATCTTCTGAAATAAGACTGACATAAAAAAATCTTTGATAAAAGATTTTTACGTCATGTTTTCTGAGTTGTTTGCATAGATAATACAAAGGAGAGCAGATTTAACAAATTGATAGATTGAAAAAATAGACATCTTACATTATTTACATTGTTCAAACTGTTTCCTCATCTTTATTGCCATATTTATGATGAGATAGAAAGATCAGGCGTAGCTGACCACATATAGAGGGAGAAAGGGGATCACCATTCCCTATGAGATGAAGTTGAAATAATTGATAGAGAACAGCATTGGAAACTACATAAACTTAAAGAATTAGCACATATGGTAAGCCACAAAAAATCAAAGCATAGAAATGAATACAATATGGGAACTAGTAATACAGAGTGCTAGAGAAAATCATTAGCTTTAAAGATTGTAATATGAGCTCTGGTAAAAAATGATTACTGAGACAGGGTTTATAAGTCCCAAAAAGTCATACACTCATGTCCTCAAGTGGATATAAACATTGGTTAGTTCCAGTGACTTGATGCAAAGTGCTGTGAGAGCAATCCTGGCTACAGCAGCAGTGAATGAATAACTCAGAGTTGAGTTAAAGGAGATAACTATGATGGAGACCAGAAGTGGCATTGCATATGGAATGAAAATGACATACCCCAGTAATTGAAATAAAGGGTTCAGTTTGAAATTCGCAACAGCTGATGAAGACTGGAGTGTACAATGCCCGAAATGGAGTTTACTCACATGGCAATGAAGATGAAGTCATCAGTCTGGAAAATCTAAATAATGTAAACACTACCTTATCTCAGAAGTATAGACAAATAATAAACATCTTAATATCAGTTAATGGCAAATAAATTTAATTTATATCAAGAAATATTTAGATTATTGTTTAAAAACAGGTGTCTATTTGCCATGTTTCTATAAAGTTAGCATTTATTAAATGCAAATAATCACTTTGACTTTTAAAAAAAGACTTTCTCATAACATTTCCATTAAAATTAGTTTCACTTGAATACATCTACTGTATTCGATCTAAGATGTCTCATGACTCCAGCACTAAGTTGAGTTCATGTTCCAACTTCAGCTGAGAAAGTGTGAATATTAAAAGTCTGTTCACTGAAGCTTAACTGTTCCTAGAGTTATGTTAATATGTTAATATGACATAGTTATTCAATTATAGCTGGATACTAATAAAATACTAATGCATACACACACACACACACACACACATACACACACACACACACACACACACACACACACACACACATGATAAGAGACTAAAGACACACTCTCAAGGAAGGTCTCATTTTAAAAAATCTAATGTTTGTTCATTTGATCAATTTTGAGATTTAGGTGAGCTGGAATTTTCATAGCAAATTTAATAATAATTTTTAACAGATATCCATATTTGAAATATTACTGATATTATTAAAAATAACATTTCAGCAATAAATTAGAAATATGTTGGATTAATAAATGAAAAATCAATATATATATATATATATATATATATAAGTAATGGTTAGTAATGGGAGTACATTCCAAAGTTAGATATTTAATTTAAAAAGTGCTCAATACAAAAGTAGAGCATAGATATATAGTAATTATTATTTCTATAATAATAATAGCATACTGCCACTCAATAGCTATAAAGTTAAAACACCATGTATATATATATATATATATATATATATATATAATAATAATAATAATAATAATAATAATAATAATAAAAATTACCATATATATATATATATTACTATATAAAATTCCCATGATATATATATACATATTAATAAATTAATATACATATTATCTTACATTTTAGGCACGACTCGGAGTTTCATGTGTTATGCAATCATCAGGTACATATTATGAACTGAGCTTTTGTCAATTTGAGTTAGTTATTAGCATTCCTTGCTTTAAGTTTGTTATAGATAGTAAATTGGATGTGCGAATATATTTATTTATTAAATGTATAATTAAGTTAACTTAATACCGAAACCTAAAAATGGAATAGGATACTTATTTACCTCCTTACCTGTATATATATCTATATATATATAATAAACATACATTTTTTCTTACTAGTAGCACAACTCTAAATTCTATGCATGATACAATTATCAGGTGCTGATTGTAAACTGACCTGAATGTGCAATACTTTGTATTTATATATTTTTGTTTGATACTTTTTCTGGGTAAGGGTTTTAGATTTTGGCAAGTTTTCCATTGGTTCCATCCATGGTTTTGGCTTTTTTTAATATATATATATATATATAATGGCTGGCTGCTCATATTTGAGAATGCTTGTCTACTGCAGCGGCTAGCAAATTTCTATTGTACACACCTGCTCAGGCAGCACACTTGTGTTTGTTCAACATCCATACAGCCCACCTGTGGTTTATACGGTAATTATGCTAAGTGAACCTTAGTTACAGTTTCTGGGAGAGAGCATATTATCTAGCATGAACAACAGTCTGAACAAAGCCAGGACGCTCAACCCCTTGGACAAGATGACTTGTGACTTCGAGTTAACCCAACCATCGACTACTCCCGAAAAAGAGCTGTCAACCCAATTTCATTCACAAGCAAAATGCCTGAATACCATGCCCTCCAGACCAATAATATCAAGAAGTCACCTTCCGACCATGGTGAGATTCAATCCAGGCTTCTTGGTTAGAAAGCAAACGTTCTAACCATGCGCACATATATATATATATATATATATATATATATATATATATATATATATATATATTCTTCATTTGTAAACAAGTAATTAAACATAATAACTCATTTACAAATGAAGAATATTCAGAAGTTCTACAATGAATATTTTTTTAATGCAAATGTGTACTGGTATAATTTTTTTGACTAAAAACTAAGTAATTATCTATCTATCTATCTATCTATCTATATATATATATATATATATATATATATATATACACACACACACTCCTGGTCAAAATTTCAAGACCAGTTACAAAAGTTTTGAAAAAATATAAAATACTGTTACTTTAATTGAAATATATTTGAATTACATTTACAATTTAATAGAATAGATGTGGTCTTCTGCAATAAACCATTGCAAGTTCTGTAGCAGAACTGTTATTTCTAACTTCATAAAAAATCCAGATGTGTATAGTTCTAAAAAAATCAAGTGGTTTCTCAAAAAAATTTCACCATTCACTAGAAGGACGCATTAGGTGATAAGTTAAGAGAGATTTAGGCCTAACATCAAATCAGATAAAAGTAAATATGGATGCTGAATGCAGTTCTTGAACAATTCAACAACATCTAAATCAGTCAGTGAAGTGCCATACGTGATACACGCTTGGGCGATCATGTCTCGAAAGAGACATGACTGACTGGGCAGAAGATTATCCCGCAGTAGGTTGCCATTGCTTTCTGCGGTAGACTGGTTGCCGACCAAGGCTATAGAACCCAATCTGTCCTGCTATTTAACCCATAACTGGAAGGAAGAGATGGATTAATACCTTTCCCAAGGGTATTTGCGCGTAAATGAATACAATGGATTCAACTGGAATTCGAACTCGGATCCCCGGCTTCTCGTCCCGAGCTGATACCCACTGTACCACAACGCACATTTTAAAAAAGTAAAATGGCTGCAGAATCTGCACCTTCTTCACCATAAAACCTTCCATGTACAATTTGCTTTTGATTATCAAACTTGGAATGTGGATAAATGGAAGAAAGTGTTGTTTTCAGACAAGAAAAAATTCAACCTTGATGGCCCAGATGGTTTTCAGCGTTACTGGCATGGAAAAGATGTCCCAAAAGAAATTTTCTCAATATGATAGTGGAGGTGGATCAGTTATGGTCTGGGATTCATTTTTGTACAATTGATTTACAGGAGGGGAAGGTCATTAAAGAGGCTAGTTGACATGTTGAGAAAGGCATCGCTAATTACTACAAGCCCTCGTCTATGTGAAGAAAATTGGATTTTCCAGCAGAAAAATGCTGCAATTCACGACACTTGAAGAAATTTTTTATGGAAAACAACATTCAACTTTTGAGCTGTCCACTGTACTCTCCAGATCTAGACACAATCAACAATGTTTGGGGATGGATCGCAAAGGATCTTTATAAACATGGATCACAATTTGAAACTGTGGATCCTCTTTGGGCTGCAGTTTATGCATCCTGGGCAAGCATTCCAAGCACCCTCATGCAGAAGTTTATGATGAGTATACCAAAGCGAACTTTTGATATAATTCGTGAAAATGGAGGATGTACTAAATATTAAACTGTTGTTGTAACTTATTTTTTCTGTATTTCCTATTTTTATTTACATGGTCTTATCTTTATGACCAATCAACAAAATACTTTTTTAATGTTTGCTTAAATTAATCAGTTAAAATCTCACTTGTTTTTTAATAAACTACATTTTTCTAATTAAATGTAAATGCTTTGTAAATATATTTCAATTAAAGTAACAGTATTTTATATTTTTTAACCCTTTTGTATCTGGTCTTCAGATTTTGATGAGGAGTGTATATAATATTGAAAAATTTATTCAATTATACCACAATGTTGAGAAAATATTCACACACACATGCATACACACACACATATATATGATAACATGTTAAAAGGATCTTAGCCTAGTTAAGGAACTTATTGTATGCAAAATTCTGATGTTGATCAATTTCTCATTATGATCCACTCTCTATTGCACAACCTTACGGCATTCTTGGTTCCCATTCAATCACTGAAGTTAAGCAAGGTCGAGCCTGATCAGTACTTAGATGGGTAACTGCTCAGAAATACCAGATGCTGTAAGCTTAGATGTGCAGGTGGGGCAATGGATAATGGCTTGAAATGTTTAATTGGAGAGCTGATTTACAAATCCACTCAAGTTTATTATTTTCATTTATGCACAAATATCCTTGGGAAAGGTAAGAATCCACCTCTTCTCTCCCAGCAATGAGTTAATTAGTAAAACTTGTATCACCAAATCACTATTATTTTTAAAAAAATCTTACAATCTAAAAATATTTTCTGGCTTTAAATAACCTGCAAAGGGTTGATAAACTGTCAAAAATGAATTAATAAATAAAAAAAACATTCCTAAAGTAATAAGAAATACCTATATTTATATACTTATGTTTAGAAAAGATATGTTGAAAATGTAAAACTTTTGTAGCAAATCAACTTTAAGAAATAATAAAGATAAAATATGCACAAGGAGAGATACAAATAAAAAAGCATACGTTCTTAAATATCAACCTCTATATGTCATCATATCCAATTGTATCAACATAAATGTTAATGCAACATATTTTGCCTTCATTTTTCCCAAAGTGGCAAAGATTAACAATTGGATAATAACAGGGATAAAAGGTGATAAAAAAAACAGAACTGGTATTTAGTTGTTACTCTACAGATACTTTTAGCTAACAAATTGCTGTGTTGGAAAGACCAATCAAGAATAACTATAATTTATTAGTGGAGCCCAACAGGTTGGAAAAACTCCCTGGAATTCCTGAATCGCTTGTTTAGGTCATTGTGCAATTAGAACATTGTTCAAAGGATAATTGTTAATTTAACTGATTCAGAAGGTTTCTGATGGATTAAATTTTTTAGTATGATTTTTATTTAAATTTTTTCATATTTAGATTTCTGAAAATGTATTTACATGAATAGGACATGCATATGTATATATACCAGTACTCACTCACTGAAGTCTTGTAAACCCCACTGAGGAATGTGGGGCCACAACTAGTATGTTTTTTATGGGATGGCATTATTTAGTTCCATACACAACAGGCTTCAAATGGAGGATACTAAGTGACATAATTTAATGTCTAATAAAAATATTCAATTATCATTTAGTCACTTTTGTTTATTAGATGTTAAATTATATCATTTAGCATCCTCCATAATTTACCTAAACTTTTAAGTTTACCTGATAAATATTCATGAGCGTTTTTTAAATTTAAAAATTTTACTTTTATTTGTGTGTGTGTGTGTGTGTGTGTGTGTGTGTGTGTGTGTGTGTGTGTGTGTGTGTACACTGTATATATATATAACACAGTAAAATTTCCTCCTTTCTCATTCCATGTGCTGATAGCTTAGGGAGTAGGCACTCTGATTGTTAACAAATTGGTCGAGTTTCAATCCCGGCTGGAAGCAAGTGGATGTCTAGCTACACTGATGAGCTGTGATACAGCAAAACAAGCTTGTATGTAGATGACTAATAAATTATGCACTCATTATGATTGAGCTCTCTAGAGAGGAAAATTTTAAAAACAGTTACTACTTCTGCAATTTACGCTTTACTTTTCAGTAATGACTTGAGTTCTCCCAGTGGCTAGTGTGTGTATACACTGCATATATATAACATGCTAAAATTTCTTCTTCTCTCATTCCATGCACTGATAGCTTAAGAAGTAGGCACTCTAACTGATACCAAATTAGTCGAGTTTTGATCTTGGCTGGAAGCATATGGATGTCTAGCCACACTGATGAGCTGAGATACAGCGAAACAGGGTTGTATGTGGATGATTAAATATATATATATATATATATATATATATAACTGTGGTGAGAATTATTCACCCCTCCACCAAATATTTGTTTCTTTTATAAGGAAATGTGAATACTTTCAAGTACTTACTGAATTTATTATAAATAGTGTTGGGACGTCCACGCCTATTCGGGTATAATGGACTATTCCATTACTATGTAAAGTAATGGTGGCATCTACGTAAGAGACTGTGCTGAGCAGCCGTATCGACAAGTCAGTCGTAGACTTCCAGTGACGACCCGGAAGTACCCATTGCTCATACTACGTCTTACGGCGGTTGAGATGATTAACCTCTATTCTTGTATTGGATACTAATAACCTTTGTAAATACTATTTTCACAGAATACAACGATTAACCTATTCCTGTTGTTGAGTTATTTATTCTTACTCACAACATAACAAATAATTGATTCCATATTTAGTTTGGAACAAATTGTGAAAGTTTTGATCTATTATATTTTGGGTATAGATTTTTTTAAAAATTGATGCAGGCCAAAATTATTGTCACCTCACCTGCCATGTAGATTATGTAATAATATTGCTCTGTGGCAGTTGTAATGTTTTTTTCTTAATTTGACATTTAACATAAACACCTTTTGAAAATGAAACAGTATTGACCTGATTAAAGGTAATAAGGAAAAACAATATGTAAATGCCACATACCACGATAACTCATTCTTTCTGAAAATATGGTGAAAGCAACTTGACAAGAAGTTCCAAATGAAGATGATGAGTACAAACAATTTAATCAATGCATAACACTTACCAAGTGTTAAAATGTTCCTAGATTGACAATTCGTAGCATTATCAAGAAGTACAACAATAACCATTGTGTTGAAAATAAATTAAGGAAGAGAAATGTTAGAGGTGTCTCAAAGAGCCCTCACTTAATGACAAAGAACATTGTCAATGATGTAAAGACATCAGAGTTGAATGTACCAACAAAGACAGTCACTAGATGCTTTCATTGAACAGGACTTTGAGCTTGTTGCCCAAAGGATACTCCCTTGTTTAAGGCTAAATACCTAAAATGCAGATGAGCTTATACTATGGGCATATTTGAAGAAAAAAGTAAGAGAAAGAAGTCCTTTAAATATGGGAGAATTAGAAGCTGTTGCCGAGGAAGAATGGAAAAAACCTTAAATTTGTGTAGTAATCTTGTATGAAGCTATCAAAAACAATTATAGGCAATAATCAAGAATAAAGGTTACACAATTGATTATTGAGGTAAGCAAACCAACAATTTTGCTTTATGTTAAATGTTTTTTGGTGTTTTTGTTTTATTGTTTGATATTAAAATAAAAATTTTCTAGTGGAAATCACTGTACATTATTTTAAATCCATTATTTCATCATTTGTAGAAAAAAAGGCACATGAAGTTTCCATGAAAACTTGAAGTTTTGCAGCTTCATTTGTAATTATGAAAGTGAGTTGAATAATTCTGTCAACAAATGTATATACAGATCCCCGAGGCAATATTTATTAAAAAACTTGAGCTGTCAATTAATAGAATTAGTCATGAATATTGTAGTAACATTCTAAAATGTTTATAAAGATAACAGTTTTTTCATGCTTTAATACTGCATGACCATGATACTACAACATAAATTCTAATGAACGCTAAGCATAACTGTCAGCCATTACATATGAAGCAAGAAGAAAATTTACAGTAATTTTTAGCAACATAGTTTGGCGTTTTTTTTTTTTTTTGATGGTCAAAAAAAAATTACTGCAAAACTATGTTGCTAAAAATTTAAAAACTTACATCCCTGAAGATGATCTTGGAAGGAGATTGAAAGGACTTGGGAACACTGAGAAATGGATAATAAAATCAACTATCAAAGTTACAGTGCATTTCTTACATCTTTCAATGATAATACACAAAAGATTATCCCTCCCTGAGTACGAATGAATTTTATTAAAAATAAGCAGGCATAGTGTTTGCAATTTATTTAATCTGATATGTCTAAAAGAAAACTGCTGCCTAAATACACACACATATATATAAATACGAATGAGAAATAGTGTAACCTTGTTGCATTTTTGATTTTAAATCAGCCAAATTTTTGTTTTAGGTGTCAATAACTAGCCAATTTACAATACCTAAGATTCATTGAAGGCTGCTTCTGTGGATGTGATGGCCAACAATGAATGATCCAGGGATGATATTACTTCTAAGGCTACATTGATGCCATCTTTTGTATACCTGCCTATATACAGTAATAGTAAGTTCATATCCTCTTAAATACATGGACACTATTGGAGTAAAGGGAAGACAAAAGGGATTATACTGACTAACAGTGTATCTACTTCACACAGTGTGTGAGTCTTATATTTGTTGATATACTTTTATTCCCAACCACTGTTTTAGTGATTACTTACTCAGTAATCTTTTAGGGTTACAACACCATCTATGATACAATGTAATTATAAAATATATACTTTTATCTTATTTTTATCTTTTGAGTATTTTCAGCCATCTTTGTCCTTATCAAGTTCTCAATGTTGTCAGAATTGAATACCAAGTTTTTGTTAGCTACATCCTGGTATTTTCTGGAGCATTATATTTCAAATTTAAACTTGTATAGTATAATTGACATCATGCATAAAACTGTTTCACAGATTTTGACAGCACCGGAAAATTAATATATTAAATATTTAATAGGTACTATAAATATTTACATGTATGTTAATATGCCATTTCTGCAGTGAAACACGGAACAGGAATAAAAACATGATCTTTGTTTAGTTTATTCACAATTTTGATCCAGATATGCAACAAGTTCTTTAAAAATGGGAAAATGCAAAACAAATAAAGAAAACTCATCAATGTTTAAATTCATACCGATATATATATATATATATATATATATATATATATATATATATATAGTTATTGAGTTGCCATATACTGTTATTATAATAATAATGATAATAGTAACGACTGTATATCTATGCTCTATTTCTGTATTGAGCACCTTCTAAAAGTAAATATCAAACTGTGGAATATACTTCCATTATTTTAAACCACATAAATTATAAATATATATATATATATAGATAGATAGATTCAATAACTTAGACCAAATCTAAATGTTAATATTAAGTTTAAGCATCTAATGATTTTTTTCAATTTCTTTCAGATTTGATAATTTCAGTCTTGATCAATTTCAACTATGGAATGATTAACAATCAAAAAGCTATGGAAGCTTATTACGAAAATGGACGTTCAAACAAGGCAAATTCTGAGGTGGCATCATCTCTTGTGACGGTGATGTCAATTGGCTTGTACAATCATGCAACTTGATGCTCTTAGATTTCTTCCTTTGGAGTCATCTCAAAAGTAACATCTATACCAACAAGACAACAACAATTCTACAGCTGAAAGGTGAGATAATAAGGCATGTTGGTAAGATCAACGAGCAACTATGCAGAGATATCATCAAAAAATTTGACTATCAGGTGGAGGTGTGTCAGCAAAGCCTTGGTGGGCATTTGGGCAATATTTTTTTCACAAATAATTGTCATGACTCAAATAACATAATCCAATAGTGAAATCAATAAAATTTCACCAATAACACTGTTTTATTTACTGCTAACTTCAGTCTGTCTTAATAAAACACCCTATCTATATGTGTGTGTGTGTGTGTGTTTGTGTGTGTGTGTGCAATGCTGAGTTCAAAGCCCATTCTACATTAATGATACATTAATGATGAGGCTACACATATTTTGTGAATTACACCTCGTTTGTAGTCATCACAAATGCATAGATCCCATCTTTCATTTTTAAAATTAACTACTTACTTGCTCCCTCTTTCATGCAAGTAAATCTTGTTCCAGTAATTTTTTTAGCTTTTCCACAAATATTGGTAGTAGATGAACTGGCAGTTTCTGCGCTAGAAAATACGAGCAGGAGACAGTTTTCTTTAGTCTTAACTTTGCTTCCTAGTTTTGTAACATCCCAGTTTCATCTGCCTTGACTTTGTTCATTAATTTTGTCAAATTTATGTTCAACAAAACACTTCTTATTAGACAATAATTCTTTTCAGAGTTTGCCATAATTGTGACACTCTTAGCTGGCTACCGTCTGTCCATCTGGCTGGGTCCAGAGGTCAGTTACGATGATGACCAGAACCTGAGTGATGATGATGACCTGAACCCGAGTAGGTTGATGCTGTTGAAACAGCACTAGTTATGATGACACTCTTGGGTTGCTAATCGTGATGATGGCCTCATCACAGTGGCTGGTCTTCAAGACATCTATTACAATGAGGAACTTCCTTGCCCATGCTGTGTTCTTTGATCTCAGGAAAGTCACACTGAAAACCCAGTAGCTGTTTCTATACCACCTCAAACCAGACTGGACACACGTGTACACTTGTGTTGAAAAAAAAACACAGCACCAAAAAAAAAAATAAATGAATACATTCGAAGATGCCTGGATGAGTTACGACAAAAAATTCTTTATATATATAAAAAAGAATAATTAATTAATAATAAAAGTAGAATGTACAATCACCGAATTTCAAAGTTTACAACAGAAAGAAGGATTTGCTTAAGTAATCAGAGCTTTCGATTTTCCAAATAAAAAATTATTTTCATAACGGAGCAAAGTTTTCATTAAGAATAGTCTGAGCTCTCAATTTTCCAAATAAACAACGGTCTTTTCATAACAGTGCAAAGTTTTCTTTAAGAGTAATCAGAGCTTTCAATTTTCCAAATAAAAACAAGTCTTTTCACAGCTCTTTACCAAAGCTTTATGGAAATAGATGGAGTGAATGGTTGCTATGGTTGGGACGGCAGTGGTGGGGTTATTTGGTCTCTGTTGCTCAGCAGCTCTGAAACTACTCGGCAATAAAAAATCTCTTTTTAGGTAGTTTAACTCTTTCTCGGCTCATTCTGTTTCTATACATCCTTAGCTGGGACTCTATTGAAGATGCATTATTCGACTTTAACTCCTTTAAGTCAATTGGCGGCAAGCTTTTCTACATTTGTTTATGTCTTCAGCCATGAGTTCTATGGTAGGCGACCAGTGGCCCCCAGTTGGCAACACTTTTCCTTCAGGCATTACATCTCAACTGCAATTTCAAAAACTACTCAAAAACTATGATTTTTCTCACTGGGGTCTTGATTTTTATAGTTGTCCCCAATTCTCTTAGGAGATGCTGCAAGACCCAGAGCATCTTTATGCAAATCAGATCTTTGACCAATGAGATTTCTTCCACCTACAAAATTCAAGGTGGAGTTATATCATCCCCTTGGTTCAACAAATGAAATATCAACACCTCATCTGATGTAACTGTAATCCTCCAACTGATTTCAAATCTTTTAGCTTTTTTGTTCTAGATTTAGCTGCTAGATTCATAAGTCACACTTGTATGAACATATGATTATTAAGTGATAATTGTCCATTCAGTTCTTTAGATATTGGTGACACCATTGTTGTGTAGTGTTACTAACTTGCTGGAAGTGGTAAGCACTCAACTACCTCATAAGTAATAGCTGTAGCTATTTATAATCTTGATGACTTTCTATATAAACAAGTTACTTCCTAACCCAAACAATATTCTTAAAAATTAAAAATATTTGAATATTATTTACTTTATTTTTTACCAGACTTTGAATTTGGACACATTGTACCATCCACAAACTTTGACTAACCTTTCAACAACCTGATGAACATTCATAAACATTCACAAAATTAAAATCCTTGATAAACCAATATCATCCTTGCCTCTGTATATATAAATGCATGCAGTATAATAAATTTTACATTGCCTTGATAAAGTCTTTGAGAGGACAAAACATATCAGCTAAGTACAGTTTTTTCCACTTGTCTTTTTTTATTCATATATATATATATATATATATATATATATATCTTCAGTTATAAATTGAGTTCTCTCAGCTTTTGGTGTGTTTATACACTGATTATACATAACACATTAAAATCCTCACCTCTCTCAGCCATGTGCTGATAGCTTAAAGGTCGGCTGTCTGACTGATGCCAAATTGGTCAAGTTTTGATCCCAGCTGGAAGCAATCAGATGAGCTTTGATGCAGCAAAACAAGCTTGTATATGGATGATTATATATATATATATTGTTTAGTTTTAATGTTTTTCTTACTTCAGAATTAATTTCTCCTAATACAATTTTGCTTAATAATCTATACTAATTATACATAGAAGCCTCAAAAGATTATAATGGATTTTTGACAATTGAATGAACTGGTAGATATATATTATATGTTGGTAGCTTGCACATTTCCACTTATTTTTCTAATTTTTGATGTGTATGAAATCTTTATACTCTTTTTAAACCATGCTGATCTATTGTCCTATGGTATTGTTTTATAATTTTTACTTGATCTATTGTGAGTTTCTGTCTCCCATTCTGAGGACGAGGGATTTACCAGTGATAGATCATGAGAAATCTTTAATGTCAAGTTCGATCAATGCACAGTTATATATTTCTTTAATTTTATGAAACAAAAATATTAATCATCTTGTGTTTTTCCATTGATTTAGTACTGAAGTTGTTCTAAATTAGTTAATTTTTTTATTGTATAATTTTACTTATTTTCCTTGTTCATTTTTGTTAGGTGACGTCATAAAACTGCATTGCAAATTTGAGAACTGCGTTTTTTATTTTTCGTAACTATTGCCGTTGCCAAGCGGAGTTTTATGTCAACACAAAATAAAATTGTTGGTGATGGTGGATGTTATTATATTTCAGTCTAAATAACCTCTCTGAAGATGGCTCATGTGAGCCGAAAGCTTAGAAGCAAATCAATAAATAATTATCCAAATGTTGGAGAATTTTTGTCTTTATTTTCAACTGAAATTAAAGCCAAAATACAACCTTTATAACGGCTCATGATTAAACATAATAGACATTCATTGTCTCTTATTTTAACAGCATATGTTTAGAAAATTATTTGCTGCCTCGATACACTATATATATATGTATATATATATATATATATATATATGTTTGACAAAACCCATTTGACCAAATATTTTCCTAAAACAAGTGGTCTGTCACTGATTAGTGAGAAAATCTCACCAATTTCCCAAAGAAAGAGCACTTTATGTCAACTTCTATTTTGTATCTATGAATCATTTATCATATAAATAGAATACGTTTACTTAGAGCAGTTACACTTAAAAATCTATAAGAGTTAGTGGATTTAACAGAGAAAGTAATAAAAATTTTATTTTCTTAAATGTCATGTACCTTCATGATGTAGGAGATTATGGTTTTCCATAAATTCCTTTTCATTATTATCTGCAAATTGCCATAAATTTTTTGGAAAAGACAGTGGAGTGGTTTTTTGTTGTCTTCTCCATAGTTTTGGATTCACAATCGTCTTTCCTCTAGACTGACTGCCATCCAAATTCAGAGAGTCAAATTTACCCTGCTAAATAGTAAGTAGAAGAAGAAAGATTTATGTCTTTCTAAGATGCATTCATGTGAGAGTTTGAGTTTGAGTTTGAATTTTGTTTAACGGCATATCAACCTCTGTGGTTTATTTAATGCCAAAAAGGTGGGGTTTTAAGGTATTTTTTAATGTTTTGTTATTGTAAGAATGTTGATTTAGTCAGATTTTAATAAAAATTTTTTGTTTTTATTTTTTTTTATTTTAGAAAACAGAAAATGTCTTCTAGTTTTGTATTCAAAAAATGTTTTACTGAGAATAATTCCTTTCCTTTAAAAATGTGTTATGGTAATAATTTTTTCTTCAAAAATGTATTGTTGGCAATATTTTTCCTTCAAAAATGTATATTTTTCCATAAAAGTCTATTTTTATGGATATATTTTTATAAAAGTGTATCTTTATACTTTCATAGTGTTTTGACTCCAGTTTGTGGGTTAACTATTTGCCCATAGCTGGGACCCTAACAGATGCTACCACTTTGGGTCAGGGTGGACCTGGGAACAACAGCAATTAAGAGTTGGTTCCATGCTCCTCACAACCTCCCAATCAGAGGCCTTGCTGCCAGATGCAGTTTACTGTCATCTCCAGGACTATTTATATGAGAGAGAACACAACTGATACAGCAGATCTTGAACACGGTTTCACTTAGACTCTCTGCCTTTGGTGGAGAGGAACCCAGCTGAGGCTATGCCAAAGGGTAGAGTCTTATCTGGGTAAAAGTAGAAAAGACTCAATTCTGCTTCTGTGGGGTCTACGGGGAATTTTTTCCCAAGCTTACACACTCGGAATGTCTCACATAAAAAATGACCTTGTGTCACATCATGCTTTTGGTGGAGAGAGCTTGGGTAAATACCCAGTAGATCTTGAACTTGGCTCACCAATTCACTATTCATATATAATAGAACAGAATTTTCAAATGTTTGCCATTTCTGAAAGAAATACCTCTAAATCTCTTTAACAACTGAAACTCTAACAATTCAATGGTTTCTCTTTAGATTCAAAGTGGATTAATCTTTTCAAATGTCACAAATCATAAAATGTTCCAGTTAAGAAAGTAAAGAATTTATGCTGACTGAATTGTTAAAAGAAAAAAATGTCATGTATTTCTACAGATTTAATTTTTCCATTATCAATTGGCTTAAGTGTTCTTTTAAAAGAAGCTTAATACTTTTGTTTATTGCAATGAAAAAAAAACATATATAAAGAATTAGTCCTTTTCTGGATTGTACTATCATAGCTGTAGCAGTAAATTTCACACAATTGTTTGGATTGAGATAAAACATGATGGCTGACAAATGGGTTGTGAAGGTCAACTATTAACCAGCAATGATAGATTGTATTTCAAATTAAATGTTATTAAAATTAAATGTTAAGAAGTCTTTCAGAAAACAATATTTCAAGTGTTAAATACAAGCAAAAAATTAACAATTAGTTTTATGAAAGTGGCTGCTTCCTGTTTATTTAACTAGAAAATGTGTGATCAAAGTTATATAAGAATGGATATATGTGTATGAGTTTTTTTTGAAAGAGAAATACAAAGAGAAGGGTGTGGTTAGAGACCTTTTGTAGACTTTCTCTTGTGTGTAGTTTTGACAGGACTACAATTGCAGGACAGGAAATCCTCATCATCAATACAATCTAGGCGTGTGATATATGTTAGTAAAATTATTTTCCTCATTTCTCAAATATGATATACTCTTGGTTGTAATACAAATCACAAAACAACCTTTTATTATGACAAATATTTTCAATTATTTTGTTTCATTTTTTTTTTAAGCAAAATATTTTTTACTGATCCAGTATTTGAGAAATTTGGAACAAAGTAACCTCAGACAAGAGGTGGGAATTGCATGAATGTTGCCTTAACCAAAGATCTCATGATAAGGCCAAATTCTCATCTGTAGTTTTATGTCAAAATTTCTTCTTTTCAATCTTTATTTTTTTAGTATCATGAATTACTTAAGCATAATCATGACAGACTTGTGCGTAAGGAAAATGTGCTGCCATCGTTGTTAACAGAATTGTAAAATAATGTCTCTGTTTGCTTAATTAAATATAACACATCACTCAATAAATCCCGTGCCTAATTAATAAAACAACAACTTTCAGGCAAAATTCAACTTTATTCATCAACATAGTCTCCTTCTAGGGTGATACACTGATTCCAATGCTTCTCTAACAATTCAATTCCTTTTTTGTAGAACAATTTGTCTTTGGCCTCAAAATATGCCTCAGTTTCCAATATCACTTCTTCACTGAAGCCAAATTTCTTTCCCTGGAGCATTATTTTGTGGTCTGCAAGCAGCTAGTAATTGCTGGGAGTCAGATCTTGAGAACACGGTGGATGCAGAAACAATTCAAAGTGTAATTCATGTAGTTTTACCATCGTTGTGATCAACTTGTGACATGGTGCATTGTCTTGGTGAAAGATCACTTTTTCTTATTCATTTGTGGCCATATTTTGGTGATTTCTTCCTTTAAATGCACCAATAATGCTATATAATATTTGCTATTGATGGTTCTTCCTTTCTCAAGGTAATCAATGAACAAAATACCTTGCACATTCCAAAATCTGAAAGCCAAAATCTTGCCTGCTCATGTTTGCGTCTTTGGTTGTTTTGGGCAGCTATCACCTGCTACTGTCCACTCAGCTGACTGCCAATTTGACTCTAGAGTGAAGTGGTGGATCTATGTTTCATGTTGTCACATATTTACACAGAAACATCTTCTTGTTGTGTTGAAACAGTTGCAAACATGCTCCGAACCGCTGATGTTGTTTTTGATCAATTGTGAGCAAATGTGACATCCACTTTGAACACAGCTTTCTCATTGATAAATGTTCATGCAAAATAGTGAATACACTGTCTTTTGATATGTTCAGCTCCTCTGCTACCTCACGAAACTTCAATTTATGATCGGCCAAAACAAGTTTGTGGATTTTTTTGGTGTTTTCCGGGACAAGTGCTAAGTTTGGGTGACCTGAGCATTCAGCATCATTTGTGTCTGTACAACCACATTTAAAGTCAGCATACCATCTCATAAGTGTTGTTTCTGACAGTGCAGAGTCCAAGTAACATTTATCAAGCCATTGCTTTCCTTGAACAGTATTTTTCCCATCAGAAAGCAATGCATTATCAACACACGAAATTCAGATTTTTCCATTGTTTTGAAAATTTGCAACAATAGCTTTGCTTAAATAATTGTAATTTGTGAACTAATAATCCGATTGGGCCCAAATTTTGTCATGTGCCATTCGAAGGTTAGTACTTCATAAAAATCATATGGATTTTTTATTAGTGGCACCATCTATATGTCAGGCCCAAAACTTATTGAATGATATATTAAATGTTGTAATCTGAGAAAACAAAGCCTACATGTTGATCATTTTAAAATATATTATACCATGTCAATGTAGCACTTAAATAAATTGTACTGTAGAAAATACTCGGACCTGAAATCTAGTCAATAACGGAAACTGGGTGGTAAGACAATAATGTGATTTAGGCTCTCAACCGACCTCAAGTGGAATGACTACATTGAATCCATAGCTAAATTTGCTGCTAGGAATTTTGGTTCACTGTGTAGGACCAGGATGTTTTTCTCGTCTGAATCCATTTTGCACATATATAAATTTAACATCTGCTGTCACATCTGGTTGGGTGCCTCTGCTATTCATCTTGAGGTTCTTGACAAAATTCAATGGAGAATCTGCAATGTAATCCATCCCAACCTGGTAGTTCAACTCCAGTCATCTTTCTCACCAATGTGATGTGGCTCTCCTCTGTCTCTTCTACAAATACTTTTATGGTTTCTGTTTTGATGAGTTTAGCTCCCTGTTGCCTCCAATGGATGAATTTACTCAAGCTACTAGACTAGCAACTTGGTCACATCCTTTTACAGTGAAAGCAATCAAATGTAACTGCAACTTCTACTCTATCAGCTTCTTTTCTCACACTTCTCACCTGTGGAATCCCCTTCCATATATTTGCTTCCCTGACAACTACAATCTCCAAGAATTTAAATGCAATGTCAATTGTCGTCACTTATCTCCTTGACTTGCATCCTTTCCCTGACAACCCTAGTATCATGTTCTTTTCTCCGTCCACTGTACTCTCATGCAGCTCTCTTTACACCTGTGTTTTCATCCTTCTCTTGCCCATTTTCTGACATCCACTGTAACTTGTTCCTCTTTCTCATCACTCTCCTCTTATGTAACCCTCTGCACACCAGTGGCAGTATTGCCTTGCTTGGGGTGAAATGATTATAAAATTTAGAAAATAATGGGGCATGCACTTTAAAAAATTATGTGATTTGGGTTATAAAAAATAGTTGGACATGTACTGTAATATAATTATATGATACCTCATTCTCCTAGACTGGTTGACAATCATAGTGATAGAGATCAAGTCTTTCCTGTTATTTAACCCATAGCTGAGTGTATAAAGAGATCAATTTATATCTTACCCGAAAGTATTTTTGCATATGTGAATGAAACAGACTCAACTGGAATTTGAACTCGGCTTTCTAATTTCATGTTCTGAGCCACTATTCTTACATCATACACACCTTCACACACACATATATATACACACACATTCACATATATATAAATACATATATAGATGCATTGTATATTTCCATCTCTCATTCATTATTAATATTTCCTAATACTCCTTTGAATATAAAAGTAACAAATTATCTGGTTATAATAGGTTTATAGGTCATATGACTAAAATGTCAACTTTGTTTAAATAGCACAATGACAAATTTTATTGCCGGAATATAAAATTTAGCTTTGAAGAGGACTTAAAATCTACAACAAGACATTACATTATTGTAACTGATTGTTATGGTTACAATGTTTCCCCAAACTTCTCCAGGCACCTGTCATATTTTATAATGTTCTGAGGATTTCAAACAACACTTTTTATTTCATTGATCAGGGCAGATTGTTTTCATAGAGAAATAACTTATAAATTTACTTTATAGCTAAATTGCCCTTGTTCCACTGAAGCAAGGTATATGATTTTTACTGCCTGAATTAGGGATTGAACTCATAGCCTCAAGCCAAACTTCACTTATGCCCACTAAGATAATCGGGGGTTGGAATTTATAGCTTTAAACATAACCTCCTTGAGGTTATCTCTGAAATTAAGTTCAAAACTCATTTGATGATTGATTGTTTTATCAAAATAAGGAAGATATTTTTTAGCAAAAGTAATTCAAATAGATCCCAAGCCTTCTTCTCTGTGGGGTGTATATTCCAAATCCCCAGCAGTTGCTTAAAATGGAAAATAGTTCTGAATCTCTCTCTCTCTCTCTCTCTATATATATATATATATATATATAGGGAACATACTACCAGACTCCCCAACAACCATAGGAAAAACTTATTTGGGGGGTGGGGGCTGTGCAGGGTTTTGTTCATTTTGCTATCTTATCAACAATTTCTTTTTTATATATAAAATGTTGGTTTTATTAGTATTTGTCTATACTTCTGAGATGAGGTAGTATTTATATTATTTACATTGTTCGGACTCATCTTTATTGCTTACGACTTATTGGCCATTGTATGCTCCACCCTTCTTCAGGGGCATATCATTCTCATTCCATGTGCTATGCTACTTCCAGTAGCCATGCAGTTATCTCCCTTTAACTCAACTCTCTAAGTTATTTGTGTAGCCTGGTATCGAACCCACAACTCTTTGGTCAAGTCACTAATCAACGCCTATACCCACTGGGCCATATGTTCTTGAGACTTATAAACCTAATGTCAGGGTAACCATTTTTTAACAGAGATCATATTGCAATCTTTGATGCTAATGATTTTCTCTAGCTCTCTATATTACTGGTTTTCATATTGTATTCATTTCTATGTTTGGCCAGCCTAGAAGATTTTTGTGGCCTAGCATATGCACTCATTTCTTAAGTTTACATAATTTCCAATGGTGTTCTCTATCAATTATTTCTTCATCTCATAGAGAGTGATGATTCTCTTTCTCTCTCCATTTGTGGTCAGATATGCCTGAATTTTCTATCTTTGTGTTATGACCTTGCAATATTCTTGCAGCCTTACCTTAAGAGGGCAGTATGTTTTCTCGTTTATATTTCTTTTCACAGCTTCATGGAATGGCATACACACAATCCTTAGTCATGTCCCTCTCTATTAGAGGTCTTACTCGGAAGAGGTATCCTCAAATGTAGAACTACTTTTGGAGGTTATTTTGATGTTATATGAACCACAGATCCTTTGTATTTTCTCCAATATCCTCCTTGACATATGATAGGTAGACCAAATCTGTTTTCTGAGAGTTGTTATCCTCATGCATCCTCCTGCTCATCTTCATTGAAGCTGTTGTCATGTACCCAGGATTGTTGTTACAATGTAGGGTACTGTTTATACCAACCATTTCCTGTTCATATGTATCTGGGTTGCTGTTTATATCTTTTGCTCAAAGTTGCAGGCAGTGATTGATTCCTTTCTTTACATTGTATGGATGGTGGGAGTTGAAGTTGAGGTATTGTCCAGTGAATGTTGGCTTGTGGTATATAGATGTCTTGAAACCTCTCTCCATTCGAGATATTAGTACATCCAGGAATGCTAGTTTGACGTCATTCTCTTTTTCCATTGTGAACTGTATCAATGATCTTTTTGGTCACAATGGTCCAGGGACATCTGGACATCTTCCTGGTGTGGCCATAATATGAAGGTGTCATCAATGTACCTCAACCATACAACTGGCTTTAGTGCTGAGGATTCTAATGCCATCTCTTCGAAGCATTCCATGTATATGTTAGCCAATGATAGTGATAATGGTGAGCTCATTGCTAAGCCTTCATCCTGCTGATATATGATTCCATTCCAAAATGTGTTGTTTGTGTGCAGAAAGTCAGCATGTTGATCAGGTTATTTAGTGGTATACTGGTACATGGGATGAGTTTGAAGCCAGTCTGTCCCTGACTACTGATAGTGTCTCCACTGAGAATACCTTGGTGAACAGACTCACCACATCCAGTGTTTGGAAAAATGTTTGGAAAATAAAAACATTTCTATAAATTCAGATACATACATAAAAATACCCACACATTCACTTGATAATAAAGACAACAAATCATTCTCAATAATGTCATTTTTTTGTCCAGAATAAGAAAATACTTGTATGAACACAAGAAAAATTAAATTAAAAGTTAAATGCAGTAACATATCAGTCATCTTTAACAAAACATGTATACAAGAAGGATTGCTGCTTAAATACACAATATATGTGTGTGTGTTTCTGTAATTCTTTCTTCAAATTTGTAAGGGTATATATTATGCAGTGTAATGGAATGGAAAGTAACAGAAGAGGAAAAGAAATCCTCTGTCTCCTACTCCTTCTTCCACTATCCTCCCTCATTTGACACAATCTCTACTGGCATGACCTCAGAACTATGAAGGTGTAAGTCAATTCTGTTAAGAATTCCCACTGTCCAGACAGCTGACCCATCCTAGATAGATTGTGACCTGGAATACATTCATCTGCAAAATATGTCGATTGCTACTATGAGTAATTTGTTTAGTTGAGGTTCAAATCTGAAAGAAAGAAACTTGGTCAACTGTGCATGTCCGAATGGTGAGTGAAATGTCCAGTTGTTTATTGTTTGTTTGTTTGTCAGTTGTGCATTCAGTGAGAAAAAATGCCTTGAAGGCAAGGGTAATTTTGAATGTTTTCACTGACTCAGTTTAGTTTAATCATTTTGCCCCATGGAAGACGATCAAGCCACTAGGACACAAAGAGTTACTGAGTGTTAGAGAATATGACAAAAATTATACTATTAAAGAGAGAGGTTAATAGAATTTATTTGGAAATCTAAACTTTGAAACAGATGTTTATAAGTTCTGACTACCTTCTATTTGAAAAAATGACAGGCAAAAAAAACTTTGAAGAAAAGGACAAAAAAATAATGATAGAAGGAAATAATTTTCAAAAGTTATGTTTAGAAAAAAAATTCTATCATTTCTCATTGTGTTCATTTTTTTCTTTTCCTTATTTTACACCAAGCAAGTCAATATTGCCACTAAAATACAAGGGATTACTGAGTATTAAAGAATATGAGAAAAAATATTAAGAAAAAAGAGCACTAAAAGAACAGGAAGTAGAAAGGCAGTAGATAATGACTGGCATTCCATTTAAATTTTTAAGATCAATGTCAACTGGGAAATAAGAAGTTGGAAGAGAGATCCACAAATAAGAAGTGTGATAGAAAAAACTGTTTGTATAGAACTTATGGTTAATCTATCCATTTCAACTGTAAAATGATGAGACCTTGCCACCAATCTAGTCAGTCAGCTAAGTGCCATGTGCGATACACGCTTTGGGCGATCATGTCTCGAAAGAGACATGACTGACTGGGCAGAAGATTATCCCGCAGTTGGTTGCCATTGCTTTCTGCGGTAGACTGGTTGCCGACCAAGGCTATAGAACCCAATCTGTCCTGCTATTTAACCCATAACTGGAAGGAATAGACGGATTAATACCTTTCCCAAGGGTATTTGCGCGCAAGTGAATGCAAGGAATTCAACTGGAATTCGAACTCGGTTTCCCGATTTCCCGATTTCTCGTTCCGAGCCGATAAAATCTCAGTACCATAGAGGGAAGTTTATCAGAACAATTATCATGAAAGTATTTATAGAAAAATCACAGGGAAGCTACATTATGGCAGTGGGAAAGTGACTGAAGCCGAGATCCAATAACATTGCAGATTTTTTGGATTTTATCAAGAAATGCTAAATATAATGCAGGAGCACCATACCAGATATTTTATTTCTTTTGTTTGATTTTTGAATAGCCATAGATTCTAATTAGAATTAGTCAATATTTTAAGGAACTAAAATTTTCTTAGAAAGAGGAAGATCTTAGAATGCAACCTACTTAATAGGGATCTTGGGAGGCAAACTTCTTAATAAGAATCTCAGGATGCAAGCTACTTAATTGGGATTTCAGAATGCAAGCTACTTAATAGGGATTTCAAGATGCATGCTACTTAATAGAAATCTAATGATGGAAGCTACTTAATAAAGATCCCAGAAGGCAAACTACTTAATAAAGATCTCAAGATGGAAGCTACTTAATAGGGATTTCAGAATGCAAGCTACTTAATAGAAATCTAAGGATGGAAGCTATTTAATAAAGATCTCAAGAGGCAAACTACTTAATAGAGATCTCAAGATGGGAGCTACTTAATAGAAATCTCAGGGTGGAAACTTTTTAATGGAGATCTCAGGATGCAATCAACTTAATAGTGATCTCAGGATGCAAGCTGCTTAATAGA
Organism: Ascarosepion bandense; assembly: GCA_037127315.1. Taxonomy (NCBI): domain Eukaryota; kingdom Metazoa; phylum Mollusca; class Cephalopoda; order Sepiida; family Sepiidae; genus Ascarosepion; species Ascarosepion bandense. Next base: position 436,363 of record JBBBDQ010000734.1, read on the forward strand.
GATCTAAGGATGGAAGCTACTTAATAAACATCTCAAGAGGCGAACTATTTAATAAAGATCTCAAGATGGAAGCTACTTAATAGGGATTTCAGAATGCAAGCTACTTAAAAGATAACTAAGGATGGAAGCTATTTAATAAAGATCTCAAGAGGCAAACTACTTAATAGAGATCTCAAGATGGAAGCTACTTAATAGAAATCTCAGAATGGAAACTTCTTAATAGAGATCTCAGGATGCAATTGACTTAATAGTGATCTCAGGATGCACTTGACTTAATAGAGATCATTAAATCAAGCATGTATGAGAATTTAACAATCTGGGAATAGCTTTATAAGATGACAGAAAATGTGACATATAATTTGCAAAAAGAGCCAATAGAAGTGTGAATGATGCCTTTTCCAAAGTTGAAGTCATAAAAGACAGGATAATTTACTTAAAAAGCAAAGACAAAGTGCTGAACAGCTCTGTACTATCAGTTCTCTTACAGGATAGTGAATGCATGGTAACAGAGGTGTTGTTCTACAGTAGAATGATGAGAATACTGTAGGTGAAACATGAGAAAAATAACAAGGAAGTTTTTTAGAAAAATTGAAACAAAAAGACATTATGGTTATAGTCAGAAAAAGATAATTGAAATTTTGTAGGTGCATAATGAAGAAAGAGAGCTTGGAGAATTTGATACTCACGGGGCATATTTAAGGCAAGAGGAACGGGACATATTTAAGGCAAGATGGAAACAGTGAATAAACAACCTCTCTAGTTTGTGTAAATGGATGGCAGAAGAGGGAGTGGGTGGAAGGGATAGTAAAAGATAAATATAGCCAAAAGCTACAAAGGATAGAAAGTAGTGGAGAGCTAAAAATGAAGAAAATCACTCAACAAAGAAAAAACTATCTTCTGTTGATATATAGTATCATTAAACAAATTATTTGTCTTTGAATTTTTTAATGTGGTGTATAAAATGTCAAAATAACAAAGACAATTTTGTTGGGATCATTAAATCTGAATTGCTTATTTGAAAACTGAGTAATTCATAATAAATGATTTTGGTTTGATTATAAATTAAAAACAAAGCTGAAACATTCATATGAATAAAAAATATCTCTATAATAATAAAAAAAAAAGACAATGGTTTGTGTAAAGCATTAGATGATCAAATAAAGTTCTTTGATGTTTTAACACACACACACACACACACACACACACATACTACCAGAAATAATTATTAGGCCACCCCATTTTTAAAAAAATGATGTATTTCATCCTATTTTTAGTATTTATTGCCAAGTGAATAATTGTAAATGAATATAAAATGGTTCTTTTGTTAATACTGCACAATAACATGTGGATCAAATGAATTTATAAATATTTAATAATTACCTATATTGCAGTTCCATCAATGGAAGAATGAAGAAAATGTTGGGTGATTCGGACGAGTTCATCTTTGCTTCCTTGCCTTTTAAAATTTTGCAAAGTAATAATAACAAAAGAATAATTCTATTTTCATAGACTAGCTCTGTGTACTGCTCCAGTAAATACTAGACTCCACATGCTCTTCTTTACCTTTGTAAGAGGCAGATCAGGCTGAAAATGAAGTACTGTTGCCATATTTGGGCAGGAGCTGCCCAGACCTCACTTTCCAGTCTAGGTAAAGTTCAAAAGCATCTTCAAGTCCCCTTGTTGGAGAAGAATTATTTTTCCACACTCCAACTCTCCTTCTCACAGGTGGAATATAGCAATTTTCTCCCTGCTCTGTTCCTACTACCATGGAAAGGGCTTGGACTTCACGGCTAGGATCTGCCATACCCCTTATATGTAGCAAACCACCCACACTCACTTCATATTCCATTAGTGAAAAGTAAGTTTCCCTAAACTGCTTCTTACTTTTAACCACTTCTCTATGGACCAATCTCCCAAAAGATTTTTTTCCCAATCACTACAATGTTGACCTGTTCAAATCTTAACTGTCAATTGTTATCTTCCCCTCCTATTTATATAAACTACCTCTGAACATAACTTTCTACCTTGAGTGACCTCCAGGCATTGTACAGGGTAAACGATACTGTAAAAGAAATGATCTTATATATTTCATTGATTTTTTGGTCAATGCATCGCAAATATTTCCCCAATAAAAATTACTAACTTTCTTTTCAGCCTGTGAACATATTTTGTTGGACAAAGACCTTTACCAGATCATAGGAGGAAATGGTCCATGACTAATTACATTATATTAATACCTTGCTTAGTTTTTGAAAAGCAACTTTTGTACTTCCTATATGCATCTGAATTTCAATGTCATACTTTTTGTCACCTGTTACTATACTATTCAGATAGTTCAAATGCTGCACCTGCTTAACTTTTATGTCTCTAAATATATAAATCACAACTTGAATTGTTTGTTCCGCATTCTATCTTTTTAGAGTTAATAATTGCTTTCATCAAATAATGTGTCTAATAATTCTTTTAGTTTCCCTCTGAATCTGTCATCAGCAAAATGTCATCTGCAAAGCATATATTACAAATTGTTTGTTCCGCATTCTATCTTTTTAGAGTTAATAATTGCTTTCATCAAATAATGTGTCTAATAATTCTTTTAGTTTCCCTCTGAATCTGTCATCAGCAAAATGTCATCTGCAAAGCATATATTATTCAGATTGTGTCCATTAATAATAAATCCCTGTAGGTTTTTAGTTCCCTTAGAATTGTTTCGATTAAATAAGAAAAAAAGACATCCTTTTACTTTTTTTTTTTTTTTTTTTTTTTAATCATATCACCCCAAGCAAGGCGGTAACGCCACTGATGTGCCAGGGGCTACATAAGAGTGAGAAGATTAGAAAAGAGAAAACCGGAAACCACATCCTAAACAGGAAACAAGGGATGAGCCTCTTCACCTGTTCAATAGACGTGGGTGGAGTGTGAACTGGGCGATAGTTTAGTCTATCTACTCCAATTGAAAAAAAAAAAAAAAAAAACAGTGAGAAGATTAGAAAAGAGAAAAACCGGAAACCGCATCCTAAACAGGAAACAAGGGATGAGCCTCTTCACCTGTTCAATAGACGTGGGTGGAGTGTGAACCGGGCGATAGTTTAGTCTATCTTCACTATGTTTTGTGCATTCACTAAACTCTCTCTCTTTTTCTTTCTCTCTCTCCCCATGCAAACTGTTTATTCCCAGTACAGGATATGAATTATTTGAATATCTTCTTTATGCAGATCATGCTTTACTAAAACGGATAACATCAAGAGGTCGCCTTCCTATAAATTGAACTCAGGTCTCATGGTCAGAAAGTGAACATTCTAATCACTAAGTTATGTAACCATCATATATAATGGCTGGCCACTCGTATTTGGGGATGCCTACAAGGGCAGTTAGCCAGTCCCTGTTGCAGATGTCTGCTCAGGCACATTTGCATTTGTTCAAAGAGCTCACCTATGGTTTATACTGCAATTATGCTGAGCAAACTTTAGTTACAGTTTCTGGGAGAGCACATTATCTAGCATGATCAACAGTCTGAACAAGGCCAACAGGCTCATACCCTATGTCACAATGACTAGAGATTTCATGTAAACACAACAATTGACAGCTTCCCAAAGGTTTTTGCCTCCCAAATTTCACTCACAGAGCTTTGGTCAATCTGTGGAGTGTGGCATTCAGGCACTTTCCAAAGGTACTGAAAATGGGGATTGCCTCTGCAGTACTGATAAAATCAAGAAGTCACCTTCCTGACAAATCCACCATGGTGAGATTTGAAGCTGGGCCACATGATCAGAAAATGAATGCTCTAACATACATACACACACATTTTTATATGCTTGCATATAAATTGTATATAAATATATATATGTTTTGTGTGTGTGTGTGTGTGTGTGTGTGTGTGTGTAACACTATTTTAGCCTGGCCGGAACGAAAGAAATTATATCAGTTTGTATCATTAATTATTACAGATCAAAGATCAAACGGAAGAACTTATATTAGTTCGTATTATTAATTTTTATCGAAAAGAACCAACTGGAAAAATTTGTTCTGCTCCAATATGAAAAGAGGAAATAAATTTACTCTATTCCAATATGAACAGAGAAAAAAAAAGGAGAATTGCAAACGAGCTGGAAATATATATATGAATTAAAATATTGCAGGTGTGATTGTTCTATCAGTCGGCCATTACTGACAAGCGTAAAAAGCATGACTAAGAGAGGTTCCCAGCTGATGAAAGTGAAAATTTTATTGCTTCGTGTTTTTCTGACAAACCCATGCGGAATATGATCAAAACATGGCCGTAGATTGTCACAGAAAAAGATTTTGCGTATCCATGCTTCTTTGACATGTGCAAAGGTTACGTTTGATAGTTATGAGAATTAACTAAATTGAAATTTCCCTGAGAAAAGAATTGGAAGCATAAAGGTCCCGCCCAAAATGGAAAGAAGACAGAAAGAAGAGACGTCATAAAAATATCGTTATTCAGTTGGCTGCGCCAAAAGGAAAGAAGACAGAAAGAAGTAACTCCGCCCCAAAGCTGGGGGCGAGAATGATTTCATTGACTACAAGGGCCAGAAACTAGACACCCAGTGTCCGTCGTGCCCCGCACCAGTAAAGTAGGAACAAGCATAAAGTAGGGACAAGCATGCAGAGTCCTGAGAGGGCCACAGAGTAGAGTCCAGTCGGCTATCATCTCAGAGATGTAACGACAAAGATAGGCGCCAAGATATTGGGCGCCCACCATTGGGCAGGCCGCCTCCTATAATGCTTCTGGCTGAAGATGTACAAAGACAGAAGTAATTGCCACGCCGTTGGGTGCCAACCGTAGAGAAGCCTGCCACCGACCAAAAAGAATTAAAGACAGACAAGAAGTGATTTTGCAGTTAAAGTCTTGAAACGGTCAAATCAAAGTTAAAGACAGACAAGAAGAAATTTTGCAGATAGATTTGAGACCCAGTTCGGATCGAAGAGCCAGTCCGAAGTACGGAACCGAAGACGTCTTACCGCCGCTGTCAGCCTTATCCACCACACTAAAAGACAATTCTTCGGCAGTTTCCGTAAAGCTTCGGTGTGAAACGAAACAAAGACATTTTGAATCGTCACAAACTTAAAACTCCGATTGGAGTGAAGTGATATCGCCAACCAGAGACTTTAATTTAATGATAAGAGGAAAAACGCTTTACAAATTACTACTTAAATGTGGAATGGGTCGTTCCATTCCGTTTTTTCGTCACATGTATATATTTAGTTTTAGTGCAAAAAATTTGTCACTTTAACTGAGCAGGTTCATGACGACTTCAAAGTTTCAAGAGAAGACCGATATGATGTCTTCATTTGTTGGGGCTGTGTTTTTTTTGTCTATGTTAAGTCCCAGACCCCTTTTTTATTTATAAGGAGCTTGGTGTAATTTGATATTTTCTGGGTGCCGTCCAATATGTGATTGTTTGATTTTCTTTTTCTTTGATTTTCTTTTTCTTTTTACTTCTTTTATTTTTATTGTGCAGGTGTTTGATTTCTTTTTAATTCTTTATTTATTTCTTTTAATCGGTGACTGCTTAAATGTTTTCTACTGAATAAAAATCTGCTTGTAAAAAATAAATTTATAAAAATACTTGTTATCAGTAAAATTACTAAAACAACAATAGCCTTTGCCCAAATCTATCACAACTCAACACTGTATAACACATCACTCCATAAGTCCCGGGCCTGACATGTAGATGGTGCCACTAATAAAAATCCATATGATTTTTATGAAGTACTAACCTTCAAATGGCACGTGACAAAATTTGAGCCCAATCGGATTATTAGTTTACAAATTACAGTTAAGTGATTTTACTGTTGCAAATTTTCAAGACAATAGAAAAATTTACATTTCGAGTGTCGATAAAGTATTGCTTTCAGATGGGAAAAATACCGTTCAAGCAAAGCAATGGCTTGATAAGTGTTATTTGGACTCTGCTCTGTCGGAAACAACGCTTAAGAGGTGGTATGCTGACTTTAAACGCAGTTGTACAGGCACAAATGATTCTGAAGTTCAGGTCCCCCAAAATCGGTAGTTGTCCCGGAAAACGCCAAAAAGATTCACAAACTCGTTTTGGTCGATCGTAAATTGAGGTTACATGAGATAGAAGAGGAGTTGAACATATCAGAAGGCAGTGTATTCACCATGTTGCATGAAAATTTGTCAATGAGAAACCTGTGTTCAAAGTGGGTGCCACATTTGCTCACAGTCGAACAAAAACATCAACGCGTCGGTGATTCAGATCGTTGTTTGCAACTGTTTCAACGCAACAAGAAATAGTTTTTGTGTAAATATGTGACAATGGATAAAATAGGGATCTACCAATTCATTCGGGATCAAATCGGTAGTCAACGGAGTGGACAGCAGCAGGTGAAAGCCGTCAAAAGCGACCAAAGACGCAAACATCAACTGGCCAGGTTTTGGCCTCCGTATTTTGGGATGTGCAAGGCATTTTGTTCATCGATTATCTTGAGAAAAAAGAACCATCAATAGCGAATATTATATAGCATTATTGGTGAGTTTGAAGAAAGAAATCGCCAAGAAACAAGTCAATCGGAACGATGGAAAGACTACATGAATTGCTTCCACATCCGCCCTATTCTCCAGATCTGACTCTCAGTGACTACTGGCTGTTTGCAAATCTCAAAATAATTCTCCAGGGAAAGAGATTTGGCTCCAATGAAGAAGTGATATCGGAAAGGGAGGCGTATTTTGAGGCCAAAGACAAACCGTTCTACAAAACACGGCATCACATTATTAAAGAAGTGTTGGAATCAGTGTGCCACTCTAGAAGGAGACTATGTTGATGAATAAAGTCGAATTTTGCCTAAAAGTTGTTGTTTTATGAGTTAGGCCCGGGATTTATTGAGTGATGTGTTATATACATATATATATATATATATATGTGACCTGCTTACCGACCACTTATTTATATATATATGGCCATCAAAATTTCTGTCGTTGGAGCAACCTCTCTTTCTGTTTTTAATATATATATATATATTAAAACAGACGACAGAAATTTTGATGGTCGCGTAAATATAAATAAGTGGTCGATAAGCAGGTCACAAAGTTCATGTACGTGCGTGTTTTATTTATTTATTAATTTTTCTCACTCACACGTTACATCTCTTCCGTTTTGGGAATCACCTTTCGTTCGCAAAAACATTTTTTTTACAATGACTTGCGAAATTTGATTTCGTCTTTAAACTTTAAAATTGTTTTCAGCGATTTTGATTTAATTCTATGGATCATCTATTTCTTTTTCTTGTTGTTGGAATACTATTTTTGCAATGGTTCCTGAATTTTTTTTATTTTTTTTAGCGCGTTTGAATTTCGTGTGTCTGTATATGTGTCTTATATTTTTCTAGTTGTTTCGTTGAGGAAAGGCTTCTATTTTTTAATAAATATTTCTTCCTGTACCATGAGCGTGTCATAATCTGCATTTTGGTAGATAGGCATTACTCTGAATTCACCTCCACTACATTCGTGTAATTTTGGGGAAACGTAGAATTTCCTGTTATTGGCTAGTTTAATGTTACGCCTGTGCAGGGCTATTTTTTTTATTCAGGCGTTGTGTTGCCCCCACGTATATTTTTGTGCATTCATCGTATCTTAGAGTATAAATCACGTTTTTAGAGTTGCAGCTCAGATTTGTTTTTATTTTGAATTAGATGTTTTTTGGAACTTGAAGTAGTTGCCTTCTTATATTATGTTGCATACCCCATATCTTTTTTTGTTACATTTTGTGACCCTCTGTGTGTTGCTGGAATTTTGATGAGGTTAGGATGTTTTTTTAAATTTTGGATTTGGTGTTTGCTTTTAATTATTTTAGTTGTCTTTAAGATTTCTTTTTATTTTATCACTTTGTGTCCAGAAAAGAATACACTTTTATAAAGACAAGAAAACTTAAATAAAAAGCTTCATCTTAGGGCTTTGTCAGACATCTTTAACAAACCCTGAATAAATGAGGGATTATGCCCAAATACACAATATATATATATATATATGACTAATATATTATGCACTCATTACGATTGAGCTCTCTAGAGAGGGAAACTTTAAAAACAGTTACCACTTCTGCGATTTATGTGCTACATTTCAGCAATGAATTGAGTTTTCTCGATAACTGGGGCATGTATACACTGCTTGTATATAACACGCTAAAAGTTCCCTTCTCTCATTCCATGTGCCTATGGCTTAGGGAGTAGTGACTCCAACTGACACCAATCAGTCGAGTTTCGATCCCAGCTAGAAGCAAGTGGATGTCTAGCCATGCTGATGAGCTGTGGATACAGCAAAACAGGTTTGTATGTGGATGACTAATATATATATATATATATATATATATAATGTAAATCATTTTCACCAAAGTTACTGAACATTGTCTGATGACAAGATAAAAACTTTAAATCTTGGAACAGAAATTTCTGTGTCATAATCTAAAAAATATTTTTATAAAAAAGAAATATTATGCTCTACATTGTATTGAGCAATTTATTTTTAAAAGTAAATCCCAAAGAACACTGAACTTTAAACCTGTTGGTCTCTTTATATATATATATATATATATATATATATATATATATATATATATATATATATATATATATATGAATAAAGCCAATCGGAAAATTTATCTTAGCTGACACATTTCATCTTCTGATGGACATTATCAAAGCAAATGTTATGATTTTATTTTGTAACAAGTATTTACAAAAGTAAAATGCTGTTTTTTTTTTAAATTTAAAAATATGTTGTAATGTCATAAAAGTAAATGCTTATTTCAGGAGACGTCTTTATTATTTTATTATTTTCAAATCTCAGAACAAATTTTCCTTATTAAAATTTAAATGCATTCTTAAGTTTTAGTTATTCTACAATTGTGCCCTGAAGTTGAAAAAATGATTCAGAGACACTAATCTAGATACATAGGATGCCATAAATTTAATTTTAAAGCTATGCATCCCTGAGTTTTTCTTATATAATTATAGTTGTTGTTTGCTTGAATTTCTCCTACATATAAATGATATCATCAATAAAAACAATATTTAGTCTAAAATAGTCTTCTTGAATGACAAAAACGTACTTGTGTTACATAGGATTTTTTTTATTTTGTTATTCAACTACTCATAAATACATTATAATAGCTACGCATCCTTACATAGACTATTGTTTTGCCATAGATTGTTAAACAATACCCTGAATAGAAGCACCACATGGAGGCCTTTATTAATTCTGCGAAGAAGACAACTGGCATTATAACTAACATGGCATTATTTACTTAACTTGAAAAATATTCATCTAGGTCATTTGGAAACCTAAATTTTGTCACAGATGTTAGCAAGTTCCCACTACCCTCTATTTGGGGAAATGACAGGTGAAAAAACATTGTTTGAAGAAAAGGACAAAAAATTATGATGGAAGAAAATAATTTTCAAAATATATTTTTCGGAAATAAAATTCTACAAATTCACTCAGTGTTAATTTCTTCTTTTTTTATCATCTCACCCCAAGCAAGACAATAATGCCACTCAGATGCAAGAGGTTACTGAGAGATAGAGAATATTAGAAAAAAAACTTATTAAGGAGAGAGAACAATAAAAGAACAAGAATTAAGAACAGAAGATAATGATTAACATTGCATTTAGAACTCATCATTAAAATGCTGGGAAAATGGTTGGTTCTTTATACTGCTCCAGTAAGTACCTCACTCTTCCTGCTAGCATCTATATTTACAAGAGCTATCAACCCAAACCTCAAGTGGAACTCACCACTAAAAATTCTGGGAAAATGGTTGGTTCTTTATACTGCTCCAGTAAGTACCTCACTTCTCCTGCTAGCATCTATATTTACAAGAGCTATCAACCCAAACCTCAAGTGGAACTCATCACTAAAATTTCTGGGAAAATGGTTGGTTCTTTATACTGCTCCAGTAAGTACCTCACTCTTCCTGCTATCATCTATATTTACAAGAGATAGATAAAGCAGAAAATAGAGTACTCCAGTCAAATATGGGACTGAGCTGCCTAGTTTTTACTTTCCAGTTGTCCTTGTAGGTAACAAATTATTTCTCCCCCTATCCAGCTCTTTCTGACAAACAAGACATTGCAAGTCTCTCACTGCTCTATCACTATCTATATACTCTGTCACTATTTCCATGGAGAGTGTTCAGATGAACTACACACCTTAGTATCACCAGTTCTAACTTTCATGGCTAAGACCTGCCATACCATGCATATGGTAGTGAACCACCCTTCATATCCCTCATGGTGAGTTGTAAATTCTACTTAAGTAGCTTCTTCCCAAGAACCAAACCGCTACCTTCCCTGATCACTACGATCTTAACCTGTCTATGATTAACTGTTATCATCTACACATATCTGCATAAACAGTAATGCTTACTCTGTAACCTTCAACATTGGATGACCCGAGGGCCTTGTACAGGGTGAACACCTTGGTAGAAAAGAAAAATGTTTCACTCTATAGCCTGATATCACCAACAGTATGAAAATGAGTATAAAAAGAATAAAGAAAGAAAGGGGGCGAATAAAGTGCTCTTTTTGTTTGCACAGCCCAGGTTGGTTTCTTTTATTCGTGGATTATTTTAGTAAGAAATTGTTTTAATCGTATTCCAGTCTTAACACTCCTCATTTATTGGTTTTCTGTATAAATCGTCTTTTTTTCGTTTTATTTATTGATAACGTTTTCCTTCTGATGAAATATTAGCTGAAAGAAAAATCGAAAAAGGGGAAAAATGAAAATGCTGTGGTGCCTTTTCAACTCAGTATATATATATATATATATATATATATATATATATGTGTGTGTGTGTGTGTGTGTGTGTGTGTGTGTGTGTGTGTGTGTGTGAAAAGTGTATGTATAGTTATGAATATCAATATATATATATATATATATATATATATATATATATATATATATATATGCAATTTGTTATATATATTATATTGTTTACATATATATGCGTGGTATATATATATATATATATATATATATATGTCTGCGTCTGTCGTGACGACATATTTTCCCCCACTTCCACAAAAATACACGAATATAACCAATAAAAAAAAAAATTAATCAGTTTGTCTGACGATCGCAAAAGCGTGAAACCCAGGGTTACAAACTCACACCTATCTATATTAATATATATATATATATATATATATATATATATATATAGTATTGTAACTAAGTTGTAGAACTCGTAGGTTTTTTAACCTGTTGTTCATGCATTTACATTTATAAGGAGTGCTTTATGAAAGCACTAAAAAAAAAAAAAAAAAAAAAAAAAGAAAATATATATATATATATATATATATTGGCTCACTATAACGAGACTGACTCCAAATTTGGTATAAAAAATACTACTCTAATTAAAAGAGAAAATCAATTCACTAAAAAATGTTTACAAAGAAATTTAGTCGCTAGTTCATTCACCGTAAATTTGCGTCCAAAGTTCTTACAAAGTTTCACCATTCTTGACAGATCTTCTGCTATCACAATGAGAGATATTTATGTACAAAACTAACAAAAGTGATGGAAACAAAAAGAAATAAAATCTAAATGACATACACGATAGGTGGTGGTGACACTTTCAGTACAATCTGTAAACTTTTAAATCTAGTACCATACATGAGGTGATTACAGGTCAATAACTGAAATTGCTTCTAGGCAGGGACAAAAGAGACAAAAACTTTTGACTCCAGTCATTATTGTTCCCACTCCCCAATATTTCCCTGCCCACAAAAAATGGGTGGCAGATGATCTATACAGATAAAAGAAGAAGAAAAAAAAAAAGAAAAAAAAATTAACTGGCGAGTGTGATAAAAGTGTGCTAATATTTCGCTTCTTCCCCTTGCCTACCTGTAAATTACGGGAGTGAGCTGTAAGGTAAAGCGTTGAAATCTTAAGAACACTTGTTCGTAAACTATTTGATCATGCTACAGAAGAGGTCTCGGTGACCTCGTGATTATTTGCCTGTTAAAAAGGATTGGCTCAATATATATATATATATATATATATATATATATATATATATAAAGAAAAGAAAAAAGGAAAAAATATGCCATCATCTAAACACTTGTCCACAATTAGTAATTTTTTACTGATGGGCCTAAAAAGAGGGACAAATCCAAATCGGTATTTTTTCTTTCTTTTCACCAATCATTTTGTTATTGCTAAGTATATATATATATATATATATATATATATATATATATATATATATATATATATATAAAGGACACTAATCAAATATACTTTATAATCAAATTCTTTTTGACTAAGTCATGAATAATTTCCGTTTTTATTTATCAGATTTGTATTTACAAAATAAAGTTAGAATTATAGTTTATTATACAATTATATATTGACCATTATTTGCAACGACTCATTGCCATTTTGATACCTTTTGAGTAAAATTTTTGATGTGAATAAGTTTTCGACAAACTCTTGAATCTGACTTTCATTAGAGAAAGTTTTTGGGTTCTTTTCTGTTAATTCACCCCAAATAATGTAAAGTTACTCATCACAAATATTAATTCACCCCAAGAAATTATCAATTTTAAATCAAAGTTTTTTTTTCAATTAAATTTTTAGCGCTCTTTTGAAATTATCAATTTTAAATTAAAATTTGTTTAGCTTGTCTTGTCACAACTCCGACCCTCAAAATGACAATTTACCAAAAATCAGGGAGTTATTCACATTTCTTAAAGTGTAGATATTTGAGGTACTTAGAAAGATTTCTTTTTTTACAACTTAAAAAAGTAAGAAAAAAAAATTGTCGTGTTCATCGGATGAGCGCGAATGCAGAACCCAAACTAAGAAATAATGCACTAGAATCGCCAAGATTCAGGGCGATCGCAAAGGTCAACCCAACCAGAGTGCAGTGGAAGGGCCACGCTCCGGGAGAATTTGGTGTGAATTTTAGAAAGTATAATTTTTTTATTTTTATTTTGGGGTGAATTAATATTTTGGATTCAATTTTTTGTTTCCCAACAAAACGTTTTGAAGTGATTGTGAAAGGTAAAAATCATTTAGTCCAAGGTCCGGTCAAAATGACGTGTGGAGTAAAACAAACCAGCCGAGTTCCAAAATTTATTCTTGTGCTATTCTTGCTAAACTTTGTATTATCATGGAGAACAATATTTTTAATCCACTGTATATGCTGCCACCACCGTACAAAAACTAAGCTATATTAGTATACTATGTTATATTAGTATAAGATATTAGTGTTATATTAGTGTTATAATATTATATTATATATTAGTGTTAGTATTAGTAATTCTATCTTATATTAGTATACTCTAAAATTGAAGAAAGTGATAATTGGTTGGTGCCAGGTCAGAGGGCAGATAGAGCAGAAGAGACCAATCAAGCTCCTAAATTTTCCTGCTGCACATAAACTTGCATTGTTATAGTGAAGAAAAACATTTTTCTTTTAATCCACTGTATATACTGCTACTATCATGCAAAAACTAAGGTATATTAATGTACTACAAATTTATTCTTAATTGCCATGTATGATTAGTAACTAGGAAGATACATAAAAATATGCCAAATTTTACAAAAAAAAACAAAAAAAAAAACAGAAATTTTTCATGACATAGCCAAATAAAATTTGATTATGTAATATATATGATTTGTTTATATATTCTATTTCCACATAGCAATGACAATATAACAATATTTTTTTAATCCAAAGTATATGCTGCCACTGCCGTTCAAAAACTAAGGTGTATTTGTGTACTCTAAATTTATTCTTAACTACCATGTATGATTATTAGTTTAGGACAACCAGTGATAAACGCTTGGGCGTTCGTGTTTCTTTTGATTCATGACCGACTAGGCATTTGTTTGTTTTTTCCCGCAATGGATTGCCGTTTGGTTGGTTGTTTTATTTGGTTGTTTTGTTTTTTATGGCAAATATTGGACTGGGGTAAGAAATGGCTAGTAAATTTTAATGCTTCTAAAACAAAGCTACTCTCAATTAACCATCATCGACAATCTCACCTACCTCCCATTAGCATGGACCAGGCTTGCCTCCCAGAGAGTAAAACACTACGCCTCCTTGGTCTCACACTTTCAGCGGACCTCAAATGGAATGACTATATCGAATCCATTGCTAAATCCGCTGCTATGAAAGTCGGTTCTCTGTGTAGGGCCCGGAAGTTTTTTCCGTCTAAATCTATCCTGCACATATATAAATCTACCATCCGCCCGTGCATTGAATACTGCTGCCATATTTGGTCGGGTGCCCCTGCTATTCTCCTCGGGCTTCTCGATAAGGTTCAGAGGAGGGTCTGTAATGTGATAGATACCGACTTGGCAGACCGCCGGCAGTCTCTCTCCCACCGGCGCGACGTGGCTTCCCTTGTGTCTCTTCTATAAATACTTTCACGGCTTCTGCTCCGATGAACTTAGATCACTAGTGCCCCCTAACTACGAATTTGAACGAGATACTAGATTAGCAACTAGATCCCACCCATTTACAGTGAAACCGATAAAATGCAACCGTAACTTCTACTCCTACAGTTTCTTTCCTCGCACTTCCCGGACTGTGGAATTCTCTTCCACACAATTGCTTCCACGGCGGCTACAATCTCAAGGAGTTTAAATGTAAGGTCAACAGACACCTCCTAACACACTAACCTGCTCCCATTCTATCAAACACTCTTCCCATCTGCCCAACCCTCATCCTCGGTATCCTTACTCATCTGTCACCTTCCTCCTGGCATTCCCTATGTCTAACCACTCCTTCTCTTTACCTTCCCCTATGTAGCCCCATGCGCAATAGTGGCAGTGGAATGCCTTGCTTGGGGTGAGATGAAAAAAAAAATCAACCTCGGCGGGTCATTTATTGCCAACTAAACATTATTTATTGCTGGTAATACCTTTTTCTTTCAACAATTTATTGTTGTTTTTATATAGGTTTTTGTGTCTAGTAATACATTTTTCTTTTCGAGTATCAAGATTCATTGGGATTTGTTTATTAAGGGCAGGGTCCCCAAGTCCTACCCTTGTTATTTAACCCATAACTGGAGGGAAGGGAAGGGACGGATTAATACCTTTCCCAAGGGTACCAGTGCTTAAGTGAATGCAGGGTATTCAACTGGAATTCGAACTCGGCTCACCGATTTCTCGTTCCGACCCGACATCCACTGCACCACAACGCACGTCCGTCTCTATACTCTATCCAGGGAGAAATTCTTGTGCACATAATGAGGAAAGAAAGCTTAGAAAATCTGATACTCACTGGACAAACTGAAAAAACACATAACCAACTAAGTTTGCTTGAATAAATGGATAAAGGAACAAGCTTTGAGAGAGATATAAAAAGAAATTTATTAAGAGCTACGAAAGACAGAAAATTGTGAAAAGCCATGATCGCCTACGTCCTGAAGGGACACGGCACACAGAAAAACGCCATTGAGAGCAATATTTTTACTTATTTAATTTATAGCAGTAAAATAATATGTTTATTGGAGTTTTTAAAATAATTTATTACTATTAAGTAAATTTTTATTTTAAGACACATTCAATAAATTAAAATATATTTTCACTTCTGACTCTTCATTGACATCGTTTCAACGTTTTCCTATGACTTTTCCAAAATATCTATTCTTGACTTTTCTCTGTGATATTTTCCTATGAATTTTTCATTAACTTTTCCTTTGTTTTTTTTTTTCTATAAATTTTGTCTTTTTCTTGTTACGTTTTTCATGGCTGACTTTTCCTATATTTTTTTACTTAATGTACTATGATTTTTCCTACGATTTTTTCTTGATTTTTCCTTCGACGTTATCTTTAATTTTTTCAAATGACATAAAATTCTGTCAACTGTGCAAGGCTCTGCTTATATCTACCGTTTTGCTGACATGCTCAAAGAAAAAAAAAGCAATACAATCCAGAATTTTCACCCAATAGCACCCACTCCCGCCTAAAGAAACAAAAAAACTGGAGTTGATTTGAGCCTAAAAAAAGACATAAAAGCCCATCAAAGGAATATTTGACAGTTGGACGGCATCTTGGCCAGAGTTCACAGACTTCGTCGGAATGCGACTTCCAATCTCAAGAGACATCAGACTCGGCCGAGTAAGTTACAACTCATCCTCCCTCTTTTTTCATACGCCTCAATGGACTTATTTCTTTTTTTCGTGCGGGAGACATCTACACTGATTTTTAATGTTTTACCCCTCTCAAGGATATTTTCACGTAAGTGAATGTAACGAATGAATTCGAATCGAACCCTGCTCTCCGGTTTCTCATTCCGATCCGTAATAACATGAGCACATAAAAGGTTCTGAAACAGTCACCAATAAAGCTACTGACTCACTTCGGTGATCAGCCGAGAAGCGGTGTTTCAACGTGACATGGCTGAAAGCCATATTACTCATTATGTGAGTACTATAGCTTCCGGACATAGTACTTACATTGTGTTTTTACACTTGATTATTGTAAGTATTGTAATATAATCAATTAAAAATTAAGAACAATGTTTCTCGAAACCTGCGTAAAATTACATTTTACAAGTACCTTTATCAAATTAAAAGCAAACTAAAATCAGAAAGAGTACAACATAGATAGATAGATAGATAGATAGATAGATAGATACTTAAAACATTTTTCTTTATTTTCTGGTTACTGCGAACCATTGCTTTAAAACAAGCAACAGGACACCCAAGTGAGTGTAGGCCATTATGACAACGGATTATAACAGAGGAGTGGGTGAAAAAACAAAACAAATCAACAACAAAGAAACACCTTGATGTCACCCAGAAAATTTCATGTGTATCTCTAAACCTATTCAGAAGACTATCAACAATTAATTGGTCGAATAAGAAAAGACGTTAAAGAACAAATATTATTTCTCCATGTTCCCAGACCAAAATGAGTGCAAATCGGAGGCGGGCATGTATTAATCCTCCATGGTGCAGGGCTGATGAGAAATTTAAGTCAGTGGAAAATCTGTGTTGGACTGTTGACTCACTTGACAAGTATTTTTTAAAAAAATAATTAACTGGACTTGCGTGTTTTCTGCCTGGCTCTCGTAACAATTATTGTTGTAAAAAAAAGAACAAATTTTATCCTGGGTCGTGTGTATTCATGCGAGTGAATGAGTCTGTCTGCTATGTATAAATATATATCTTACTTACTTACTTACTGTATACAACCTGTCATTACAGATCTGAGTATGCACACGTGTATTTTTGTCTTATGTGAATACTATATATATATATATATATATATATATATATATATATATATATATATATATTCATTCTGAATTTTTAAAATCTAATGTATGATTTTTTGTCCTTGCATGCGTATCATAAGTAGATATGTCCCTTTGGGAAAAGGTTAAGAAACATATTTACTTTCTTTGCATATATACTTACGACGTAAGCCTTACGTCGTTATTATTTCCTCAGGTTCAAACCAGGTACCAAGTGATTGTCACTAAATATCGATTGAGTTTGAGAACGAATTTCTTCAAATTTCCAGAACCTTCCCGTGTATGTTGTAGTGAGTCCAAATAAAAATAAAATATATAAACAGAAATAAAAAGGATTCAAATTAAAATAAGACATTTGCGCATTCCTTCTCTCTCTCTCTCTCTCTCTCTCTGTAAACTTCTCTTTCTATGCTTCTCTTGTAGCGAACAAAGCAAGTTTTAGATTTAAAAATTGAAATGCTATGCACTGACTCGTTGAATTTGTTAGAAATAAACGAATTTACTCGAATATACAAACTTTGCTTAGCACACACGCAAAAGCGAATCTAGAAACTAAACTCGTGAAATTTCACACCTCGATGCGAAATGTTTTTCGAGCAATAGAAAACTAGGAAACATCTAAAAACAAAATTCAAATAATCTTCAATTATCAGAAACAAAGTCTTTTTACGGACTCTTTTCGCGAGCCGACGAGAAATTTGTTCGTCGTCTAATGGAAAGGCCAGAATCAAATTCAGGAGTGACTTCCCAAATGACCTTTTCGAGCCCTACAAACGAAATAAAATACGGAGCAAATTCGACTGTCGCCAGAGCGTAATTAACACATACTCTTGACAAACGTCGATCAATCGTTATTATTATTGTCTTTATCGTTCTTCCCTCACCTCTATTATCTCTATCTCTCCAACCTCCTTCCGTTTCATCGTTCACCCCATCTGTCTCTTTTTATACTTGATAACCGAACGGAACCCTTTAAGACTGGGAGAATACTTTAAAGACATTCCTACCCAAAGATAACGCTCATACATACATACATACATACATACATACGTTTCTGCCTAATTACACGAATCCGCACAAATTACTACTACAAACTCTTGATACCCTTAACTTCTTAATACTGTTTCTCATTGAACATTAACTTCTACCAATCCATGTTATTCTTTTCTATTTATAAATTTCTATTTAAACATACAAAAGTTATACTTTTATTTTTCCACAAAACCACCTTCTGACAACCGTCTGATATCCTTCTGATAATTATGGATAAAACCTGTAAGCTGTAGGAAGTTTGGTTATGTTTCACACAAGGCCAATTCAATAAACATTCAACCATCTCACTACTGCTTCTCTCTCAACTAATGAGATGGCAACCCTCAAATAAAAAGAAGTAGAGAAGACTGAACACGGACGAAAAAATATCGTAAGTTTGCAGAATGAGAACTAATTTGTGATTGAAACAATACCAAAACTCAGGGAGGTTCTATGCATAAGTTCCACTGTAAAAAAAGTGAAAGAGAAAGGAAAAGTAAAAAATAACATAATTTGGGCCAAGCAAAAAAAAAAAAAAAAATGACGCAAAGAGATTTGATGTTAGACAAAACTAATGTTAGCGACAAATTCTCAAGCCTGGTCAAAGTAATATAAACCTAACGCCTCTGGGCTAGATCCAGATGGGATGAGAAGAGGACAAGCAAAAGAACATTATAGCATGGAAATCAACCATGTCATGTAAAGAGATAATTAAGAGGGCGACTGCTAATAATATTTCTGCTTTGCATAGGGCCAAGAAAAACACGTGAGACAATGACCCATTTAAAAGATGTTTAAGACTACGATCAAGTGCTGACTTCCAAATTCTTAAATACTGGGCCGAAGCAGACATTTCTACAGACTGCTACCAAGATCCGCCTTATTAATGAACTTTTTGCTACGTTGAATTGCCAAAGGACTCACTCATCAGTGTAAAAAAATAAATAAATAAAAATAAAATAAAATAAGAATATATTATTAATTTTAAATTCTTGAGTCAGTTTGTTTTATTTCCAAATTTTCGATGAAATAATTATCTTATCACCAATCCACGCTGATGAATTTCTGACATGAACATATTTACCACAATGTCATGGTTTTTCCTTTCATCTCAAGTTTCATCTACAGCAGGGGTGAGCAAGTAAGTTTGAGAGTAGGGTTAAAGGGAGACAACTCATGACTACCAGAAGCAGCTTTGCACTAGGAATGAGAATGATATACCCCAGTGATTTTATTAAAGGGTTCAGTTCAAAATTCTGAGCACCTGAAAGAGGCTGAAGCATACAACAGAAGAAACGTTATAAAAATGGCAGTGAAGATGAAGACAATAGTCTGAATAATGTAAATAGTGTAAATACTACCTCATCTCAGAAATATAGACAAATACTGAGAGAGATATATATTCATGTGAAAAGTTGTAGTGGCGATATTTGAGGGCTATTTCCCATAGCTCCACCAAAAGTGCTTGTTTGTGGGGGGGGGGTCTTTCAGTCTATAAAAAGGTAATCATATTCTATCTCTTCCCCTTTTTGCCTTTTTTAAACTCTTTCACCCAGATGTATTTGACGAAAATAAAGAATGTTGCCGATGAGGTGCATTTGCTTTTTGGTTCTCTGTTGACTTTTGAACTCTATCAAGCACACACATACAAACATGTGTCTATCACACATCACACATGCTTGTTTCAGTCACACACACACACACACACACACACACACACACAAGCAATCACATTCTTCTTATAGTTAGTTTTAATTTTTCTCTTTTCATTACAATTGTCTATCCAGATAATTTCTTCGGTTAATAACATGTATTGTCATTTGCTTTAAATTCATTGTTTTGTGGCTTTTTTTTACCCAGACTCACATTGAGTATGCCACTATTTTTTCTGGAATAAATGTTCCAGGAACCCGTACATATTTACTATACAATGTACACAGAATCATATCTAAAGTGTTGATTCCTACAACATAATGGTGACGAATTTCTACACAAACACACTAATATCTGACTATATATTATTATGAGTTTTTGTTAACAGTATATTGATAGTATTGTGTGTGACAATAGGGCTCATGGGGGAGTAAGAAGCCCTCTGGAAGAGAGGCAAGATATGTCTTGTCACTACAGTATTCTATGGGTGAAGAGTGAAAGAAGAGAAAGAGGGTTTGTCCTCTTTCCTTTACACTGCTATCAAACATTAGGAGAAGTCTTCTGACAGCCAAGGTGGTTTCATCCCTTTGAAATGGTTGGTATGTCTGGATTTCAGAGTTCCAGTATTTTTTACTCTTTTTTTATTTTCTTGAACAGTTACAAATTTTTATTCATACCATGTGTTTACAAAGTCAAACACAAATATTTTGAATAGTTCTCTGTGAATCAATATTCTTACTCTTTCATGCCTGTTTGCACACCTTGTCATGGTGTAATGGTTAGCAAACTTGTGTCAACGGTAATTATGTTATAGTGAGTTCAATCCTCACTGGGTACCCCATAATTTTGACTTTGTGACATATCTAATCAATGCTTAGAAAATTGCCTCTCTCATGCCTGCTTGTTTGTTTTATATTCTTTTTGAGTCATCTTTCTGCAGTCACTTAAGTTTTACAATCTCAGCCATTTCTCCACAAAGGCACTACTATTTTTCTATTTTTGTTTCTATGTTTTGTCAATCTTTGTTTTGACATAATTGGTTATGATGCACTTACTATGTACTTTAATGATCAGATATTTCATTTCTCAGTTTAGGTATCCTCTGCAGAACCATGTCTAGATGTTTTCATTTTCAATAAGATTTATTATTCAACACGGATTTTTCTTTTCTGTTTTTTCTTTACTTGTTGTCTTCCTTACTGCTTCCTTGTTTCTTTACATTTGTCAATTGCTTCACTGTTTTCAGTGGTTGTCATAATTCCTTTCTTGCTCTGTTATTTCATAACTCTTGTTATCATCAACTGAATTCAGTCTGTAATAAGTTGTAATAAGTTGTAATAAACTATAGCACAGATATTGACACAGATGGTTGGCTGTAGAGAAGATATGTAGTAGTAGTAGCTAACAGTCTAGTAACAGCAGCAAAGTGTTATAAACTCATACTTAAAAAAACCCTATTTTCTTTCACCTAAAAGTGCTCCTCTAGAGCAGGTTATGCAAGTAGTACATTTCTTTTTTCAGAATGGTCGGTTCCCTGTACCACTCAAGTAAGTACCTCTACCTTTAAAAGAGCCAGACAAGCCAAGAATAGATTACTGTTGCCATATATGGACGGGAAATGTACAATCTTCACTTTCCAGTCTTGACAGAGTCTGAAAGCATCTACATGTCTTTGTGAGTGACAAATTATTTTCTACTTTGCAACCTCTTTCTCACAGATGGAATGTTGCAAGTCTCTTGCTGCTCTATTCCTTTTTCCAAATACAGTGTTCAGACAAACTACATTCTTTTTAGTTTCACCAGTTCTAACCCTCACACCTAAGACGAGCCATGCTAAACACTGTAGCAAACCACCCTCATTCTCTTCATATTGCATTGGTGAAACGTAAGTTTCCCTCAAGCAGCTTCTTTCCATGTATCCTTGTTCTGTAAATTCAACTCCCAAGAATATGCTTCCTGTGATCAATACAATCTTAAACTGTTCAAATTTATTGTTAACTGTAATCTTCACTACAAATTCACATAAATGTACTTCTTACTCTGTAACCCTTTATCATGTACAAGGTGAACAATCAGGTCAGTTAAGTTTCATACAAAATACATATTTGGGTGATCATGTCTCTTTTCTCACAGTAGGTTGCCTTTCTTTCTGCAGTAGACTGGTTGCCAACCAAGGTTATATAGGTGATTTTCTAAGTGTAGCTTAGATATGGGTTGAAAGTATGGAACACCCAGGGTAGATCAATTAACTATTCAGTAGTAATTAATCTAGCAAGAAAAGCTTGCTAACATTACACCACATTGAAGTGCCATATAAGGTGTGTGATATTGAATGAAAGAGAAGGAAGTAAGAAGTAAAGGTTATGAGGATATTTTTTTAAAAAATCATATCACTCTGAGCAAGGCGGTAACGCCACTGATGTGCCGAGGGCTACGTAAGAGTGAAAAGATTAGAAGAGAGAAAGCTGGAAACCACATCCTAAACAGGGAACAAGGGATGAGCCTCTTAACCACCTGTTTAATAGATATGGGTGGAGTGTGAACCGGGCGATAGTTTAGACTATCTACTCCAATTGAGAAAAAAAAAAAAGAAAAGTGAAAAGATTGGAAAAGAGAAAACCAGAAACCACATCCTAAACAGGGAACAAGGGATGAGCCTCTTCAACCTGTTCAATAGACGTGGGTGGAGTGTGAACCGGGAGATAGTTTAGACTATCTACTCCAATATGGCAGATAGATAACAACTGACCCTAGATGTTGATTGATTGATTTGTTTTTATGACTTATCAACCTTTTGCAGATTATTTAAAGGTAGAAAACATTTTTGGATGGTCAGAATGTTTTGAAGATTATAATTAGATACAAATTCTACTATTCAACCCATAGCTAGAGGAAGAAGAGATGCATTCATACAAGAGTATTTGTGCATAAGTGAATGCAATAAATTTAACTGGAATTCGAACTCTGCTCTATGATTTCTCATTCTGAGCCAATATTCTTTGCACCACAATGCAAATAACAATCTCTGCTTTGAAATGTATCGTAATGTCAACAAATGTAAACATACGTATTTATCATAATCAGGCTGGTAGAAATAAACATATAAATATACTGTTTGATTAAAATCAGAATATCTACTCAAATACGAGTATGGATTAAAAATAATGTTCAAACAAATAATTTAAATATGTCGGTTGTTAAAACCATTTCATTAATCTTCAGGATTTTCTATAACATTGTATGTTTACATTTGTTGATATTATGATACATTTCAGAGCAGAGATGGTTATTTGCGTAGAATCGAAAATTGTGTTATATAGGCTTTAGTTGACTTTGATTAGACTGTGGAATCATTTGTGGTCGAGTGGTCTAAGATGCACCAGATCAATTGGTGACTTCCCCTATGTTGATAGGGGTTGCAGTTTTGAATCCTGCTGAATGATATACATTTTCGTTATAAAATTTATCGTAAATAATCAAGCTTGGTAGAAATAAATATACTGTTTGATTAAAAACAGAATATCTACTCAAATACAAGTATCGATTAAAAATAATGTTCAAACAAATAATTTAAATATATATACTACTTCAAAGCCTTGTTTATTTTATTACGTATATGCTTTTATCCGATAATACCATCTTTATGACCTTACATTCTCTTTCCAAAGTGTGTGAAAGACTATTTGATTGTGCCTGTGGCTGTTGTTTATATATCCAGCTGTCCAACATTGTCATGTTCATACTTGCAATACTGAGTGTAGGTGTGAGGTCATTTATTTCTGCATTTAGTATCCCAGGGTAACCCCAGATCAACTCTCTGGTGCACTCAGCTTCCATGATATATGGAATGAATTGTGGGCATCATACTACATTGGGAAAGGTATTGCATCCTTTAAAGAGGTTACAAACAGTCAAAGTAGTATTTGAGTGAAAGAACAGCAACATGTGTATAGACGAAAGAAAAGAGGTTTATTGTAAAGAGAATATACTATGACAAGACGGGGAATCTGGTAGCAGGCTAGTAAGTGCCAAAGCAAGTCACAGGTATCTCCTGTGCTCACTATATATGGCTACTAATATAGTAAGTAGGAGACAGGGAATGTGGAACATTCCATTACAACAAAAGACATTCATATACTCTTCACTTCCAGCTATAGGATAATTTGTGCCTCAGTCTCATAGCAACTACAACAAAAGAACAATTCAAGAAATGGGGATAAGTGTCTTGTGTGCTTTGCCATCTCTAAAGTATATAACTTTGTGTATTTTTATTAAACACTTGGCCTGTCAACTAAATTTCTTGTTCAGTATAGGAAAAGTCCAGATTAGCTTACTATAATTTGTTTTTAATACCACTGAACACAAGATAAGTTATACCAAGGGTACTTTTGTTTTTGCTAAAAAACAAAATATTAATCTGAAAACTGGTCATGTTCTTAAATAGCCTCATCTAATCTAGACTCTCATACAGATGTCATGAGTGGTATCACAACTCATTGAGAAATATCTAAACTATAATCTTTATCCTATGATTTTCTCAGATCGATAATTAAAATTGTTTTCAAGATAATAACTCTTTCAAATCTTGAAGAAGTCAAGCATTTATCAAACCCTATAGACTGCTGCTATAGAATTACAAAGCAGTATACCAAATAGCAAAACCACATCAGTTAAACATGTCCAAGGGGAACAATGATGAAAGTGTAACTAGAGAGAAAAATAACAATTAAAATGTTCAGTTTTTACTCTACTTTAAACAAACAGTTTGGTAGGAAACCGCCATCAATATGAGTAACAGTGATAATAGTTAGTGAACTTTAGAGCCCTAATTTTACAAAAAAAAAAATTGTTTTAATAAAAAGATTTTATAAATTTCAGTTGACAGTAACTCTGTTCAGTCAATGAATGTTGAATGTACGATTTCAGGACAAAAGTATCCATGACTCACCACAGATTCCTTTTCTTTGTTATCTGTGCATTTGAAAGGAGGTTAAAGAAAGTTAAAGAAAGAATACAAGAAAGAAGCAAAAAAATTTAGTGGGAAGAAAAGAAGATAAAAAAAATGGGGAGCAATAAAAATGAAAAAAGAAAGAAAGGAAAGAGAATTAAGTGAGATAGAGATAGAAAGAAGAATGAAGAGGGAAAAAGAGAATTAAATAGGAAAGCAAGAGAAAGGAGATAAGAACAACAGAGAAATGAGTGAAAAACGAAAAAGAAAGTAAAAAAAAAATGAAATAAAGTGGTAAAAAACAAGAGGGAAAACAGACAAAAAATTAAGAGAGAAAGAGAGAAAAAAATAAGAAAGAAAAAATTTAAGAAAAGAGAGAAAAATAAGAGAGAAAGAAAAAGAAAAAATAAACAAGAGAGAAAGGAGAGAAAAAATAACAAAGAATGTGGGAAAGAAACGAGAGAAAGAAAAAAGAGCAAGAGAGAAAAAGAACAGGGAAAGAAGAAAAAGAAAAAGAAAATAAATGCTAATTGAAGAAAAGGAAATGAAAAAAGAAAAACTGAAAAGAAAAGACTTTCATGTAAATAAGATATATTTTTTTACAATAATAATCATTGGAAATACACCCACATGATTCATGATTCATATTTTTAGGACATCAACAGAAACTGGAAGATCTAGTCTTTCTTTTCAATTATCAGTTGATTAATGACTGAGTAAATATAATGGGGTGCTGAAAAGTTCACCCTAAGCATGAAGAAGAGATTAAAAATATACATAGTTCTGATGCTTAGTCATGTGTTCAGGTTCAACATATTCAGCACCCCAACTGTAGGTATTTCTTTACTGTTATCAGGTCACCTGGGAGTGCCTAGATAATTCATTATCAGGGCAAGTTTTAAGTCAATTGCACCTTCTTCAAATCAACTCTTGGGTTTAATAGACCTCCATACTTGGGTAATGAACTCTCATTTTATCAAATATGCATGCTGCATTGAGAACAGCAAATATTTTTATCTCCTAATGAATTTCTTAAAAAGTAATTGCTTGTATGCTTTTATGCTTTACTGAACTTGAGGCATATAGAAATATCAAAATATGGCATCCAAAAGATAAACACTAACAGTTTTTTTTTGAGAAAAACAATCATTTTTCCAGATACAAGTTTTACCATTTAACTCGGGACGGAGGTGGGGGGAGATATCTTTGGTGGGGAAGAGAGGGATTTATACCTTTCCAAAGAGCATTTGGGCATAAGTGAATATAATAAACCCAACTGGAATTTGAACTTAGCTCTTCAATTTTTTATTCTAAGCAGCTATCCGTCACACCACGCACATATCCTGTACTCTATCTATGCATGGAAACATATTGAAAGAATTTCTTAAAAAAGAATTAGTATATTGGAGTAGATAGATCTTTATTGGAGTAGATAGATTTCATTGGAGTAGATAAATCTATCTATCACTCGGTTCACACTCCACCCACGTCTATTGAACAGGTTAAGAGGCTCATCCCTTGTTCCCTGTTTAGGACGTGGTTTCCAGCTTTCTCTTTTCCAATCTTCTCACTTTGTTTTTTTTTTTTTCAATTGGAGTAGATAAATCTATCTATTGCCCGGTTCACACTCCACCCACATCTATTGAACAGGTTAAGAGGCTCATCCCTTGTTCCCTGTTTAGGATGTGGTTTCCGGCTTTCTCTTTTCCAGTCTTTTCACTATTATGTAGCCCCCTGCACATCAGTGGCATTACCACCTTGCTCGGGGTGATACGATTAAAAAAAAAAAAAAAAAAAAAAAAAAAAAAAATTACTTATATGTTTGATATTTTGCAAATGTTTGTTCTGTACTTGAATTAAATATGTTAATTAATAACATGAAAAATTTTTTTATGAAAAAAGCTAAAAAAGATGAATATGCCAATGTATATATAACAACTTCGACTAAGAATCTGTCTGTGAAACTGAAGCACAAAAGCTCCTTAGGTAATACATAACTACAAAGAAATTTATTGCCATTACAAGGAAGTAAATATCTGAGAAGTGTTTTAATAGAAAATAGAAAATCTGATACTGCACCCTTGTGCAAATTAATTGAAACAACTGCTTTAGTTTCCTTTCTTTTACCATATGGTCAGATTTAGACCCACTGGAGCGACAGGGTGTAATCGATTTCTATTTTTTCTCAGATTAGGTTATTTGCAGTGGTGTGCAGCTATAGGAATCTATTTTCGGTGTGTATGATGAAATTTGTTTGGCCTTAAAATTATTCTGTCATACATGATTGTATCAGATTTTTATCAGGCCCAAACACTATTGTCATAACTGTCGATTAGTTGTCCTATAACCATTGTTTGCAATGGACATTACTCCAAGGAAGCGTACAAAAATTGTGATGCTGCATGAACACACTGGAAAGCTTTACAGAGAGATTGTGGATATTGTTAAACCTTTCAAATGTCAATCATGTCATCAAAGTGAAAAAACAATCTGGATCCCTCAGTCCAAAGTGTGAAGGAAAATGCAGTTGGAAGAGAAAAACAACGCCAAGAGATGACGTATATGTGATCAGGGAAAGTGTAAAAGATTCTAGGAAGACATTATTTGTTTTGTTTCAGTTAATTTGCACAAGGGTGTAAAATCTGAAGTAACATAGGAATAGAAATAGTAAAGGAAAAATTTCTAACGATAGACGTTAACAAGTTTTTGCAAATAAGAATGATTTTTTTAGATACAAGTTCTACTATTTAACCCCTAGTTATGGGAAGAGATGGATTCATACCTTTTCTGAGTATATTTGTGCATAAGTGAATATAACGGACCTTACTGGAATTCAAACTTGTCTCTCTAATTTTTAATTCTGAGCTGCTATCCATCACACTACTCACATAACCTTTAGATTAAGAAAGAGATGGAATGAGGAAAGAAGACTTGGAAAAGTTGACATCAAAGGGGTATACTGAAAGCAAGCGAGAGTGATATAAACAGTGAGTCTCATACTTAATAAGCTTGTGTAAATAGCTAGCAGAACAGCAAGTGGGAACAGTATAAAGACAAACATTGCTAAAAGCTACAAAAGATAGAACATTGTGGAAGGCCATGACCACACATATCCTGAATAAACATACCCAGCACTAATTTAATCCACTTTTATACCAATTACAGTGTTTGCAATATAAGGTCATTTTTCTTAAATAGGTAAACACTCAAATGTATATGGGGATTTTTTAAGTAACTGAGATGCAGCACAAAACCAAAAGAATGGTGCACCCAGTGAGGATTGAACTTGCTATTCAGTTATAATTATTCTAAAAAGACAAGTCTGCTAACCATTACACCATGTAGAAGTACTTCGATGCTGAAATGTATATGGATCTGAATCTACACTTGAGCTAAAGCTTAAAAAAATGGAATGTCTTCTGAGAAGATAAGGCTTATTCCTGATCTCTCTATTGCTAAGCAAATATAGCCTATATAATGTTCCTGTGATAATTTTACACCCAGCTAGGCTGGTACAAATTTATATACATGGTTAGAGTTGGAAATAGGAGTGCCTTTTCCAAAATTAAAACTGCTAGGGTTTGAATTAAGGAACTCATGATTGAGAGTCTAGGAACCTCCTTCTTCTTTTATGTGCTGGTACCTTCAGAAAGTAGACGATCATGGCCATCCCTATCTTCCCGTTCCTTGTTGATCTTAATTTATTTTGTCTTGTTATTTCTCCCAAACCTTGCTCTGCTATCCATTTGCTTAAGCTCATCAAGTATGTTACACACTATTTTTCCTTGCCTCTCTTTCCCTTAATCCGCCTCGTGAATATCAGATTTTCCAAGACCACCTTCACCATTATATGTCTCAAAAATTCAGCTGTCTCTTCTTGATGTAAAGTATAAATTTCTTTTTTGTTTCTATTCTCTCCAAAACCTCATCATTGCTTACATGTTTGGTCTATGGTATCTTCAGCATCCTTCTGTAGAACCACATTTCTGTTGTTTCAATTCTTTCCTTCATCTTTGAAGATTCATTGCATTCACATGCACAAATGCTTTTGGGAAAGGTATTAATTGATGTCTTTTTCCCTCTCGCTATGAGTTGAATAGCAGAACAGATTGAATTTTATAGTCTTGGTTGGCAACCAGTCTACTGCAGAAAAAAAAGCAACCTACTGTAGGAAAAACTTCTACCTAGTCAGTCATGGATCAAAAGAGACATGATCGCCCAAGCATGTGTCACGTATGGTGATTAACTGACTGATTGATATAAAGAGAGGAAGAGAGAGATAGACTTTGAAGTAATAAAGAAGAAAGTTAAAGATAATGATCAATAAATAGAGAGAGAGAGAGAGAGAGAGAGAGAGAGAGAGAGAGAGAAAGAAATGTAAAGAAAGAAAATATATATTCCTATTTTATCTCTTATTCTACTGGCCTAGATATCAAGAAGTTTTACAAAAGAAAATGTGTCTCTCAGCAGGAACTGAACCTGTATAACCCTTTTCAGTTAGAGTAACAATTTTTAAGAGAAGTTGCCTTAACAATTAGGACATTGGAAGCCATCAGGACAGAGCAATGTTCAATTACTCTGTTTAAGAAATGAACAATATTTAAGAAATTATTGAAACACCATACAGGTTGAAAGGCACGTTTTCTTTTGTAAGACTTCTTGATCTCTGGGTTGGTAGACATTGATTTAACTGCATAAAAAAAAATGAA
This sequence comes from Ascarosepion bandense, assembly GCA_037127315.1. Classification (NCBI taxonomy): domain Eukaryota; kingdom Metazoa; phylum Mollusca; class Cephalopoda; order Sepiida; family Sepiidae; genus Ascarosepion; species Ascarosepion bandense. Next base: position 465,957 of record JBBBDQ010000734.1, read on the forward strand.
GATATCTACTAAAATACACATATCCACTACATATATTGTTTATAGTAAGAAAGAATAATGTTGGACTAAAATTCCATTAATTGTTTAAAAATTATTTTTTCTATGTGCTGTTTTCCTTCAGGACATGGGCAATCATGGTTCTTCACAACTTTTGATCCCTTATAGCTCTTAAGAGATGTATACTGAGGTCACCAAGAGAGAAGAATATAGAGATGAAGAGAGGTAAAGAGAAAGGAGAGAGACTAAGATATATTAACAGTATGTGAGATACAGACATAGTAAAGGGAAAGATGAAAAGATAAAATACAGAAGGAGTGTAAAATAAAATGAATGTCATTGCACTTGTGTATGTGTGTGTGTGTGTGTGTGTGAGAGAGAGAGAGAGAGAGAGAGAGGGGGGGGATATAAAACACTACAGATGTGAAAAACCTGAACTGGATTATCCCAAAATGTTACTGTAGTTGTAGGGAAAAAAAAAACAAAAAAAAAAAAAACAAAGCAGTCAGAAAGTAGCCTAAGGTAGATTTGTGTCACTGAAAAATGTTACTCCCAAAGCAAACAAATCGTTAATTGTCATTACACAATGTCAAATGACCATTGGATGTATTTTTACAAGCATACAAAGAGAGAGATAGCCGACCAATAGAGAACATGAGAGGTGTGAAAGATGTGCTTGAAACTTCATTATACGCAAGCTTTAAACCCATTTTTTCTATTAAAGTTCACTCAATACGAGGCCTAAGAGCCACTCAAGGTAGAGACTTACTGAATGAGGTGTGCGATATGGTGATTTTTTAATATGATTAGATTTTTTAGATATGACACAAGATTGAAAGTATGGGGCACCTAGTGAAGATCAGACTCACTATTCAGTCAGAATTAATCTAGCAAAACAAGTTTGCTAACTATTACACCACATTGAAGTGCCATATAAGGTGTGTGATATGAATGTAAGAGAATGAAATAAAAAATAAAGGTTATGAGGATATGGCAGATAGATAAAGATTTTCATTGTTTTGTTTTCATGGTTTATCAACCTTTTGCAGTTTATTTAAAGGTAGAAAATATTTTTGGATGCTAAGAATTTTTGGAGATTATAATTAGATACAAGTTCTACTATTCAACCCATAGGGGGGAGAAAAAGTAGTTTCATATCTTTCCCAAGGGTATTTGCAAATAAGTGATTATAATGAACTGAATGGAATTGGAACTCAGCTCTCTGACTCCCAATTCTCGTGGTTTCCTAAATTCAATGATTGGATAATTTAAACTTTATAAAAGATATTCTCCACTTGTGGGAATTTCCCAAACCCCATCCTCTGGAAATATGGCATTGATTATCTACCTCGGCTTATGCACAAGATTTGGATGTTTTGCCTATTTCTCAAACTTAAAACATGGGTTGGTTGACTTATGTTCATGTTGGTCTCTACATGAGTATATGTAAATCTAATGAATATCTCTGAAAATTTTAAATAAATACATTCTCAACTATCCAATCAGAGGCTTTCCCACTTTCTTATGCAACCTTGAAAATCAGCCAGTTTCGTCCATCTTAGATGAATTTAAGTTAGATTTTTTTTTATTCTAACAGCCAGTAACTACTGAAAATTTTCTCCTGCTGCTGCACAAGGCCACAACTAATCTGAGTTTCATCCTACTGCTGAAAGTAATTAAATACTAATGATATCAGTTATTTGAATAATTAAATAATTAAATATCAATGATGTCAGTTATTTGAATAATCAAATCATTAAATAGTAATGATCTCAGTTATTTGAATAATCAAATCATTAAATATTTATGATGTCAGTTATTTGAATAATAAAATCATTAAATAGTAATGATCTCAGTTATTTTAATAATCAATAGCCTCTCTAAAACTTAGATTTTTACAAATTTATGGATTTAAAATGTAAATATTTTTTCAAGAATTATTACAATAGATTCAAATAAAACTGCAAAAAATGCTACAAATCTTTACCCATGTCTGAATTCTCTTAGTTTATAATATATTGGCAGATATTAGTATAATATGGACATAAGTAGTCAAGGTTTATTTTAGAAATTCCAGCAATATCAATGACACTGAAATTGGGGAAATTTAAGAAATGAATGTTATATTGTTTATAATGATTATTATGAAAGTTATACTGTTTATGATGTTGATGATTTTGAAAAAAATTTTTTTTTAAGAAGCAAATTGTTTTGGAAAAATATTTTAGTAATTTTGAATTTAAAACAAAATCTGAAAAGTAAGTATAAAAAACTTATATTTCCCAGGAAAAATATCAATGCAACTCCTGCCCCCTAAATAAAACTAATTTCTCAGAGAATTTGAAATAAAAACACATTTAGTCAGTCAGTTAAGTGCCATATGTGATACACGCTTGGGCGATCATGTCTCGAAAAGACATGACTGACTGGGTAGAAGATTATCCCGCAGTAGGTTGCCATTGCTTTCTGTGGTAGACTGGTTGCCGACCAAGGCTATAGAACCCAATCTGTCCTGCTATTTAACCCATAACTGGAAGGAAGAGATGGATTAATACCTTTCCCAAGGGTATTTGCGTGTAAGTGAATACAATGGATTCAACTGGAATTCGAACTCGGCTCCCTGGTTTCTCGTTCTGAGCCGATATCCACTGTACCACAACGCACCCAAAACTAAATTGAACTAGAATATCAAGATTTGTCTATACTACTGAGCTGAGGTAGTATTTATATTATTTGTAATGATTTAATTTTATTAGTTTTATTGTACTAATTTATAATAATTTTACTGCAATTTAATTTAATTATTTTTTATTGTAATAATTTAATTTTATCAATGATAATGTTGTCCTAATCATTGCTGTGTTTATGTTTTGGCCTTTGTATCAAGATGTTTTATTTTGCATGTATATTTTTTAATATCATTATCACTAGAGGAAACAATTTCTACAAAGTAGTGTCTGGGATTATTTTTATTGCAGATATAATGATTATCCCAATCCAATCCAGGAAGAAATTTGCCAGTGGAGGTGGGGGTCAAAAGAAAAATGTTAGCTAAATACCAATCTTGAACCAAAGAATGTAGATATTGTCCTATTTTACAGTTCCAGCTGAAATTATTTGGATAGTACAGTCATTAGATTATGTTTGGTTCAATATAATTTTGTTACTTTTGAAGTTGAAAATGTTCATTTACACAGATTTTATTCTGAAAAACTTTTTACTGAATGAAAAATCATGTTTTTGAAGAAAATAGAAGATACGTGACAAAATGTTTTTTGAAATAAAAAAATTTTCTTGCTTATTAAAACCAAAGGATGAATGACTGTAACCTAAAACATTAATAAAGTTCTTTTTTGATTCACCACTGCTTCCCTCTTAAAAGCTTTGTATTCATGGAACACTGTTATTACCTGTACAAAATATATATTACAATATATATTTCTGTATTGTGGTTCTAATTGCTGTATCATCTGTTTTTGAGCCCTTTCAAACAATAGCAAGGCACGTCTACTTGTTTGCTGCACGTTTTTATTATAACCTGCTGACGTCTAGCTCTAGTAATGGCACAAATGAATAGAGGAAGTGCCATTGATTTTACCTGAGTTTCACTAAAAGTTCACTTGATTTTCATTTAATTTTTCTTTTTTTTTTATCAACCAACATGCACTGATTTACAAGGGTGTTTTCAAGATAGGATGAAGTAGTTAGCTGTTGGGATAATGTCACCATGTAACCACTAGTAATCTGGCAAAATCATTCATCTGACACCATACTGGTTCCAGTGATGCCAGAATATTGAGGGTGAACATCTATCTATCTATCTATCTATCTATCTATCTATCTATCTATCCTGATGATGACTTAGGAAAGTTGAAAACTTGGACCATACTTCTTTCACAATGAACTTTGGACAATTTCTGATGAAATTTCTTCAAAGCTTTTAAATATTCAAATTAGGAAGGTCATTTGATTATGCTACCATGGTTTCAAACTTTTGGTATCGTCAAGCATTATGTATTAATATATACAGTGTGTGATGGATTAAGTATTGTCTAAATTACACTAAAATGAAAATAACATTAACATTTCATTTTAACAGGAATAGTTACCAAAATTACACAAAAATATCTTGAAATATTAAAGAGTAAGGTTTTTTCAATAAAATCATCATTGGCTTCAACCACAGTCTCCAGATGACTTTAGAATCACCTACAACTCTTCTGGATAGTGTCCCTGTTTAAGTTTGTGAATGTTGCAATAATACTTGCTTTCAGTTCATCTTCAGTGTTCATTTTTTTTTTTATAAACTTGAAGTCCTAAATTTTTTCCACTTCTTCATACTTCTTACTTCTTTCTCCTAAAAGTACAATCACTGGGGTATATCATTCTCATTTTTTGTGCAAAGCCTCTTTTAGGTAGTCATGAATTATCTCCCTTGAACATGACTCTCTAAGTTACTTGTTCACCACTACTGTAGCCTGGTATTTAACTCACAACTCAAGTCACAGGAAGTAACCAACTACCCACTGGGCCAGGTTTCCTTAAAGATATACTCCAGTGATCATAATAAAGAGTTCAGTTCAAAATTTCTAGCACCTGAAGAAGGCCAAAATGTACAACAGCTGAAACGTTGTACAAATGGCAACAAAGATGAACACTATAGTCTGAATAAAATAAATAGTGTAAATACCTCATCTCAGAAATATAGACAAATACAGATTGATGAAATGTTGTAAGAAACTGGATGCAAATTTACTGTGGATAAATGAGCAATTGAAGCCCTTTCTAAACATTTTCGTCTTAGTAAATTGTTTTCTGTTTTAACATTTTTAAATAAAAACTGTGGTCAGTTTCATTACAGTAAGCAACTAATGTAGTCATTGTGTTGTTTTGTAAACGATTCCTTTTGCATTCATGTAATATTTTATCTAAATTCATTGAAGTTTCTCTAATGTATTCCTTGTTGCAATTAATACAGGTGAAAGAATAAATTCCTCCTTCAAATTTTAGCTTACTATTTTGTTTTGTATTAAGTATTTTATTATTTTAGACAAAGTTGTGACAAATTTAATGTTTAGATAAATTCTTTTGTAGTTGTGATAAAGTTGGTGGGTAAAACAATATATTTTTATATTTGTTTGGTTTGTCAAGAAGTGCCACTTTTCTAGTTTGGATTATTTTATAAGTCTTTTGCTTCATCACATTGAATATATATATATATAGGAGAGAATGGCAGACCCATAAAGATGGAGAGAATAATCCAAAATATTTGTTCTAATTAATATAAATTATTAATTAGATAAAAGTAGAGAGCTCAATGAATATTATCCAGAACATTATAAAATATTGAGCAAAACTCAACACATATTTAGACTGTTCTAAATCCATATTTATTTTGACAGTGTAAATTTACTTACATTGTCTCATTTAGACCATTGAAAAATAAATAAATAAATTCACTCAAAATTCTGTGTGAATTTATTTATTTTTCATAGATCTGATTGAGATAATATAAGTAAATTTACACTGTCAAAATAAATCTACACAGTCGAAATAAATATTTTTGAGTCTAAAGAAGCAGTTTTTAGTTTTTACAACTGCCAAAATGAATTCTAGAGTTTAATTATTGTTGAGTTTTCTTCTCTCTCTCTCTCTCTCTCTCTCTCTCTCTATATATATATATATATATATATATATATATATGCGTGTGTCTGTATATATATATATATATATATATATATATACAGACACACACACTCCATTGTGGATGTGTGTGCAATGTAATAGTGATTTGGGAAGAAAAATTGACATATCAAGTTCAAATGCCAGCTAAGCATGTTGTTACACTCACTTTTGCACAAATATCCTTGGGAAAGGTATGAATCTATCTCTTTTTTTTGCATATGAGGGTGAATAGTTAAGCAAATCGTGCTCTCTTGCCTTGAATTGCGACCACCCCAGGAGAAACGCAATTCTGAATTAAAAATCAGGCTGAAAAAGGAGGGGCTCTATTAGGCTACCTTACCCTAGACACACCCGCTACTGCCACACATGTAGTAGTTGTGGTGCTCCAATGACCCTAATGGGTTACAGGACTGATTCATATGCATGTGAATGTTTTTTAAGCACATGATGCGTGAGTGAATTGCAACCAGTGAAAATCTCATCTTTTGTTTGCAGTGTTCTTAATGCACAATGTCAAAATAGACTATAAAAATATTTGACAATGGCTTACTGCTCATCAACAATAGGTTGAAAGTAAGTCTTGGTTTTTCTGTCTCAAAGGTAATGATATGTAGGTGGGTGTAAAATTGCCTACTCCTGACTCTGAAAGGTGGGGCGTCATTGATTTCCCACTTCTTTGTGCAGACAAGCTAAAATATATCATTGAAATCATTAAAGTTTTCATATTTTTTTTCCTGAGAAGATGTTGTTTTTAGAAGATATAAAAATTACAGTCACCATGCAGTGTAGATCTCTATATGCACACTGTCTATAATATGAGCATGGCTGAGGGGGTTAGAATGTTCCCTTTATGACCATGAGACCTATGTTTAAATCATTATAGTGGAATCATCAGGAAAGTGACTGGGGAGGTAATCCCAGCATATGACACCTTTGCAAAGTACCTGAAAACCATACAACATTGAGTAAAAATTAGGTAGACCAAACTGTTCAGAGGCTGTTGATACTTGTGCTATCATGAAGTCACAAGTCAATGTGACCAAGAGTTCGAGTGTACTAGCTTCATTCAAGCTGTTTATCATCCCCAGAAACAGTAAGTAAGGTCTGGGTAAAATAATTTCAGAATAAACCATGAGTGGGCTTAGTAGATGTTGAACAAGCACAAATGTGTCGGAGTAGGCATCTGCAACAATAGGGATTGATTAGTTGCGTTAGTGAACAGTTGTGCCCAGAAATATATGTGTGTGTGTGTGTGTGTGTATGTGTGTGTGCATGTGTGTGTGTACTTATAGCTCAGTTATGTTATACTGAGCACTGTTTTATTTACAGCAGAAAAAATTTCTATATGTGTGTACACATGCGTGTATATGTATATTTACTGATATCAATATATATATATATATATATATATATATAAATATATATATATATAAAAATAATAACTAAATAGACTCTGTAAGTATGTAGGCCGTAAATTTATACTAAAATAAACCTTCAAAAAACCACTAACAAACAGAACCTACTTCCATTACAATCCGGTGCACTAAGGCGTTGGATAAATGGGGAGAAAAAAAAAAGAAACCTGCGGAACAAGAACAAAACATTCAATACTCCGCAGCAAAGAAAAAAAAACCCAAACGGAACTAACCACAAGAAAAAGTGCTCGATACAAAGTACAAAAGAAAATATACAAAAGTAGAGCAAAGACACACAAAAATCTAAAGCGAGCCAAAACCTACCGCGGTTTCACACTACGGATCGTCAGTTTTTCCTCGCCACATAAATTAATTTATTTAGGTAAGAGGAAAAACTAGCAATAGCCTTATTCGAACCCGCCCATAATCTGCTTAATGCTAAGACTGAAATTTTAAACAAATGTAAGTTTCATAAATATAAATTCATTGCTTAGTGTGAGAGCGTAGTGTTAAATTTTTTTTTTTTTTTTTTAGCTATGTGTTTAATAAAAATTTTTCCTAATTTAGTATGTTTTGCTTTTTTTGTTCTAACCTCCCCCCCTTTTTGTGTTGGTATGGTTCCCCCCTATCGTAGTGTATGTCTATTTATTTGGTTTTATCTTTAGTGCTTCAGCCTTTGCCCTGATGATCCGTAGTGTGAAACCGCAGTAGGTTTTGGCTCGCTTTAGATTTTTGTGTGTTGTATATATATATATATATAGAGAGAGAGAGAGAGAGAGAAGATCCACAGCCTCATGATTAAAAGCATTTATTTTACATAATGTCTTGCCTTGTCAGTGCCCTTAATCCAGAAGTGAATATTGTTCATAGAGTGTAACATCATACAAAATCGATAGATGTTATTGGGAAGATGTTATTTGTTACTATATTAAGATGTAAATGCTTCAAAGACTTGTTATATATTTGTCATCCATTTGATGATAGAAGTCGATGAGTTGTTGATGACTTTATTACATTGTTACTGAAGTAAAAAAGGATTTGCTGGTTTTGCATAATAACACCAATTGCAGTCTTTATGAAATTACCTAAAATAAAATATGTTGAAACTACAAAAAATATTAACTGAAGCTTTGCCTTGACATCTAATTTAATCATTTAAAATTAACAAAAATTGTTCAAAGCAAATTCACGTTATTTAGGTTTATGTGATTTACATAATAACTTCAGATATATTATATAATTGATATCATATATTATATATAATAATTATATTACATACATATTATCTATAATAATTATAATACATATTATATAATACATAATATAAATAATACATATTATATAATATATAATATAAATAATACATATTATATATTATATATATTAATTATGATACATATTGTATATTATATTTAATAATTATAATACATATATATTATATATAATAATTGTAATATATGTTACATATTATATATAATAATTATAATATCTATCATATATTATATGTAATAATTATAATATATATATATTATATATAATAATTATAATGCATATAATATATATATAATGCATAGAATATATATATAATAATTATAATGCATATATATATATATATATATATATATATATATATATATATATGTATAAATATGTATTGATTGTTTTATTACTTAGTTTTTGGTCATAATAAAATTAGACACAGTTGTATTAAAAAGTGCTCAATACAATTATATTGTAGAATTTTTCAATATTCCTCATTTTTAAATGAGTTATTACATGACCTAGGTTTCTAAAATTTAGTGTCTTCAGATGATTTGCAATAACTGATTTTACCGATTTTTTTTTATTTTTGTTTTTAAGAATGCTCACGTAACGGTGATTTTTTTTAATGCTCATGTAATGGAGAATTTTTGAATGTGCAATTTTCATAATTAGAAGAAAATATTACTTTTTCATTCATGGTTCTATGAACCAAATAGGTATTTTTTGGTATGGTTACACTTAGTTATAATTTCTGTTCTTTCATTCAGTAATTCATTTTTGTTTGGAAATAACATAATAGCCAACTTTTCTTCCTGGTACAGTCTACATATTTTGTCACCTTTGTAAGGTTTGGCTGTTTTCACTATACTCCACGTTATGTCTGGGTCTTTTCCATTGAAATTAAAATATGTCATCATTTTCCATTGAATTAAAATAAGTTGGTATGATTCTGAGGAGAATCATGCCAAATTTGAAATTTTGTGAAGCCACCATTATGATGTCTTCACTCCTTGGGACTTAATTTTCAATCTGCTGTTATGTCCCAGTTTTATTCTTATTTATATGAAGCTTGATGTAAATTAATACTTTGGTGTGTGTGTGGTTCTACAGATGGTTAATTGCTTTTGATTGCTTTTGTTGTATTGACTTCTTTTTAATGTTGTATTATTTGCATGTAGTTGATGTTTTCCTATTAACGCTCTATACCTATCTTGATATTGAGTGTTTTACAACAGAAAACCTGTTTGCCGAAATACCTTTTTATGCCTTTTTATTAGTATAACACTGAAAAACAACCATGGCACTAAGCATCATTACAACTCAACACTATATATATATATATATAATATTTAACCTGATGTCAATCACTCGTTTTGTTTTCCCTTTACACTTCTAGTTTTTAATCAAATAATAATACTTTAGATTTAACACAGAACTATTTTTTCTTAAGAGAGAAACTTTATCACTTTCTCAACCTTCTTAAACTCTTTTCTTTTTCTATTCATTGCTTACTTTTCTTTTTATAATGGTTCAAGTATTGATAAATCTGAAGCTAACTTCAAATTCACAATGATACACTCTAAATCCCAGAAAATAAAGTCTTTTAGATAGAATTGTGCACGAGATTTGCCAACAGTAGAAACTAAATAAGTATTTACTACTCACTTAGATATTTGAGAAAATAAATTTTTTTGTCAAAATTTTCATTCTAAAAAGAAAAATGTAAATTATTTTCTCTATTTCAGAAATATGATTTCCTTTCCTCTATTTTAAACTACCACAGTATTTTTAGAATGAGTAGGTTTAGACTTAAATAATTGTGTAAATAACAGTGTTATAAACATGTAAAATGATTTTAAAAGTTTAATTATTTCATTTTTTATATTAAGTTATTTTTATCAATTTTAATATTATTTCCTTTTGGTAATGTTGAAGAAAAGGGCAACTGAATTTTCATCTTCTTTCCCACTTTGCATCTATCTATCTATCTATCTATCTATCTATCTATCTATCTATCTATCCAGAGATATGTAAAGCTGTTTAATCATACTGTTGCAAATATAATTACCATTCTGATTATTAGAGAATGGAAATGTTAGATTTTTAGAATTAAACAAATAAAAACATAGACTACATATATTTTACTCTCTTATTTTAACTTTAAGATACAAATTTTTCATTACGCAGTTTTTTTCAGCATACCCTACAATGTAAGGCAGTATTTCCAGAGTACTTGCCACATAATTCAAAACTTGCAGTGCACCCTTCTACATATGGTAACATTTGCAGAGTATTCAACATTTTCAGATTACTTTGTAACATAATGCAGTATTTCTGGAGTACCTTGAAACATAATGTAATATTTCCAGAGTATTTTATAAAATAATCCAGTATTTTCAAAGTACCTTATAATATAATGTATTATTTTCATAGTACTCTACAACATAATGTAAAATTTCGAATGTACCCTTTAACAATTTGACTCCTTTATATGTATAGTGATTTTCTATGCTTAGCTCAGATGTGGCAAGAAGCCAAAAGCATGGGGCACCCAGTGAGGATCAATCTCACCATTCAGTGATAATTGATGTAGAAAGACAAGCTTGTTAACCATTACAGCATATTGAGGTGCTTTTTTATTTATATGATTTGGTTCTTTTTATTACACTTTTTCTGATTTTGTTTTAATACATTTTGTGTTGCACAAATTCTTTTTCCCTCCGACTTTAGATTTTGCTTTTGTTCAGAGTTTTGTGTTTCTTTTTCTCTTTAATAAAAAAGCTGATGATATTTATTTGAATTTTCTTTTGTTCAAAAGTGATTCTAATTTATGAAAATGTAACCAATTGAAATGCACCTTCATTTTAGCAATATATCTGAATAAGTTTTCATTTAATAAACGTTGTAATAATCTTTCCAAAACTTTATTTTCATTAACACCGCTTCTAATTTTACTCGCTCATCTAAAATTATTTCATCAAACTTCTTCAGGAAGAACTCGTCTCTTTCCTCCTGTCCTTAAAGCACTGATTCCATTCTATTTTCTTCTCTTAAAAGATTTCATAGAATGAAACCATTCTGTTGGTACCAAAAATTTCTCTTTACCAGCAAAATCTAGCACTTTGCTTGAACTAAAATGTTCTTTTCTATTAAGTTTTGTAATTTCATTGATGAGAATTAAATGCAATTCCTCCCCTCTCCTCTCCTGACCCTAAATCCCCAAATGACACTCAGAGTCAGATTATTTCATAATAAAAAGAAAAAGGTAAAAAAGAAATAAAAAAAACGAAAGACAGCACAAGTAAAATAATGTGGGGAATTCCAACTCCTTGTGTTTGTGTCAAGTTTACAGAAGGAAGCAAAAAGTATGATAAGGTATCAAACAAAGATTTTTTTATTTAAATTGTTTACATTGTTCAGAGTGTTATCCTCATCTTTATTGCCATATTTTCAACATTTCAGCAACCTTCTTCAAGTGATTGAAATTTGAAACTTAACCCTTTATTTCATTCACTGGAGTAGATTGTTCTCGTTCAATGAGTCATCTTACTTCTGGATGTCTTAGTTATTTTTATTTAACTCAACACTCTAAGTTTTTGTTCACCACTGCTGTGGCCAGGTATTGAACTCACAACTCTTTGGGTCAAATCAATGGATCCAACCTATGCTTTTATTCAGTAGAAAAGCAGATCATGGCCTAGTGGATAAAAGCAGATTATGGCTTATTGGTTTTAAAATGGATTGTGGCCCAGTGGATAAAAGTGGATTCAGTGATTTTATTCTGATGAAGTCCTAAAGGATTGCAAGGGTACAGTTGTTGAAGATAAGTCACCTGGGTCACATGATGGCTGCTCAATGATGTCAATCTATACAGTGACAAAAGTGCTGGTTATTTTTTCACTTCATAGACAGCAACCATATTAAGATTGCTTTTTTAGCTTCAGGCCCCCATAAATATGCCTCCCCAGTAGCTTACAAGTCCATGATTCCATTTCCCTTTTGGAAGATATCTATCCTAGGTATAGAATGAAACTCCAGCTTGCAGCCTTTAATTTGGGAAAACCCAAGACTCACTGTTTCTCATTCATCAAATATGTCCTTGCCTTGGACATAAATGAATCTGGTCTGTTTAAATGGAGTCTTAAAAATGGCTTCTCCAGGTACAGGAATATATCCATATTATATATAAGACCCTTCCTTTTTGCATCTCCTTACACTTTGCTATACTGTGTAGATATATGTGATATATCATTTTCTTCATGGGACATGTATATATATATGTCTATATTTTTGTGTATGTTTTAGTATTATAAAATTTTCTCTGAGAACAAACTATCTTTGTCATTCTCTTTCCTTTCAGCCATTCTATTCTTTCCATTAAAATGCAGATTTCAAAATAAAATACTAGAAAGGTTGTCATTTATGAATATTTGAATGAAGAGATGAATTTTTAGGCAGAAATTTGAAATACAAATCTTATATTTCTGTTTCATCAGATACTTACTTTAAGTAAGTGAATTATTTTATCATTATATTATTTCTTTAATGTTTCTTAATTTGAATTAACTAGAGTTTTTTGGCAACATGCTGGTGTGTGTTGAAATCCTCACAGTATGTAGTATTGTTGAAGTTATCACTAACATTTTTTCTTCGAGATTTACAAATTCTATCTTTTGTTCAATTTTGCAAACTAATTGATGTGAATTTGAATAAGCTGATTTGTTTGAAAAAATTCTTTGAAAAAAAAACCAAACTTTGCAGTTCAATAATTTCTTTAATTTAGTTTAATTCTATAAGACTTCATGGTAAACAATATTTTTTAAGAAAATTTATTTTTTTCCTTTTTCATTTTTAACAATGAAAAATAAATTTGTATGATTTCTTACCCTTGAGAATGCAACATACAACTGATTATGCATAAATATTTCTTTCTGGAACCAAATTCCAACTTTTTGAAGCATTTGGCCTGATGATTTGTTTATGATTTTAACAAATGCAGGTTGAACTGGAAACTGGATTCTTGTATGTACAAAAAACAATATTGCATTTTTATTAAATAATTATTTGTTATTTTAATTATTAAATTGTTTTTTAAATTAGTGGGATTATTTTGTAGGTTAAATAATAAGTTTTGATTTTTCTCAAAAAGTTAATGAAAATTTATTGTAATAAGCTATGCAGCCTAATAAAACCAACTTTACTTAGTAGCCCTTTACCTGTTTACACTTGTCCACAAAATTTAGTTTTGATTGTTCAATGTGTGGCTATTTTAGAGATTGTGATGGACGGACTAATGGAAGTTGCAGAATTTTATAGAGATTGAACTAGAGATATCACATTGATTTACTCAATCTGTAATATTGAGAGATAACATGGCTTAGTATTGACATCTAATTCAATTTGTTCCCTTTGAAACAATTATGATATTGGGACTTTGCTTCTGGCTTTTGATTTTTTATTACTGTCATTCACGGGTTAATAAGTCACAAAACATTTCAGGGATAATTATATTCATCTCAGGCATTGAAAGCCATTGCAATGTTAAGGCACTAAGCTTGACCATATACAAATATATACTTTTTTTTATAATCATTCCACCCCCAAGCAAAGCAGGACCATCTCTTACAGTAAGAGAAAAAACATGGTATAGAGGATGTTGAAGAAAAGATAAGAGGTGTATTGGAATCAAGGAGATAAAAGATGGCAATTAATGTTGCATTCAAACTTTTGGAGAATGTAGCTATCAGGAAAGCAAGTAAACAAAAGGAAGTTCCACAAATAGAAAGTGCAAGAAAAGAAACTGTTAGAGCAGAAGAGGAAGTTACATTTAACTATTTTGACAGTAAAAGGGTTATGCTTGATGTCAATCTAGTAGCAAGCATAAATACATAAGGTTGAGGAGCCAGGGAAAAAAAGATCATCAGTTACCATGATAATATTTGTAGAAAAGACAGAAGGAAGTCACATCACATTAATGAGAAAGTGACTGAAGGCAAACTGCCAAGTCAGTATTGATTATATTGCAGATCCAAGTAGGACTTGAGGACTCTGCCCTTAAAACAAAATCCCAATGAATCTTGATATTTGAAAAGAAAAAGTATTACTAGACACAAAAACTTATATAAAAAAAACAACAATAAATTGTTGAAAGAAAAAGGTATTACTAGCAATAAATAAATAAAATTTAGTTGGCAATAAATTGACCTGCTGAGGTTGATTTGCCATAAAAACAAAAACAACCAACCAACAACATACAGAGGTTGCAATGGAAAAATTGTTGCTTAAATTATGCAAAAATGAAAATATCACCGACATCTCATTTTAAACAGATATATTTACCAAATTTACACAAAAATATCTTAATGCAGTCAAGAGTAAATGTATCTAATAAAGTCAAAACTATCTTCAATCATGACCTCTAGATGATTTTTGAATCTCTTGCAGCTCTTCTGGGTGGTCTCTTTTTCAAAATTGATGAATGCGGCCATAATCCTTGCATTCAGTTCATCTTTGGTGTTACAAAGAGTTTTGTTGGTCTCTCACTCAACTGCATTCCATACACATAATAATTAAGTGGGTTGCAGTCTGCAGGGTTAGGTGGCCAGATAGAAGAAGTGATGTGGTCACAGAAATTGTTTGACAGCTGTGATTCTGTTTTCCTGCTTGTGTGGCATCATGCAAAGTTCTGTTGCCAGATATAGGGTCTTCCAGCTGCCACTATCTTGATCCAGGGCAGCACTACCTTCTCAAGACACATGATGTTGGCATCTGTGTTGAGCCTGAGGCGCCTGCCATCAAATTTGTGAGTTCTTTTCTTATCAGAATGATCAAGGTGAGCTTTCCAAGCTGCTGTATTTTGTCATCATCATTAGACTTATTCAATTCTTTCCAAATCCTCTCCGCTGTCCTCAGAGTGATACTTTGAAATGTTTGTAATAGAGATTCTGGTGCCAATGTCAAGCAGTATAGCATGCCATTTCTAGATTTCTGGCAGAGTGAATTCTGTCATGATACTTTTTTTCTCACAGACAGTGCCCAACTGATCCTACTATACTGTACAGTTGACAAAATGAAAAACAATAATGTGCATATGCAAAATTAAAAGTATAAAATAACGACAATTTATTGATTGCACTATCTATCTATCTATCTATCTATCTATCTATCTATCTATCTATCTATCTATCTATCTATCTACACACATACACACATACATACACACATATATATATATATATATATATATATATATATATATATATATGTCTATTGTATGTGTGTGTGTATATATATATATATATATATATATATATGTCAGATTCCATTTCAGATAAATTTCACAGTCTAATGAACACTATTCAATTTATTCAACTGTTATATTTGAAGCAAGAAGAAAATTTACTGTATTTTTTAGCAACACAGTTTTATGTTTATTTTTTGTTGCCACAACTCACATCCCCGAAGAGGATCTCAGAAGGAGATTAAAAGTACTTAGGAATATTGAGAAATGAATAATAAAATCATCTGTTAAAATGACAGCTCATTTAATAATATGTGTAAGATTATCTATGAGTATGAACAGATTTTATTAAAAATAAGCAGACATAGTGTTAGCAATTTATTTAATCGCACATGTCTAAAAAAAATTTGCTGCCTAAATACACAAATATATATATATATATATATATATATATATATATAGAGAGAGAGAGAGAGAGAGAGGAAAGCTCCAGGTTCACAACCTAGAGTTGAATAAATGTCTTTGTTTCACACAAAATGTATTTTTCAACATAATTTCCTTCCTTGATTCAGTAATGAATATTAATCACATTGCTTAAACCTTATCAGCTGACATATGAGGCTGTCAAACCAACCTCATACACATATGTATGTGTGTGTGTGTGTGTGCGTGTGTGTGTGAACATGTAAAGATTAGATGTTTCATTTGAATGCTAAACATTGACAATAAACAAGAAACATTTGAAACCAAAATAAAGTTACTTTCATAGCACAGACAAGTCAGTTTGTACTGAAAAGATTGTTTAAAATAAAATAAAAAGAAAAAAAGACAAGAGATAAACTTTCAATTTTATCTTTGCCAAAAATAAATACAAAGTTCACTTTGTTTTAGAAGGAAGCATAAGAAGTGATTAAAGAAAAACATGTATAGCTCAGTGGTCAAAACACTGGCCTGTAAGTCATCAAGTTTCAATTTCACACACAATTATTAAGTTTTTGTATTTCTCACTAAACCAATTTGCAGAGAAAAAATTCAAATTTTGCTTTTAAATTTCTTTTTAGGGAAGAAAAATTTGTTGCATGAAAAATTAGTATCAGGAAAATTATTATTGTTTAGGTGAGGAGAGGAATCAAAATTCTGGTTATATTGTTATTTTTTTAAAGCTGTCCCATTTACAAAGACTTCAAGAAATATACTATATCAGATTTTATTATGCAAGTCAGTATTTTCGTAATAAAATTAGTATTGATCAAATGAGGTTCATCCAATATTTAGGACATACTTATACAAGCAATAAGTTGTGTGATCTTAAACATATAACTATTGTTATTAAAAATTTTTAGAATAAAATGTTTTCTTTTTATCATCAAAAGGAAGAGCCCAAGAAGCAAATTACAAATTGGAGATGCCAAAATCAAACAAACACAACAATATAAATATCTGGGAATTGTTTTAAAATAAGAAGCAAAGTGCCATACTGAAATCTGAAAGCACACTGGAATAACAAAAAGTGCCTTCCAAAAGCTAAGTAAAGCATTAAGAAACAGGAAAACTTCTCCAGAAACAAAGAAAAGAGCTGTCACATAATATCAGTCCTCCTATATGGCAGTGAATTCTGAACAATTTTCTTACAGACAAAGAAGAGGCTTGAAGCAAAAATAATGTGGTTCTACAGGAGGATATCATGGATTGAATATGTGAGCAACAATAAAGTTTTAGAGAAAATGGAAACAAAAAGAACATTCATACTTACCATCAGAAAGAGAGAGTTGAAATTTCTTGTGCCCATTGTGAGGAAACAGGGTTGAAAAATTTAATAATTTCAGAACAAACTGAAGTCAAGAAGGACGGAAGAAAACTACTCAAATCCTACCTAGTGAACTTGGCAGAACGGGGCTTAGGAGAGATAACAAAAAGACAAAATATATGAAGAGCTAAAATTGTCACAAGCCATGATAACCAAAGTCCTGAAATGACGTGGCATATAGCAATGTTAAATTTTGTGCAAACGAAGGTCAACATAGATTTTTGTTGATAAATAAATCTAAATGATAAAGGAATTTGGCAGCCAAGCCGGCCCCAAATGTAATGCCCTGTATTCCTTTTGTATCTTTTTAGTACAGCCAAGAGGGAGTCTGGGTAGTGCACAATCTTCATATATCACCACCCAGGCCTGGCTCCTGGAGAGATCATTCTAATCTCACCATCAAAGAACTGAATTTTTACCAAACAGGGCAATACTTTTATATCACGAGATAAATCAATGCTTACCTATTATATATCCTGAAAATTTTACAATTTTTGATTGATTAATATCAATTTTATGAAATTTAAATATTTTTATATTGAAGTGCACCTTGGAAAAAGATGTGGAACACAAAATTGGCGCCATACATGGAGCATTTAAAAAGTTAATCAAGTGCATCTTCAACAAAAAGATCTGAATTTTACAACAAAAATTATGGCCAATAATGCTGTTGTCATTTCAACTTTGCTTTCTGGTTGTGAAAATTGTACTCTGTATTGTCGAGACATCCATAAATTAGAACATTTTCATCAGCATTTGAATTTAACAACAAAAATTATGGCCAATAATGCTGTTGTCATTTCAACTTTGCTTTCTGGCTGTGAAAATTGTACTCTGTATTGTCGAGACATCCATAAATTAGAACATTTTCATCAGCATTTGAATTTAACAACAAAAATTATGGCCAATAATGCTGTTGTCATTTCAACTTTGCTTTCTGGTTGTGAAAATTGTACTCTGTATTGTCGAGACATCCATAAATTAGAACATTTTCATCAGCATTTGAATTTAACAACAAAAATTATGGCCAATAATGCTGTTGTCATTTCAACTTTGCTTTCTGGTTGTGAAAATTGTACTCTGTATTGTCGAGACATCCATAAATTAGAACATTTTCATCAGCATTTGAATTTAACAACAAAAATTATGGCCAATAATGCTGTTGTCATTTCAACTTTGCTTTCTGGCTGTGAAAATTGTACTCTGTATTGTCGAGACATCCATAAATTAGAACATTTTCATCAGCATTTGAATTTAACAACAAAAATTATGGCCAATAATGCTGTTGTCATTTCAACTTTGCTTTCTGGCTGTGAAAATTGTACTCTGTATTGTCGAGACATCCATAAATTAGAACATTTTCATCAGCATTTGAATTTAACAACAAAAATTATGGCCAATAATGCTGTTGTCATTTCAACTTTGCTTTCTGGCTGTGAAAATTGTACTCTGTATTGTCGAGACATCAATAAATTAGAACATTTTCATCAGCATTTGAATTTAACAACAAAAATTATGGCCAATAATGCTGTTGTCATTTCAACTTTGCTTTCTGGCTGTGAAAATTGTACTCTGTATTGTCGAGACATCCATAAATTAGAACATTTTCATCAGCAAAACTTTGTTCAATCTTGAACATCACTTGAGAATACTAATGAGACTAATACCAAAGTCTTGGAAAGAGCCAACAGTCAAAGCATTGAATTGTTTGTCATAAAACGCTATCATCAATGGTCAGTAAACGTAGCAAAAAAGAAAGAGTCAAGGTGTCCACATCAAATCTTAATCAGCAAACTCGCTTCTGGGAAAAGACGTACAAGGTACAAGGACCAACTCAAAATAATAATGAAAGCCACTAGATTTAAGCCTAAATTGTTTAAAACGCTTGCCTGAGACTTCACCAATCAGAAGAGAAAAAGAAGTCAAATAACAGGAGAGAAATTTTTTATCAGAAATTTTTTCTTGATTTCAATCTATCTCTTATCTTTTCTTCAACATCCTCTGAACCTTGTTTTTTCTCTCACGGTAACCTTCTATACACAAGTGGTGGCCCTGCCTTGCTTGGAATGAAATGATTACAAAAAAAAAAAATGAAAAATAACAATTATATTTATATCAATAAACACACATTCTTACACTTTACCATCAAAGATTTCTCACATACATATTTAAAAAATCATCCATCTTTTTAATACACTTGACACATGTATTATTATGCACACATACATATAAACAAACAAGCATTCCTATACATAGATACACTTACAAAAATTTTCCACATGCATTTAAAAATAATCATCTATTGCTTTATTACACATGACAAATATCTGACTAATAAGAATCAACCCTAAACAATATTATAGTATACTGTCTGTTTGTCTTCAAAATTTTTCATTTCTCATCTTTAACCCGATCTCTGGAAAATGTTTAATGATGTTGAAACATGTTAAATTGAGACATGTTTCCTACATTGGTTTTACTTTATTCTATCAGTATATATATATATATATATATATATATATATGTATATATGTGTGTGTGTGTGTGTGTGTTTACATCATCACTTGATAAGACACAGGTAGTGTTAAAACAAAATACCTACTTTTGTAGTGATATTATAACATTTTTTTTTTAATCATATCACCCCAAGCAAGGCGATAACAGCACTGATGTGCAGGGGGCTACGTAGGAGTGAAGAGAGTGAAAAAGAGAAAACCGGAAACCGCATCCTAAACAGGGAACAAGGGATGAGCCTCTTCACCTGTTCAATAGACGAGAGTGGAGTGTGAACCGGGCGATAGTTTAGTCTATCTACTCCAATTTATGTTTAAATTCTAAATAAATATTATTCACTGTACTTATTTAGCACTTTTTTTTAAAATAGTGGTTTTTATATATGGAATTTTATTCCATCTATACCTACCCTATATATATATATATATATATATATATATATATATATATATAGAGAGAGAGAGAGAGAGAGAGAGAGGATATGTAATTATAGAGTAAATGCTTAAGTAACTTGCAGATAAAAACAATTTTGTTGTGAGTTTGTTGAAACTGGAACAAATTCCAGAGATATTGTCCTAAAAATGTAACACAGACGTTGATAGAAACAGGCATTTTCTTTCTTTCCCCATTTCATGTGTCATTATTGACCTAAATATTTTTCTCATTCATTCATTTACTTTTTGTTCAGTTCTGACAAGTGGTTATAAAAAGACACTTTAATAGGAAGGCTCTGTGGTCCTTTTTGGTTAAAAATAATATTAATCAAAATTTGATTAAGATTAGAAATTGTTAGACAAAAGAGAGAGAGAGAGAGAGAGAGAGAGAGAGAGAGAGAGAGGAAAAATTTGTTGGAAACAAAGAAAAGAGTTCTAGACTGCTATGTGATATCTGTCCTTCTATATGGCAGTGAATGCTGGACAATCTCCTCAAAAATGAAGGAGAGATTTGAAACAACAGAAATGTGGATCTACAGAAGGATGCTGAGGGTTTCATGGGCTAAACATGTGAGCAATGACGAGGTTTTGAAGAGAATGGAAGCAAAAAGAAAGTTATACTTAACATCAGGAAGACACAGTTGACGTTTCTGGGGCACTTAACAGGAAAGAGAATTTGATACTCACAGGGCAGATAGAAGGAAAGGAGGACAGGTGAAAACACTGCAGAGCACACACACACACACACACACACACACACACACACACACACACACACACACACACACACATATATATATATATATATATATGTTGTAATGGAATGTCCCACACTCTTTATCACCTATGCAAACTGACTAGATATGATGAGCCCAAGAGATACCTGTGACTTGCTTTGTCAATTACTAACCTGCCACCAGATTCCCTGTCTTGCTGTAGTGTATTTTTGTACAATAAATCTCTCTTCTTTAATCTACGCACGTATTGCTGTTCTTTCACTCGAGTACCGCCTTGCCGGTTTGGAACCTCTTTAAAGGATACAACAGTGGCAACGAGTGATTTGATTCCAACTCACAGTTAAAAGACCTCAAGTCACTGTTTGTAAAACGTACAACAGTAGTAATTACACATTTGATCAGATTATGTTGAAAATACTCAGTGAAATTATTTAGCAAAAAATGGAACAACCAACTGAATTGACTAAAGTATTACACGCTAGTTTGCAGTTACAACAGCAGCAACAGTTATAACAGCAACAAGAAAAATGTGAAAAATCACAAAAAATTTCAACATGAACTGATGCAATTACGAAAACAAGCGGAAGACACTAAGTTGTTTTGTGAAACCGAAATATCTCAAACAAGAGAATAACCGGGCTATAGATTTTTCCCATGAAAGGAATATCGAATTCGTTATCAAAATTCAAGTATGACCCAAACAATGGAGTAACTTTCCTTGCCTATTTTCGTAGATACGAGACGATTTTTTTCGGAAAGGTGCGAACAGTGGTTTGAGGAGGAGAAAATTACGTTGTTAGTTCAAAAAATAGGTGTAGAGAGATGCACTAACCTAATTTTACCTAAAAAAAACAAAAAAAAAAAAACGAAAAAAAAACGGACGAAATCTCGTTCGAGGAGACAATAAAGATTTTGTTTGTTCCATACTCGATATAAGTGTTTAAAAAACAAAAGAATGATGATTTTGTGACTTATGCAGGCAAAGTAAATGCACAATGTGAATTGTTTAAATTAGGTGACCTTTCAGTCGACGTCTTTAAATGTTTAATCTTCATTCAGGGACTTACAGCGGCGAAGGACAAAGACACCACATCAAGGATTCTGACAGTTATGGAGCAAGACCCTCAAATTACGCTACTGAAGGTGACAGGAATGCCAGAGGCTGACAAATGTAAAAAGAGGCAAAATGCGGATCGAAGAAAACAACATTTCTTGAGTTCAAGTGATAAAATTTGCAAAATATAAACCGAAAACATCCCAGTGTGTTGCCTGTGGGGGGATCGCATTTAAAAAAGAGCTGTTATTTTACGGATAAGGTTTGCTTCGAGTGTGGCTATGTTAGTCAAAAAAGCTCCCACTGTTGGTATCAAAAGAATAGAAATAAGCTAGAATGTAAATCAAAAGAAAATTCAAATCAAGAATGAAATTGAAAAGGGCGATAAAAAGAAATACGAAAATAAATGGTCATACGGTGAAATTATTGTTGGGTAGTGGAAGCGATATTTTTATTCTGAATAAACATGGAAGAAAATAGGTTGTCCATCATTGAAGAGTACCAAAAAGTAGCTAGAAGAGTATCTGGGGAAAAGTTAAACTTCAGTGGCGAATTTAGCTGCAACGTACCAGGTACGATGAATTTATTTGGTACGGATTGGATCATGCTTTTCGATTTGTAAATTCATTTGACAACAAAGTGGACGTGTCAGTAAAGGGAAAATCTGAGGAAACTGAAAAATTTATTTCTGATCTGAAAAACGAATTTCCACGCATTTTTTTTTTTAATGAAAAATACATGAAAACCGAGGCCAGGTTTGAACATAAGACCAGTATTCAAACCAAGAAGGAATGTACCATTTTCAGCTTTAGATTCCGTAAATCAAGAACTGGTGTAGTTAGAGAAAATGGGTGTAATTTCTAAAGCTGATTACTCAGATTGGGCTGCACCTACAGTGTATGTAAGGAAAAAGAACAAAAAGATCCGAGTTTGCGCAGATTTTTCAACCGAATTAAATGAATGTCTGAAAGACCACACATACCCGTTACCTTCATCGGAGAATATTTTTTCTAAGCTAAATAATGGCAAAGTGTTTTCTAAAATAGATCTGTTTGACGCTTACTTACAAATAAAAGTGGATGAACAGGGCTCAAAGTTATTAGCAATTAATACACACAAGGGACACTACAAGCTAAATCATCTCCCGTTTGGGTTAAAGATGGCTCCCAGTTTGTTTCAACAAATAATGGACACCATGTTAGTTGGGCTAGAATTTGCCATAGTGTACCTGGATTGAAGAGCGAATATAACGAAAAGCTCAAAAAACTTACAATGCAGTGTTCCAGAAAATTGATGAATATAGTTTCAAGCTAAGGTCAGATAAATGCGAGTTCTTCATGAAGCAGATAAAATATTTGGGGCAAATAATTGACGAGAACGGAAGAAGATCGAAACCGGAAAGGGCCAAAGCTATTAAAAATATGACGCCACCAAATAACGTCACTAATCTTCAGGTGTTTTTAGTCTTGGCCAACTATTACAATATCTACATTAGAGCTCCATTGAATGACTTATTGAAAAAGGGTGCAAAATGCATTTGGTCTAAACAATGCGAAAATGCTTTCCAGAAAATAAAAAGCAGTCTGGTATCAGATTTATTGTTAGCGCATTTTGACCCTAAAAAGAAATAATTGTAGCATTTGACACTAGCAACTATGGGATCGGAGCGGTAGTTCTATACAAGTTTGAAGATGGGACGACAAAGCTTATAGCCCATTCTCCCAGAACCCTACAAAAAGTCTAAAGAAGTTATATCCAGATCGGAAAAGAAAACCTGATAATAATTAAGGCGGTTAAAAAATTTTACAGGTTCATCCATAGAAGGAAGCTTGCACTACAGACGGATCATAGACCGTAGTTAACAATATTTTGGATCAAGAAAGGGTATACGCACGCACACCGGTAACAAGTTATTGCATTGGGGAATAATCTTGTTAAACTACGACTTTAAGATGGGATACCTTTCCTCGAAAAACTAGGACACGCTAACTGTCTGTCTAGGTTGATTCCAAAATTTACAGAACCACTATAAGACACGGTGATAGCTGTCTTAAGGGATGAACAAGAATTATCAGTACTACTATGCAATACAATTCGGGAGTTACCAGTGAATCTAGAAGATATAGATAAAGCAGATGAGAAGGATGAATTCATGAATTCATAAAAAAAGAAAAAAAGAAAATGAAGAAACAGTTGAAAGAAAAACTTAAAAAGAAATAAAATATCATCTTTCTCAATCTACGAGCAAATGCTATTATATGCAGATAGAGTGGTAATACCATATACACTGCAAAAGAAAATCTTGAAGGAATTTTAAATAGTTCATTGGGGCATGTCAATAAGGAAATCATTAATGCGTGGCTATACATATTGGCCTAGGATAGACCAGAAGACGGAAAATATAGTAAAAAATGTAGAGGTTGTCAACTTGCGGCAAAACACTACCTATGAAAACGGATGTCCCGTAGACGAGGTTACACATCGACTAAGGCTGACCCAATAAATGACCAATACTACTACCTTATAATCGTGGATAGTTTCTCCAAGTGGCCGGAAATATTCAAGTGTAAGCATCCGACATCCGCAAATACTATGGATGTACTAAACGAGCTTTTTTGTCGTTTTGGTGTGTCAAAAACTTTAGTTAGTGACAACGGGACACAGTTTATCAACAGAGAATTTAAGAATTTCTGCGCAACTTTGTCCATATTACGACCTCTGGTTACCACAAGAGATCAAATGGGCAAGCCGAAAGATTCGTAGACACTTTTAAAAGAGCTCTAAGACATGGACACTGATGAAAGAAGTATGCAAAATTTGTTAGCGGTTCACAGAATTACTTCCAATCCGAACATAGATTCAGGCTTGTCACCAGCCAAACTGATGTTCGCGAGAAAAATTCAGTCTGTGTTTGACAGGCTTTGGCCTAGCGTGGTAGAAA
The DNA here is from genome assembly GCA_037127315.1 of Ascarosepion bandense. Classification (NCBI taxonomy): domain Eukaryota; kingdom Metazoa; phylum Mollusca; class Cephalopoda; order Sepiida; family Sepiidae; genus Ascarosepion; species Ascarosepion bandense. Next base: position 491,044 of record JBBBDQ010000734.1, read on the forward strand.
ATAAAACCTTGCGACCAAATTTTACAAACCAGGAAACAGAATTTTCTTTAGGAATTAAAAAGGTGAAAAAAGCTTCTGAGAAAACGAAATTATCACCAAAAAACTTGACAGAGTGATATACATGCTCAAAGGAAGAAGATTTGAAAGAGACATTTAAAACAGTTAAGGCCAAGACATATGAAAGATGTCACGCCTAGTGAAGAATTACCAATGGAAGTAATATATGACGCATTCAAAATATCAGTCCCCATATCTCCACCAGTACCAATAGAAGTATCTCCTACCCCGCCAGTGTCAGAAGTGTCAGCTTCCCGAAAATCGCCAATGCCTCAAATCTCACCAGCACAAAAATTGGTGAGACGTAAAAGTGCTAGGAAGAGGAAAACATTCAAACAATTATGTCCTGATCTCAAAAAGAAAAGGTATTGAGCAACATTTCATGGAAAAACTAGCTTAGGAGGAAGTTTTGTAATGGAATGTCCCCCACTCCCTATCGCCTATGTGGTCTGACTATATTAGTAGCCATATTTATTGAGCACAGGCGTTACCTGTGATTTACGTCAGTAATTACTAGCCAGCACCAGATTCCCTGTCTTGCTGTAGTGTATTCTCTTTACAATAAGCCTCGCTTCTTTCATCTACACATGTGTTGGTGTTTTATCACTTGAGTACCACCTTGTCTGTTTGTAACATCTTTAAAAGATGCAACAATCATATATATATATATATATATATATATATATATATATATATAGATGCAACAATATATATATATATAGATGCAACAATATATATATATATAGATGCAACAATATATATATATATATATGTATGCATACATGGTGCAATTGATAAATTGTCATCTAAGGTTCTCTTTTTTCACAGATGCTGCTTAACTGACATACTGTGTAGTTGACAAAATAAAAAACAAGCAATCTGCAAAATTAGAAATATAAAATGGTAGCAATTTATACAGTGCATCCTTTATATATATATATATATATATATATATATATATATATATATGAACTGCATCTGCTATTTGGTGATTGTTATTGTTGCTTAGCAAAGTTTTATGTCCACACTGGATAAAATCATCTTTGATGGTGAATGTCTTTATGTTAACGTCCCTGTAACCTCTCTGAAGATGGTTAATGTGAGTTGAAAGCTTAGAACCAACATAACAAAAAAAATATCCAAATGCTGAACAATTTTTGTCATTAATTTCACCTGAAATTAAAGCCAAAATACGATGTTTAGAATGGCTCATGATTAAACATAATAGTCATTCATTGTCAGTATATGTTTAGAATATATAAATATATATATATATATATATATATATATATATAAGCATATTGTGTGCATAGGTGTGTGTATTTTTTCTGTCTGGTGTATATAAATAACCATGCAGATTTATGTAGACATTGAAGCAATGATATTGAAGTTGTGTAAAGCTGTTCAGTGAGTAATGGCAATTTTAATGGGCAGATCCAGTGAAAGAAAATGTATAAAAGGACGAGTGAAAACCCGCCAGGCAGCCAACCCAATAGTGAGATGATGTATTGATAGCAAACTGCAGCGAGAAGTGTTAAGAAAGACCAAAATACTATTGTAGCAGTTGTTTGTGAATATTTATAGGAAGAGACAGTGACTGAATCGTATACTTGAGACAGAGTAGAATGAATATAAGAATCTAACCAGAAATTTTATGCAAATACTAAATTCTTTAAGTTTAGGAACATTCCTTTATTAAACTGGCACACACACACACACACACACACACACACACACACACACACACACATATATATATATAAAAATAAATACACAATACCTTATATATATATACATATATATATAAGCTATTGTATATATATATATATATATATATATATATAATATACAGTACCTTATATATATATATATATATATATATATATATGGGTATTGTATATTTATAAGTTAAAGTGCTCAATATCAGGGATAGGGCATATATAAATATATAAGTGAACATTGCGGTCAACACCCTGAGGTGACAGTCTGTTTCAGTCATTTATCAGGCCATGTGTGTTGTGTTTTAGCTTTTTTTATATTCAGTTCAGTGATACATTATGAGTAGTCTATCTCATTATTCTAATGGTTATTTTGGTTAGCATGGTTTGTTAATTTGTCTGTTATTTATTTAGTTTATTTACTTATTTGTTTGGATGAATTTATTTTACTTGTTTTTTATTATTTTATTTTATTCATTTATTCTTGTTCATTTTTAATTTTTGATTTTTAAGTAGCGTAGTAAAAATTTGTTTTTGTGTCTGCATTTTTGAGATGAGCTTTGAACATTTATTTAGTAATTTTTTTTGGTCTGGGAAGGTAATTGTAACGATTGTTTTTTCCAGGTAGAATTTACAGTTTTTTCTATTGATTATTGAAGACTAATATTCTTTTTGTTAGTTTCCATGATATTTTTGGTGTGATTTGTTTTTTGTTTTTAATCTCCCAGATATGTTTAGAAAGTATTGTGCTGTTTGCATATTGACTATCTGTAAATTATATTTTCTGTATATAATTCTTTTGTTTCCAGGGTCTTCATTTTTTCATATGTATATTTTTTTCTTTGTTATCTACTGATTTTACAGCAGCTTGGTATATTACATTCTTCTACAAGCAATCATCATTTTAGTGACATTTGTTCCTTATTCTGCAGTTACACATGGGTTTAATTTGTTCATGTGGCTTGTTGATTTTTTGCTGTTGTGTTTCATTATTATTTGTGCCATGTTCTCAGTGCAATTGTAGCTGATTTTTACAGTGTTTTTTGTTCAATATCTTGTGGAGAGTGCTTGATACAGGGAAATGTTTGTGTACAAATTTAATGAATAAATATTAAATTATTTTTTCTTATGTTTATTTTTACAATGTTTATATGCCCATAAATTTTTAGTAAATTTTGTGCAGAGTATGACAATACCTTAATTTTACGACCAAAAACAGCATAGGACCTAGGATAGAGTGTTGAGGGACATCTGCGTTTCTATGAAAGGATCTGGAAGCTTGCCCATTCAAAACAACCTTCATTTTATGATTCAATAAGAACAATTGGATTAAATCAAACAATCATCCAGAAATACTGTAGCCCTGGAGCTTGCACAGAATGTCAGCATGTGAAACCCTGTCAAACACTTTCAAGATATCTAGAACAACAGCTTGCCATTATTATCAAGAGCCAGGTATACATATTCAGTGATGGCCATTAGCACATCAATGGTAAACCTGGTGAAATGGAAGTCATATTGTTTGTCAGAGAGAAGGTCATGAGAGATGAGATGCTTAAATACTTCAGTATTGATTAGAACCTCAAATACTTTACTGAAAAGCAGTAATAGACTAATAGGGTAATAGTTAGAGGGCTACCCAGAATTCTTAAAAACAGGAACTACAGATGAAGACTTCCAGCAAGCAGAAAAGCAGGAATCAGAAAAGCAATAGTTAAGGTATCTGGAGAGGACAGGAGACAGCTCAGAAGCAAATTTCTTTAGGATGATGATTGGGATTCCATTAAATCTGCTTGCCTAATGTTCCATCTACACAATAAAAAAGCAGGTTGGTGACCTGCTTATCACACTAGAAGAGAAGGCTCCCTAGTATTATATCTAGGAGAAAGAAATAAACATGTGACTTCATTTGCATCCAATAAATTTAGAGTAATTTTTTTTAGATAAGCTGTATCATTACTCAAACAGTGGGTTTAGTGTTGTGCAAGCTTTTCCCCCACTTTAAAAGATTTCAAGTACAAGCATTATAAGTTAAAATAACCACTGAGAGAATCTGCTATGTTAAGGAGAGACAGCTGGCCATCACCAAAAAAAGCAATCAAACTTAATGAAATGTAATAAACAATATAGAAGAGAATGTAGGTCTCTGGTTCTACTCAAAATCCACATCTGTGCTGTACAGTGGAGAAAAGGAGGAACTATAAGATATCACACACTATCTTTACTGATAACTGAGAGAGCAGCCAACATATTATATATATATATATATATATATATATATATATATATATATATATAATTTATTTTTAATCGATAACCATATTTGAGTAGATGCACTGTTTTTTTTATAATTAAGCAGTATATCTATTTGTTTACATCTACCAGCTTGAATATTTGAGAAATCTTAGAAAAATATGCACCCTTCAAAACATGATTCACATTAATCATATGAATACTTGATGTTTTTACTATTATTTTATCATTTTTAAATCAGATTATACTAACTTCACATAATTTATATATATATATATAATTTATATATATATTAGTCATCCACATACAAGCCTGTTTTGCTGTATCACAGCTCATCAGTGTGGCTAGATGCATCCACTTGCTTCTGGCCGGGATCGAAACTCAACCGATTTGGTGTCAGTCGGAGTCACTACTCCCTAAGCCATCGACACATGGAATCAGAGAAGGGAAAATTTAACATGTTGTATATAAGTAGTGCATACACATGCCGGTCACCGAAAGAACTCAATTCATTTCTGAAGAGTCATGCATATAGCAGAAGTGGTAACTGTTTTTAAAATTTTTTTCTCCAGAGATATAGATCATATATATTTAATGGCATATCTCTCTCAGTATATATATATATATATATAATGCTTTCTAAACATATAGATTATATATGTTTGATACCATATCTCTCTCAATATATATATATATATATATATATATATATATATTTTTTAAGGTGGGCTATATTTATAGGAAAAAGTGCTTAATGTCAGTTAGAGTGTATGTAGATATAAAATTGAACATTGAAGTCAACACTGAGAGATGACAAACTGTTTCATGCTAGGTGCAATCATCAGGCCACATATGTTGTGTTTTTCCTCAGCTATTTATATATACAAGCCAGTGATGCATTTTAATTAATCCTTCTAATTGTTTTTTTTTTTTTTTTTTTTTTTTTTTTGCAGGAGTGGTTTATTTATTTATTTGGATAAATTTATTTTACTTGTTTTTATTTTTGTATTTATTTATTCTTTTCAGTTTTTGATGTTTCAGTAATTTATTTATTTGGATTTGTTATTTATTTATTTTATGTATTTATTTTTATTTTATTTTATTTTATCTGTTCTAATGGTTGTGTAATATAACAATCTGGCCCCACCCGAGGAAGTGATGCAAGCGATGGTGTTTCCCGTCGGTGGAGGGGTCGGCGAGCGGCAGGGCGGGTGTTTGTGAAATACATCCTGTCAAGGCCGGAGCGGATGTCGTTTGACCTTATTTCCGACAGCGGCGGAAATGACTACGGAGGCAAACAGAACAGGTGTCTCTGGGAATTACGTGGGCGTTGCGTGGGCGAGGCAGGACCGGAAGGAAAGTCCCGGTTCTAGAAGACTATTTAAAGACCTCGACACACGGATTCGCCAGCAGAGAACGGCCAGTGGAAGCAGAGGGACACCACAGGCAAAAACTACACTCCCGTCGACCCATTCTATGTGCGCTCTCACTCTTCCATTCTCTGTTCCACACGGGTTCGTCGTCAAGAATAAAAATATAACCTTATATTTTTATATATGCGTGTTCTCGTTATTTTGTCGTCGTACGGCGATATATAACAGTTGTTATGGTGGCAGCAGTTTGTTAATTTGCTTATTATTTGCTTGGAGTGAATTATTTGATTTTTATCATTATTTATTTATTGATGGTTCTTCCTTCCTCAAGGTAATCGATGAAAAAAATACCATGCACATCCCAAAAATATTTAGGCCAAAACCTTGCCTGCTGATGTTTGCATCTTTAGTTGCTTTGGGTGGCTTTCAACTGCTGCTGTCCTCTCAAGTGACTACTGATATGACTCTGGAGGGAAGTGGCAGATCTATGTTTCATCCATTATCACATATTAATGCAAAACAACACTCAGAATTGTCAACATATTATTGTTTTAGATCGTCTGTGAGCAAACATGGCACCCACTTTGAACACAGCTTTCTCATTGACAAATGTTCATACAAAATGGTGAATACACTGCCTTCTAATATATGTTCAACTTCTCTGCTATCTCACCTAACTCCAATTTATGATTGGTCAAAACCAGTTTGTCGATTTCTTTGGTGTTTTCCAGGACAAATGCTAATTTTGGGCGACCTGAGCATCCAGCATAATGTCTTTCTGTATGACCATGTTTAAAGCCAGCATACCACCTCTTAATCATTGTTTCCAACAAAGCAGAGTCCAAATAGCACTTATCAAGCCATTGCTTTGCTTGAACAGTACATTTCCCATCAGAAAGCAATGCAATGAAATTCAGATTTTCCATTGTTTTGAAAATTTGCAACAGTAGCTTCACTTAAATAACTGTAATTTGCAAACTAATAATCCGATTATGCTCCAATTTTTGACACATGCCATTTGAAGGTTAGTACTACATAAAAATCATATGAATTTTTATTAGTGGTGCCATCTATATATCAGGCCTGAGACATATTGAGTGAGGTGTTTTATATATATTTTTTTAATTTATTTGTTTTAACATTATTTTTAATGGATACTCATATTTCAGTAGATGCTATGTTTTTTTGTTATATTTACTTGCATCTACTGGTCTGAATAATTTGGAAATCTTGTTCGGAAAATATGTAGCCTCAGGATTATTCAGGCCAGTAGATGTAAATAGATATACTGTTTAATTATAACAAAAAAAATAAAAAAAAATAAAAAAACAGAACATCTACTCAAATATGAATATCCATTAAAAATAATGTTTAAACAAATAAATAAAAAAATATTTTGGGATTAATCCATTTCATAAAAGGTTTTGTAAAATTTTGTATATATATATATATATATATATATATTCAACTTTTACATTCAAAACAAAATGTACAATTTTGAAGTAGTTACTTACATGCTCTAACATAAAAATGGAATAATAAATATTTATTGCTCTATTTTTATAATGAGCCCTGTTTTAAATTAATGTTTTGAACATTGCAATTTTAGTTTTTGTTTTTTTACATTTTGGATATATATATATATATATATATATATATATATATATATATATATATCGAATAAAGGAATAGGGTTGTTCCAACGAGAGTAATTAGTATAAAATAAAAAGTGTGAGAAGCCGTGAACGTTTTCTTTAAAATATATATTTATTGTTTGTTATTCATTAAAGTTATGGAGTATTAATTTGTCATGGTTTGCGCTACACGTGTTTCGAGTATAAAATTGACTCTCTTCAGGCAAACAAATTCGTTGTTTTACATTTTTACGAACAAATTCGTTGTTTTACGTTTCTCAGAGAAACCCAAACGTAAAACAACGAATTTGTTCGCCTGAAGAGAGTCAATTTTATACTTGAAACATGTGTAGCACAAACCATGACAAATTAATTCTCCATAACTTGTATGAATACCAAACAATAAATATATATTTTAAAGAAAACGTTCACGGCTTCTCACACTTTTTATTTTATGTATATATATATATATATATATATATATATATAATGTGGAAAAGTTTGTCACTTAACTGGTGAGAATCATGACTGCTCATTTAAGTGATAAACTTCTCTATATTAATTCTATTAATGCTGTATCTTGATATTGAGCACTTTACAACAAAAAACCTGCTGGCCAAAATATTTTTTATCAGTAAACCACTGAAAAAACAACAATCTTTGCACTAAGCATCATCACAATGCAACATTATATTTACACACATATATGTTTATTTATGCCATAAAATTTTCCAGGCAACCAGCCTCCCAGAGTGGAAGAGAAGAGGCAATACTTTAAATCTGGCACCTTTTCAGCAGCCAATTCTGTTCTTGCACTCACAGAAGAAAACTCATCTCACACAAGACTTACCAGTCACTGGCAAGTCTCCAGAGACTGCGTTTATAAGGCAAAATCATAATGATGATATGTGCATGTAGTTTCTCTCTCTCTCTCTCTTTCTCTGTGAGTGTATGTAGATATTTTGCATTTTAATTCAAATACAAGTATCTACATATTATGCATAAAGGTGATAATATGAATGACACCCAATAATTTCCGATGTCCCTTAGATGGAACTTGTATGAAGTTTCTACAAATCAGTGAGGGATATAAATGTATTTTATTTATTTATTTTATTATATCATTTTGTTTAATTTTTTTTTTCCATTAATGCCTTTCATTTTCCTTGAAAACAAAAACTACAAGTAATCTTTTTTGACCCAGAGGCACAAAACGTATAATCTCTACCCTAAAAATATTTTACCTAATAATATTAATTTAACTTCTAAGATTTACTTCTCAATTTCATGTCTGAGCTTTACTCCGAATCAAATTAAATTATGCAATTAAAACATTAAAAACAGCATTCCAGCATAAACAAGAACCAAAAATCCAATTCCCGAGATGGTCAGTTCCTAATAAGCACCTGATTAGTTCATAGTGCATGAAACTCTGAGTCATGCTATAGACATAGGATATGTATATTTATCAATATATATATATAGGCAGCATATCTTCATTCAAACATGTTTCATTGAATAATATAGACATATTTTGTCTACTTATTTTTGTATTGATCCTTTCCAGTTCTCTAAGCTTATAGATGTTGAAATGAAATTCATCAAGGAAGGTGCCATAGTTTTTTTTTAACCTAAGTACTTTGAACCTTTTCTAAGCTCATCTTCAGGGGTAAATTACAAAGACAAGCTTATCGTAACTGTGATAAAATCTTCTTTATGTTGCGATAGTGATTTTTTAAGACATGCATGCATTCTCTTGTAATTATTTTAGAATTTTAAAATTTATCCATTATAGTTATGGAATTTTTTACAAAACAAGTGTTTCAGTATAAAAATCAACCAACCAACACTCAACAAAATTGTTTACGAATATAGCAACAATATATTAAAGTGCATATAACATTTAATGCCATTTTACATTTCTAGCAATTTCTGGCCAGCTCTTTTATATTGAAATCTTGATGTGCTTTGACCTTTTGGCTACAGAAATCGAAATATCTGCTCAGTTTCATATACAAAACGAAGAAAATATATTTATTTTAAGAGCCAGAGAAAAATCTATGTTTAAAGGCACTATTATTTGCTTGGTCATCTTCACACTCTGTAGCCAAGAGGTCAAACATGTCAAAGCATATATATATATATATATATATATATATATATATATATATATATTTCATTGAAGATTTTAGATAAGGTATTATCGTTAAGTTTTTATATAATTTTTCATGTGTTCTTATGATTTTATGACCTCAAATTATATAGTGCATATGAGAATCAATCTTCTCACATGCTTTTCTTTAAAGAACTCCACAATTTGAAACAAATGCTTGCAAACAACAGCTTTCCAAATAATTTAATTGACTACAATATCAGATTTATTCTTTGTAATGTAACCAATAACAACAGCAAACACATGAACAAAAACAATAACATTAATAATATTTTTTACAAAAACCAAATGCATAGCAATTATAAACAGGATGAAACTTCACTTAAAGATCATTTAAAAATATGCAACTCTAAGTTAAACAAAAAAATTAAATTAATTATCTATTACACAAAATTTAAAACTGCTAACCTCATTGTTAGTAATAACAGCTCATGTTTCATTATTATTTGTGCCATGTTCTCAGTGCAATTGTAGCTGATTTTTACAGTGTTTTTGTTCAATATCTTGTGGAGAGTGCTTGATACAGGGAAATGTTTGTGTACAAATTTAATGAATAAATATTAAATTATTTTTTCTTATGTTTATTTTTACAATGTTTATATGCCCATAAATTTTTAGTAAACTTTGTGCAGAGAACCAGTGTCATGAATAAATTTACATATCCTTTGAAGGATGGTGTTCTTAAACAATTACATTGGCCACACTACCCTATGATTGACAAGAAGATTGACATTGCACCTTTCATAACACAATTCAATCCCATCTTATTTAAAAACACCTGGAGATCTACTAGGACCTATCCGTGACATACTTGTTGACAATACACACATAATAGCATCATCGACATGCAAAAAAAGATAAAAGTATTATTAATAAAAAAGAAAAATCCTACACTTAATAATATCAATTATAATCATGGAAACAATGTGCTTACCATGTTTGGAATTTAATACATATATACTGCTACATATAACTTTACACATATTCAGTTACATGTAAAATAAAATTCATACTAGCTAAAAAAAAAAAACATTTTGAAAATTCCTATATAATTTGAGTTCTGAAAAGAAAAAAATCATATAAATACATGAAAAATGATATAAAAAACTTAATGATAATAATTTATCTGTTATTTTCAATGAAACCTGCAGAAAAGAGAGATTGCTGCCCAAATAGATAATATATATATATATATATATATATATATATATATATATATATATATATATAATTGTCACTCTGGAATGTGATGCTTCCTCTTTTATTATATTAGTCCATTATATCAGAGGCAGTGGATTTGGAACATTGACACTAATAACCCAAAATGTTTTTTTCTTGTGATAGACAGCTGTCTGGAAAATGGCATCTATCATCAAAATGCATATTTGTTATAGTTTCCATGAAAAGCTGGTATTGGTTTCAGAGCATCTCATGTTTTTTGTGTGTGTATATATATGCTTATTTTTATACACACAAACACATAATGGATTTCTGAAAAGTTCTCAGCCTGAGCAAAAAAGACATTCTACAAACTTTTATGCTTTTAAAAATCTTACACAAGATATGTTGTTTTTCTTATCTCTTTTTAAAATTAGTTGGGCTAAGAACTTATCAGCATCTCCAGCTACATATTTTGGCTCTGTTGATATAATATACATATTTGGCTCTGTGAAGAGATAATACTATTTACCTTGAGTCCTCCACCTAGATCATTTTTAATATTAATAAAATTAATATTAATAGGATCTGGTTTTGGGATTTTACCTACATGTTTATCCCTTTTTTTATTTAATATATATATATATATATATATATATATATATATATGTGTGTGTGTGTGTGTGTGTGTGTGTGTGTATACACTGCTTATAAATATAGCGCTAAAATTTCCCCTCTTCCATTCTATGCACCTATGGCTTAGGGATTAGAGACTCCAATTGACATCAAATTGGTTGAGGTTTGATCCCAACCAGAATCAAGTAGATGTCTAACCACACTGATGAGCTGTGATAGAGTGAAACAGGCTCATATGTGGATGACAAATATATTACGCCCTCATTATAATTGAGCTCTCGAGAGAGGAAAATTTTAAAAACAATTACCATTTCTGTGATTTATGTGTTACTCTTTAGCAAAGAATTGAGTTCTTCCAGTGACTGGCGTGTGTATACATTGCTTGTATAGAACAAGCTAAAATTTTCCCTCTTCCATTCTATTCACTTATGGCTTAGGGAGTAGAGACTTTGACTGACACCAAATTGGTTGAGTTTCAATCCCAGCCAAAAGCCAGTTGATGTCTAGCCACATTGATGATCTGTGATGCAGCAAAACAGGCTTGTATATGGATGCCAGATGAAGCTACTATCAATTAACCATTATAGACAACCGCACCTACCTCCCATTAGCATGGACCAGGCTTGCCTCCCAGAGAGTAAAACACTATGCCTCCTTGGTCTCACACTTTCAGCGGACCTCAAGTGGAATGACTATATCGAATCCATTGCTAAATTCGCTGCTATGAAAGTCGGTTCTTTGTGCAGGGCCCGGAGGTTTTTTCCGTCTGAATCTATCCTGCACATTTATAAATCTACCATCCGCCCGTGCATTGAATACTGTTGTGCCATATCTGGTTGGGTGCCCCTGCTATTCTCCTTGGGCTTCTCAACAAGGTACAGTGAAGGGTCTGTAATGTGATCGATACTGACTTGGCAGACCGTCTGCAGTCTCTCTCTCACCGGCACGACGTGGCTTCCCTGTGTCTCTTCTATAAATACTTTCATGGCTTCTGCTCCAATGAACTTAGATCACTGGTGCCTCCTTTTATTGAGTTTTTCCAGCATTCTAACATTTTTCCTTTTTTTTAAGAGTTAAAGATTATAAAATATATGATATCTATAAAGATAATGACAATGTGGAAAAGATATAAATGATAGATTTTGCCTTGAGTGTCAGCTTTTTTCAGCTTCTGCAGGTTAGAATAAAAGACAAAATTGCATGTAAGGAAAAATGCTTTGGAATCTCAGAGGATAAGAGGAAACCATAAATTGAATTACTTTATTACATTGAATGATCAGACACCAGAAAGCATTTGTCTGCCTGTTTGTTTGTTATTCAACTGATTAGTGTTATCTTCAGTATCCCAACTCCAGAGTTTCGTAGATGAACCCTTACACCCTCCAGTCATCAGTTGGTCCACTTGACGGGACTATCACTAATTGACTGTTTATATTTCTCATTTTTTTCTTTTTATATGTACTTTTCATTGGTGCAAGGTTGATTATTTTATTTTCATAGTGTGTGTGGGTGTGAGAGTGTGTGTTGTCTGTGTATGTGAGTGTATATGTATATATATATATATAAATCTGTTAATCACCATAGACAATCGCTCCCTCCCCATTAGCATGGATCAGGCTAGTTTCCCTGAAAGCAAACCACTGTACTCCTTGGCTTTCAGCAGACCTCAAGTGAAATGACTACATCAGGTCCATAGCTAAATTTGCTGCTAGGAAGGTCGATTCACTCTGTAGGGCCAGGAAGTTTTTCCCGTCTGAATCCATCCTACACATATATAAATCTACCATCCACCCATGTATTGAATACTTCTGCCACATCTGGTCAATTGCCCCTGCTATTCACCTTGGGATTCTTGACAAAATCCAACGGAGAATCTGCAGTGTGATCAATCCCGACTTGGTCGCTCAGCTGCAGTCACTTTCTCACTGGCATAATGTGGCTTCTCTCTGTCTCTTCTACAAATACTTTCATGAATTTTGCTCCAAGGAGCTTAGCGCACTAGTGTCCCCTCTGCATGAATTTACTATACTCACAACTAGGTCCCATCCTTTTACAGTGAAATCAATAAAATGTAATCTCAACTTCTATTTCATCAGCTGCTTTTCTCACACTTCCCACCTGTGGAATTTCCTTCTGTATACTTGCTTTCCTAACAGCTACAATCTCCAAGAATTTAAATGTAAGATCAATTGTCATCTCCTATCTCTCTGACTTGCATCTTTTCTCTCATGTTTTTTTTTTCCCAGTGCACTCTACTCTCATCAGCTCTCTTCACATCAGCAATCTCATACTTCTCTAGGCCATTCACTGACAACCCCTATAACTTGTTCCACTTTTTCATCACTATCCTTTATGTAACCCCCTGTGCACCAGTGGCAGTAAAACTGCCTTGCTTAGGGTGCAATGATTATCAAAAAAGAAAAATGTTATCTTTTGATTTAGGAATGACTTGGAGTTTCATACATTATGCAATCTTCAAGTGCATATTAAACATATATTTCCCACATATATATATATATATATATATATATATATATATATAGAGAGAGAGAGAGAGAGAGAGAGAGAGTCTAACAAAAGTAACAGCATTCTTTATTTATAAACTTTTGTTGAAAAAATAAATTACCGTAGTTTAAGAAAATTTATAAGCATTGTGACATCAAAAATGGCACGATTTATTTTGATTAAAAATCTATTTAAAATGTTCAAAATGTTTCCCTTCATGTATAATGCAATGCTGAACCCTATCAACAACACTTCTACAAATCATTCTTTTACTCGTGAAATTAACTTTTGAAACAATATCTTTTAGTCCACCACACAAGAAAAAAGTCTGGTGTTCTTAGTGGCCATTCAATTGCTCAATGTTATCCTAGCCACCTCAGTTTGAAAAAAGTATATTTGCCACACCCTGTATATATACACATGATAAAAATACAGTTTTATGTTTGCTGCCTGTGTCTTTTCTATAAATACTCTCATGGTAAATGTTTGGATGAACTCTTTTCTCTATGGTACCTAGCCTTTTTGTATTTAAGTGCAGTGCCAGACTGGAATCAAGATCTCATCAATTTACAGTTGAGCTAGTTAGATGGAACTGTAAATTCCATACTAACAGTTTCTTTTCTCACACTTCTCACTTGTGGGACTCCTTCCTGGCTCCATGCTTTCTAGCGAACTTTAATCTGCAAAAATTTAAATGTAGTGCCAATTGCTATCTACTCTTCTCCTGATTACTCTTTTCTCTTACCACTCATTATTATTGTTTCTTTTCCTAATTTTTCTGCACCCTATAAATACTTGTGTCTCAGTGGCTTTATAGCCTTCTATGAGGTGAAACTGAATAAAAAAAATCTATAATTATGGATAAAAATATGCATTATCAAGGAAAGAGCATATGTAAATATAAATATGAATGGATACTGAGATCAATACAGAGTGACCATCTTCAGGCCTTGTGTGTTTCATGGTAGCTTGACTATTTATATATGCTGATCAGTGGGACCTTATAGGTGGCAAAATCATTGAGAACCCTTAATATCCTATTATTTACATTATATATATATATAACTACAACATATGTCTGGAAAACTGAAACTCAAAATGGCTGCAGTTGAAAGAAAAGAGGAAAAAGCAAAAAAGAGAGAGTCAGGAAAAACAGTAAGGAATGAGTATAAAGTGAAAAACCCATGTAAAAGACAAATAATTATGACATGTATGCACATACTCATAGATGGGCACATACACATAAATGCACATAAGCATTCACATACACAGATACACACACATACAGACACACACACATTGTTTAAGTGTAGATTTATTGTTATTATTATTATCAATATTATTTATTTTTGTATAATACATTAAGTGTTTATAATTATATGTGTTGCTATACAAGTTTTGACTCCAGAGCTGATTATATATATATATATATATATATATATATATATATATATATATATATATATATAGTGTATTTTTAGCAACAGTTGTTAAGTTTTTATATCATTTTTCATGTGATTTTATATTCTTTTTCTTTTCAGTACATAAATTATATAAAAACTGTCTGAATATTTTTTTATCCAAGCACTTTCGGCTATATTTTTATCCATTCACTATATTAGTGTAGTTCTTCATGTTTTTTTAATATCTGATTATCAAAATTACCACAAGTCATAATAAGATTATTAGAATCCACTGAGAATAGGAAAATATTTAAACAGAGATCAGAGAACAATACAGGAGGAAACTGAAAATAAAATAAGAAGATAACAATTGACAACAAGAATGTCATGAAAGAGATTTGAGAAAGATAAATAGAAAAATATTTGAAGCTGGTTTTGTGAGTATAAACAAAAAAAGAGATTGAAATGAATATTGGTGAAAGACATGAATGCAAGCAAAGTCCAACCTTTAAGTAAACACTGCAAAGACTGTGGGTGTAGTTCTGTGGATAGAGAATACGTCTAAGAGTTAAAATGTCAAACATTAAAATGATGATAATCATCACCACGCATTTACCCGATAAAGAAAAACCAAGGTTTTTGTTTGGAAATGTTTCTTCACCCTTGGCAGTAATTCCTTTATTTGTAACAGATATGTTAGTAGCAGCATATCTGCAATTTTAATTACAAGATACTATGAATAATGATTATCAAGGCAACAGCTCTGGGTGTAGCTCATGGCTTGCTGTATTTTTATTAAAATGCCATGTCACTTCAATATATACTCCCTTGTGCAAATTAACTGAAACAAAACGAATAGTGTCTTCCTAAGATTTTTCACAATTTTCCTGATTACATATATACATACATCGTCTATTGGGATTGCTTCTTTCTTTTGACTGTATTTTCTTTTACATTTTTAAAGAACAGCGAGAACTTATTCAAGGTCCTAATATTTAATATTCCTTTCTTTCTTTTACAGTGCCTTCATTCACAGAAAACAAATAAAAAAAGTGACCTTTATTATACATATTATAATGCTTATGATTGTAATGATCCAGTTTGTTTTTTACCTTGATGACATGACTGACAGTTGAAAGGCTGACATCAACAATACCCATGATCACACTGCACAAACACAATGGAAACTTAGTTTGTGTCTTTGTTTAGAGTTACAATTTTTGTATGCTTCCTTGGAGTAACATCCACTGTAGACAATGGTCATAGGACAACTAATCAACATTCGAGACAATAGGGTCTGGGCTTGATAAAATTCTGATAAAACCACGGATGATGCAATATTTTTCAAGGCCAAACAAATTTCATCATATACCCTGAAAAAAGATTAATATTACTGCACACCACTGCAAATAACGTAATCTGAGACAAAACAGAAATTGATTACACCCTGTCACTTCAGCGGTTCTCAAACTGACTATATGTTGAAAGAAACTATAGCAGTTGTTTCAATTAATTTGCACAAGAGTGTAGGCAGTCATGGATTTATATATATATATATATATATATATATATATATTAGTATACAAGGTGTCCTATAAAAATTTACGTTATTTTATTGTCTAGTACTGTAAGCAATTATTGCTCAAATACACAGTTGACTGTGCAGACTTATTTCAATGAGAATATACCAGAAAGACTGATCAATGCCAGTGTTAATGACATTTTTCTATTGAAATGGCCACCTGATTTAGCACCTTGTGATTTTTTTTCTATGGGGCTTTGTGAACGGACAAGTTTACATCCTCACTCTTTCTACAAGCTTAGAGATAGTTAAGCAGAGTATCACTGAGGCACTAGAGAATGCTACACAAGACATGCTACAGCATGTTTGGCAGGAACTGGACTATCGACTTGATATGTGGTATCTCACTGGTGGTGTGCATTTGTGAAATCAGTTATAAAACCTACATCCCTTTAAATATCTTGTTTGAATTTTGATAAATGTGAATGTTTTTGGTAGACCCTGTAGATTTGTTAGTATATATACAAAGTGTATGTAAAATACTTTTTACAAACTTTGTGGGTGGGTACCTCACACCAAAACAAGGACAAAAGTTCACACAAACATGTGCACAAACACTTGATTTTTTAGTTATTTTAGTTCAAGAAAGATTATGGTAGATGACATGTAGACTAGGTTATATTGTCATTCATGTGTATCTGTGGCTAGTGTGTCTTCAATGTTTAACATGTTAGTAGTGAGTGAACTGAAGAGCATTCTGTTTAACAATGGCAGGATACTCATATCATAAGTAGACATATGATTTTTACATACAGCCACATGAAATGGCAATGGATATGAGGCTGTACAGCTGTATCAGGTTGTGTTTCTAGATTCTGTGTGTCTATGAAATATAACATGATTAAACCAGAGTGGTTTAAAACAGGATCATGATAAGATACAAAGACATTGTTTAAGAGAAAACCCAAGTAATATGTGGTACTAGTGTGAAAAACTGCTCAAGCTCCTTGGACATTCCTCTTTTGGGATGCTTCTGGCATTAGAGATTAACCTGAGCCTTTTTTTAAAGTGGGAGTGCTGCCTATATATGTCTTATGTAAAGAGGGAGTGCTGCTTATATATACATACATACATACATATATATATATATATATATATATATATATATATATATATATGTAAAAATATACTCAGTTTTAATCTGAGTTTATGGACAGTATGGTTAAATAAAATAAAGACAAGAGGAAAACTGTATTTTAAATCGCCTACGCGTTTCGTCCATGATGGACTTTTTCAAGGAAGAAAGACGAAATGAGCTTTATTCTAAATTACGTATCTATAAACCAACACTAATTTTGTTTATAGATACGTAATTTAGAATAAAGCTCATTTCGTCTTTCTGCCTTGAAAAAGTCCATCACGGATGAAACGCGTAGGCGATTTAAAATACAGTTTTCCTCTTGTCTTTATTTTATTTAACCATATATATATATATATATATATATATATATATATATATATATTACTTACATTGTTTGAACTGATGCCCTCATCTGTATTGTCATATTCACAGCATTCTGCCATTGTTTGCTCCAATCTTCTTCAGGTGATGAGAATTTTGACCTGAACCCTTCATTTCAATCACTTGGGTAGATTCTTCTTGTTCTGTGAGTCATGCCACTTCCAGATGTTTTAGTTATCCCTATTTAACTCAACTTTTTAAGTTTTTTTTTCTCACTCAGGCTGTTGCCAGATATTGAACTCACAACTGTTTGGGTCAAGTTACTAGATTCAACCAACACTTTTATACACTGTACTAAAAACATTGTGAATAGGTCAATAAAAATGTGGACATTGTAAATAATTTAGATACCTCATGTCAGAAATATAAATATATATATATATATATATATATATGTAAATAAGTACACATATGTGCATACACGCAAGTACACACCCATATATAAATATGTATCTGGTGTTAATAGAGAGCTATTAATTTAATTTATTAATATTAGAAATATACATATTATCCTACGTCTAAAGCATGAGTCAGAGTTTCATGCACTATGCAATCATCAGGTGCATATCATGAACTGATTGTTTAGAAAAACTTATAATCTTAAAATGTCTAGCGTTTGCCTAAAATTTCTTTTATTTTTTCATTGTTGTTAAGTTACTCAACAACTCAAAAAAAAAATATGCACAATAAATAAAAAAAACACCCACACACACAAACAGACATAAATAAAAGAGGTCCTCACAAACACACACACACAAACACACACACACATTAACACAAAGACACAAATATCACCAAACCTATAAGATCATAAAGAGGTGACAGAATGCCTTAAGAAAACACTTGACTCTTTCATCTGTTTATTTACTTACTGGTTAACCCATTAGGACACATGATGACGGAGAAAAGAGACGATTCAAACATGCCAGCATTGAACTCACATTATTCTGATTTATTTATTTTTTTATATATTTTATTATTTTTTTATTATATTTCTTTACTGTTCTTATTCATTTTTCACATACTTTCTATTAACTTTAAACAGAATGATCAGATATTCAGAGATACCCAAACATAAAACCACGAATTTGTTCGCCTGAAGAGAGTCAATTTTAGACTCGAAACATGTGTAGCGCAAATCATGAACAATTAATACTTTATAACTTGTATAAATACCAAAACAATAAACATATATTTTAAAGAAAACGCTCAAGGCTTCTCACACTTTTTATTTTATACTAATTACTCTCATTGGAACAACCCTATTTCTTTATTCGATATATATATATATATATATATATATATATAAGCAATTTATAAAGAATATATATATAAATATACAATTTTATAAAGAATATCTATATATATATACAATTTTATAAAGATATATATATATATATATATATATATATATATATATATATATATATATATATATACAAGCAATTTATAAAGAATTTTTTTAAAAAATTATTATGGTGTATTTTTAATTATTAATCTAACATATTTTTATTACTTTAAATGTTATTTTTAGTGAGTACACATATTTAAGTAGACACTCATGTCTATTTAAAACAGTATTTTATTTTGTCATTTAGCCTGAACATTTGAGAAATCTTATTTATAGAAAAAAGACCTTCCAGCAGGATTCAAACCTGTGTCTCCTTTTCAGGAAAAAACTGTTGTTTGATCTGACATGCTTTTGATCACTCAGCTTCATAGAGCTTGATAATCTAGCAGTAATAAAAGCAGATAAAATCTTGTTTGATTATGAAGCTCTTTATAGCCAAATGGTCAAAAGTATTTTGGATTAAATGCTAATTTCTTCTGCAAAGGGGTATGCAGATTTGAATCCTGCTGGATGGCGAGTTTTTTTTTCTTAAGATTTCTCAAATGCTCAGGCTTTTAAATGAAATAAAATACTGTTTAAATAAAATAGGGCATGTACTCAAATAGGGGTATCTATTAAAAATAGTCTCTGAGTTTCATGCATATGGCAGTTGTCAGACACTGATTGAAACAACAACAACTGCTTCATTAGCACCAGCACTAACTGTGTGCTATTATATATATATTTATATGTGCATTGTGGTGCAGTGGATATCAGCTCGGAATGAGAAATCGGTGAGCCGAGTTCAAATTCCAGTTGAATTCATTGCATTCACTTATCCGCAAATACCCTTGGGAAAGGTATTAATCCGTCTCTTCCTACCAGTTATGAAAGAAATAACAGATTGGGTTCTATAGAACAGATTGGGTTCTATAGCCTTGGCTGGCAGCCAGTCTACCGCAGAAGGCAGTGGCAACCTACTGCGGGATAATCTTCTGCCCAGTCAGTCATGTCTCTTTAGAGACATGATTGCCCAAGCATGTTTCACATATGGCACTTAACTGACTGACAGGGTAAGTATGGATGGAATAAAATTCCGTATGCAAAGAAACACTATTCTTAAAAAATACACAGTAGAGTGAATAATAAAATATAATAATAAGCATTATCACTTGATAAGACACAAGTAGTGTTGAAATAAAATAGCTACTTTTGTAGTGATATTATAACATATTTATGTTATAAATTATATATATACATACTTTTGTGCAAATTAACTGAAACAACTGCTTCAATTTTTTTTTCTTTCTTTTCTTTCACCAGTTTTAGATTCATTGAAGTGACAGGGTGTAATTGATTTCTCTTTTTTCCTCAGATTTGCAGTGATGTGCAGCAATATGAATCTATTTTAGAAGTGTATGATGAAATTTGTTTGCCCTTGAAAAATATTGTGTCATTCGGGATTGTATCAGATTTTTATCATGCTCAGACACTATTGGCTGGTAAATATTGTCAGCTTTTCAACTGTCAGTTTTTTCATCAAGGTGAAAAAACAAACTGGATCCATCAGTTCAAAATGTAAAGGAAAATGTAGTTGGAAGAAAAAAACAAGTGATCAGGAAAAGTGTGAAACATCCTTGAGAGACATTATAAATAATTTTTGTTTCAATTAATTTGCACAAGGGGTGTGTGTGTGTCTATATATATATATATATATATATATATATATATAGCACATAATACATTAAAATAAACAAAATAATAACCAAGTTTGAATTCCACTTGAATTCATTGCAATCACTTATGTGCAAATACCTTTAGGAAAGGTATTAATCTCTCTCTTCTACTTCCAGCTATGAGCAGAATAGGACAGATTAAGTAGCCTTATCTGGCAATCAGTCTACTGAAGAAAGAAATGACAAACTTCTGTTGGAAAATCTTCTGTCTCGTCAGTCATGAATTGAAAGAGACATGATCACCCAATTATGTGTCATGTATGGCAGTTAACTGACAGACAGAGCTATAAAAAACAGAAAATTGTGGAAAGCCATGATTGCTCACATCTTGAAGAGACATAAGAAGTGTTGGAAAGTAAGGTTTGTGGGCAACATTTTATCTCAGTCATGCTTTATTGCCACAATAAAAATGGCTACTTTTATGCATATAAAATGTCTGTTAATAATAAAGAGCAGAAATAAAAAATATCCTTTGATATAAACTGGCAGTCTTGTCAAAATGCAATTTCCACCTGTAGTAGATTGCAAAATCATCTGACTTATTCTGTTATATTTAAGAAATTTAATTCAATGTAAGTTTTTTCGACTGATACATCTCCATGTAGCCAGACTGCTAGTGGGTATGTGTTCTTATTTAAACACCATTTCTAAATAGACTACCAACAGAGGCTAGTCTGGATATGATGATAAGCTATGTTTAGAAGTAAGGCCTCTGATCGGGAGATTAGAAGTTTTGAGGAACATGGAACTACCTCTTAATTGCTTTTCCCTGACCTGGGGTGGGAGTACCTGTTAGGGTCCTAGCTATGGGAAAATAGTGAACATACCAAATAGAAATTAAAACACTAGAAAAGTATATACATTTTTATGACGAAATTTATCATAAAATTGAGGATTTGTCTATATTTCTTCTGAGAGGAGGTATTTACATTTTTCTGACTGTTGTCATCATCTTTATCTTCATATTCAGAATGTTTCATCTGTTGTACACCCCAACTGCTCCAGGTGATTGGAATTTTGAACTGAACCCTTTATTTTGATCACTGGGGTAGATTTCTTTTGTTCCATAAGTTATGCCACCTCTGGATATTTTAGTTATCTCCTTAAACTTAACTAAGTCACCAGGTATTGAACACACAACTCTTTGGTTGAAGTCACTGGATCCAACCAATGCTTTTATTCATGTGTCCTTGAGGACATCAGTATATGAATTTTTGGAACTGATAAATCTAATGTCTCAGTAACCATTTTTTACCAGAGCTCTCATTACATTTTTGATGTCTGTAATTAGTTTTATCTAGCACTCCATATTACAGGTTGCCATATTGAATTCATTCCTAGTCTTCATTTCTATGTTTGGCCAACTTAGGAGAGTTTAATGGCCCGGCATATGTTTTGGTATTTTCCAGTGGTATTCTCCACCTATTATTTCAACTTCATTCCACAGGGGATCGTGATCTTTTACCCTCCATCTGTGGTCAGCTAAACTGGATTTTTCTCTTTCCGCTCATGTTACAGCCTTGCGTGTGTTCTTGCAACCTTATTTTCAGAAATTTGAAGACATGGCATACTTTGTTAAAAAAACAAAAAACTAATTGAAATGATTAATTTCATTTCTTGTAAGGAGAAACAATTTTTTCACTCCTTATTTGACTTTGAATGATTACTTTGAAAAAGAATGCAGCTAAGTATTTATGATTTAATCATGAAATAATGTCATTCTCTTTAATTGAATATTATGTTTGAATTTTCATATTTAGATTTTGACATTAAACAGCTCATATAGGTTGATATTCTGCTAATCAAAAACAACCAACTTTTTTTTTTTTTTTATAAGCGTTTCACCCTGAGCAAGGCATGTCACTGCCACTACTGTGCAGGGGGCTACATAGAGTGGAGAAAGGATGATTAAATATAGGAAATGTCAGAGGGTGGGTGATAGGTGTGTAGGGATACCGAGAATGGTTAAATATAGGAAATGTCAGAGGGTGGGTGATAGGAGGGTAAGGATACCGAGAATGAGGGTTGGGTAGATGAGAGTGTTCTGAGAATAATTGGGAGTTAGTGTGATAGGAGGTGTCTATTGACCCTACAGTTAAACACCTGGAGATTGTAACTGTCAGGAAAGCAGACTTGTGGAAGGGAGTTCCACAGGCGGGAAGTGTGAGAAAAGAAGCTGTTGGAGTAGAATTTATGGTTACATCTTATCTGTTTAACTGTAAAAGGGTGGGACCTAGTTGCTAATCTAGTATCTCGTGTAAATTCGTGCTTAGGCGGCACCAGTGCTCTAAGTTCATCGGAGCAGAAGCCATGAAACTACTTGTAGAAGAGGCACAGGGAAGCCACATCACGCCGATGAGAGAGTGGTTTCAGTCGGTCTGCCAAGTCAGTATCAACCACGTTACAGATCCTTCTTTGTATTTTGTCAAGAAGCCGAAGGAGAGCAGCAGGGGCACCCGACCAGATATGGCAGCAATATTCAATACACAGGCGGATGGTAGATTTGTATATGTGCAGAATAGATTCAGGTGGGAAAAACTTCCGGGCCCTGCACAGAGAGCCGACTTTCATGGTTGCAGACTTGGTAATGGATTCGATATAGTCATTTCATTTGAGGTCCGCCGAAAGTGTAAGGCCAAGGAGGCGTAGTATTTTACTCTCTTGGAGGCAAGCCTGTCCCATGCTAATGGGAGGTAGAGGTGATTGTCTATGGTGGTTAGTTGATAACAGCTTCATTTTAGAAGCATTGAAATTTACTAGCCATTTCCTACCCCAGGCCACTACGAATTGGAGGTCCTTTTCAAGCACGGCAGTGAGGTTCGCTTTGTCGCCCACACCTGGTTTTTGATTGATGTGAGAGTAGATTGTTGTGTCATCGGCATACATGTCTACTTGGGATCTAATGGCGTCAGGGAGATCATTAATGTACATCAGAAAGAGCATGGGACCTAGGATAGAACCTTCACTCTTTGGCAATCTTTATTTTAAAAAAGCAATAATAGAATTGGAATATGAAAAAGATCCTTTAACAACAAAAGAAAAGGCAGAAATGTCAATGAAAGGGTGCATAAGAAAGGTGTGTAGTACTTGTATTTGTCAACGCACCGTCTCACTTCAATAGTGAATGAATACTATTAGAGGTTGAATTTAAGGACAACAAGAATTTAAAACTTGGAACAGGAACCAGATTGAGTATGGGATCTGCTATAAAGGCATGTGTCAAAGTATATTAGGGAAATATTGATAGAAGAGAATTTGAATAGGATTTCAAAAGCTGGATATCATGTAACTCAAAATAAATGACTGTTTTATATGAAATGACTATAAAAGGAGATGTACACAATTATCTTGAATAAATTCTGTTAAAACACCAGCAAGTTGATAGACTAAGAAAGGTTTAGTAAACATAGCTAAACGTACTTTCAATAAGACATTGTAACAAAAGGATGATTTTTCCAATGACACTACTTTTTTAACTATCTTTACTATTCGGCAATGTTTATTATTTTAAAAAGTAATGATTAGAATTGAAATAAAATTAAAGACATGATGGAAGTGAATTTATACATTTTTGGTTTCTTGAGATTTTATAACAAGAATGTTTAACACTATTAGATTGTTTATTTACAAAAATAATTTTATATTTACAGCATTTTAAAAACTAATACAATTAGAACTAACACAATGCAATATTCATCATTTAACAATTTATAAAAAAATAAATATGAAAAAACTTTTATTCATAAATTTATAAACATTTACTAAATTATTTATACTGTTTACATTGTTTGGACTATTGTCCTAATTTTCATTGTCCTAATTACATTTTGACGGTTGCATGCTTCAACCTTCTTCAGGTATTATATGTTAAACTTTTGAATCAAACCCTTTATTTTGTCCACTGGGGTAGATATTCTAGTTCCACATGCTATGCTTTTTCTGAATAATAATCAAGGAGATTGCAGTCTGAGGAGTTAGGTAGCCATGATGCAGAGTCCTATAGGATCTTCCAGCAACCACCCTTATGACCCAGGGCAGCATTACCTCCTCAATGTATTTAGTGTGGGCCTCTATGTTGAATCTGAGGCCCCGTGGGAAACTGAATAAAGGTATGATATCAACATTACTTATGATCAAACATTTTATAATCATCATTAGCTTCATCGAACTCGTTCCAAATCCTCTGCACTATCCTCAGATTGACGTCTACAGTTATATCATGTTGAATGCACCGGTTCCCGTACAATCACCGAAGTTAAGCAACATTGAGCTTGGTCAGTATATAAATGGGTGACCATTTGGGAATACCAGGTGTTGTAAACATAAGGACCAAGAATGGTCTACCGGTCCTCCAGGTTTGGGGGTTGGGTGCAAGGCTAACAACCCTGCCTTGTAAAAAACAGTTTGTTACAGATACAGCAACAAAAAGTTGCTGCCCTATGTACCATTGGGTGTAATGGAAAAATTATTATTTTTTTATCCTCAGATTGACACCCAAACATTCTAAAATATTTCTATTGGATCTTCTGGTGCAAATGACAAGCAGTACAGCATGCTGTTTCCAAATTTCTGGAAGAGTGAATTGCATCAGGGTGATCTTTTTCTCATAAATAGTGCTCAACTGTGCAGTGCAGTTAGTAAAATAAAAAAAAACAATGCAGGTGCATAAAATTAAAAATATAAAATGGCGATATTTTACTCATTGCACCCTGTAGTATTTATAATTTTTACTGCCAATTCTCAAGAATTTTCAGAGATGTTCACGTTCACATTTTTAGGTTTTATTCCAATTCTAAAGATCATTTTTGAAAATGATAAACATTGCGAAAGAGTAAAGATACTTAAAAAAGTGGTGTTATGGGAAAAAACTGTCCCGTTGATACTCCATTTTACTGTTTTAATAGTAAAACAGTGGGACCTAGATGCCAACCTAGTAGTGCAATTAACTTCATGTGGTCGGAGTACCAGGAAAGAAAAGCTTGTCAGAGCAGTTACCATGAAAATATTTGTAGAAAAGACAGAGGGAAGCCATGCTACATTGGTGAAAAAGTGACTCATGTCAAGATGCCAAGTCAGGATTGATTACATTGCAGATCCTTCTTTGGATTTTGTCAAGAACCTAGAAATGAATACCAGAAGCACCTGGCCAGATCTAGCAACAGTATTCAAGGCATATTAAAAGATATTTTTATTTCAGCTCTTGTAAATTTTTTCATGAATTTTTTGACTTTTTACAATTGAATTAACAATTCTTTTAGAAGAACACCTGATTCCAATGAAAGCTAAACAAGCATTATTATGTGTAAAATATGTAACATAAAATTTTTTTATTCAGATATTCCTTATCTTTGTGGGGAGTTTTCCATCAATAAAATCTGAAATAGCAACTGTGTTAATGTCGCCTTTGTCCATGTGATTCTAATTCTGTAAAAAATTGATTTGAGTATTAAGGAAAAAATAGCCATGTTTGACCACTTAAAAAAATAATTCCCTCTTGATCCAATTTGTCGCGACTCATTATTAAAACCTCAGGTTGGGGAAGTGAGGTGAAAGCTTAAACAATTTGTAATACACATGTCTGCAAGTGTTTTTCTTGCAAACTGACAGGGCGGAGTGATGGATCATCAGAAATGATAAAGGCATTTTCTAAATTTACAACAGGTTGTTATTAAGTCAGTAGACTGTTCAGATGTGTAAATTGGTGGAGGGGGGCATATAAAAAGAAAAAGTAGAGAGAGAGACAGGAATAGAGAAAGAGGATGTTGAAAGATACAAAGAAATAAGAGAGGTACAGAAAGTGAGTGTTGAAAGAGAAAGAAAGGAAAGAGCATAAAAAGAGAACAAAAGGCACAGAAAAAAAGAGAAAGGAAAGAAAGAGAGAAATGCTTTGTATAAAGAGAAAAGGAAAAGGAAAGAAAAAGAAAAAAGAAGAAAGAAGGAGAGTGCATAAAGAAAGAAATGAGAAAAAGAGATAGAAAGATAGTATAAAAAGAGAAAAGAAAGTCAGTGGAAGAGATTATAAAAAGAGAAGGAAAGAAAGAGAGAGTGTAGAAAATGAAGAGAAAAACAAAATGTCTAAAGAGAGAAAGAAAAGAAAGTAGTATTGAAAAAAGAGCGTAAAAAGAGTAAGAAAAGAGAGTTGAAGAACAAGGAGTGGGAAAGGAAAGAAAGACAAAGGAAGAGAAAATATGTTATTTTTTTCAGTAATTATTTTAATGAAAATATTGTTTTAAACTAAAATGACAATCACCCCAAAACATGACATCATCATATACATGATAAATATATTTACCATTAAAACAATAAGAAAATTTATT
The DNA here is from genome assembly GCA_037127315.1 of Ascarosepion bandense. Taxonomy (NCBI): domain Eukaryota; kingdom Metazoa; phylum Mollusca; class Cephalopoda; order Sepiida; family Sepiidae; genus Ascarosepion; species Ascarosepion bandense. The sequence goes on from JBBBDQ010000734.1 coordinate 518,381, forward strand.
TTCATTATTTAGATGATATTTGCATTCCAGCTCCAGTAAATTTTTCATGAAATTTTATGCTTATCACAAATGAATTAACAATTCTTTTAGCAGCCCACCTGATCCCAACAAAAGCTAAACATCATCTTCATTGCCATATTCACAATGTTTCGGCCATTGTACGCTCTGACCTTTTTCCGGATCTGTCTATATTTCTAAGATGAGATATTGTAACTATTTACGCTATTTACATTGTTTGGTCTGTTGTCCTCATCTTCCTTGTCATATTTACAATGTTTTGGTTAGGGTACACTGTGGTCTTCTTCAGGATATTTACACTATTTACTTTGTTCTCATTTTCCTTGTCATATTTACAATGTTTTGGTTAGGGTACACTGTGGTCTTCTTCAGGATATTTACACTATTTACTTTGTTCTCATCTTCATTGTCATATTTACAATGTTTTGGTTAGGGTACACTGTGGTCTTCTTCAGGATATTTACACTATTTACTTTGTTCTCATTTTCCTTGTCATATTTACAATGTTTTGGTTAGGGTACACTGTGGTCTTCTTCAGGATATTTACACTATTTACTTTGTTCTCATTTTCCTTGTCATATTTACAATGTTTTGGTTAGGGTACACTGTGGTCTTCTTCAGGATATTTACACTATTTACTTTGTTCTCATTTTCCTTGTCATATTTACAATGTTTTGGTTAGGGTACACTGTGGTCTTCTTCAGGATATTTACACTATTTACTTTGTTCTCATTTTCCTTGTCATATTTATAATGCTTCCCAAAGTACACATGGTCCAGTGCATAAAAGCATTGGTTGAAGCAATCCAAAAAGTAACTTGATCCAAAGAGTTGTGAGTTCAGTACCTGGCCATGACAGAAGTGAACAAAACTGTGGAGAGTTGAGTTAGTAAAAAGAAATAACTAAAACTGAGATATCCAGAAAAGGCATGGCATGTGGAACTAGAACAATCTATCCCAGTGGACTAAATAAAGGGTTCAGTTCATAATTCTAATGTATATCATCTGAAGAAGACCAGAGTACACAACTGCTGAAATGTTGCGAATATGAAAATGAAGATGAGGACAACAGTCTCAACAATGTAAACAGTGTAAATAGGTTGGTTGTTTATCATATTGGATGTGTGTTGTGGTGCAGTTGATATCAGCTTGGAATGAGAAATCAAAGAGCTGAGTTTGAATTCTAGTTGAATTCATTGAATTCCCTTATGCACAAATACCCTTGGGGAAGGTATTAATCTGTCTTTTCTCTCCAGCTATGGGTCAAATAACAGGACAGACTGGGTTCTATAGCCTTGATTGACAACTGGTCTACCACAGAAAATAATGACAACTAGCTGTGGGAAAATCTTCTACCCAGTCAGTCATGTCTCTCTCAATGTGGCATTTAAATGACTGATCATATTGTAAATATATATAACTAACCAATATCACCCATGTCCTGAAGTGATATGGCACATAGAAGAAGAATTATTATTGTTATTATTTTTTAATTTAAGATATATAAAGCATGCTATGGAAGAAAAAAATCAAAGATATGACCTCAAAAGTGAAACAAGCTGTTGTAAAGTCATAGGAAAATTGGAATTGTGAAAAAGTTGAACTTGAAAACATTGACAAGATAATTTCTTTATGAAATGAAGAGTTATCATTATTTATGCTATTTACATGCGGACTGTTGTTCTCATCATTGTTATTATTATCACAATGTTTTAATCATTATGCCTTATGGTCTTCTGCAGGTTTATGTCGATCTGAGTAGCCTACAGTAAATTCTGAACTAAACTCTTTATTTAATCTGTGGGGAAGACTGTTTTTGTACCACTGCTCATGTTTAAGGATATCTTGCCTAGTTCTTATTTTTAGTTATTACTCACCCTGTTTTTCTCTGAGTCCAAGTACACACTGCTGGCCTAAGAAATGAACTCTTTCAGCAGCTATGCTTTTTACCTAGAGCAGCTCTAACTTCTCAAGGTACCTGATGTAGGCCTCCATGTTGAGTCTGAGAATCTGTGGAGGCATAACTTTGTTATCACCAGTGATCACTTTAAACATATTCATAATTTCCACCAACTCTTTCAGAATCCTCTGCACTGTACTCAGATTGATACTGAAATACTCTGAAATGTTCGTATTGGCACTTCCAGAGTGAATGTTAAGCAGTACAGCATGCTGTTTCCAAATCTCTGTGGGGAGTGAGTTGCATCTTTGTGCTCCTTATCTCACACATGATGCCCAACTGACCCTACTATACTGTGCAGTTGACAAAATCGAAAATAAACAAGTGCATGGACGAAATAAAAAATATAAAATGGCAATAATTTGTCCATCACATATATAATGTATAAAAGTCAACACCAAGATTATTATTGAATGTCAAATGTTTTTGCCCTGTGTTTTGTCTCAACTATTTATATATGCTGCATTATACTAGTTAAATAGCATTAATATAATCAATTTAGGACATTATAAATTATACAATCTTTGCTTCAAAAGATAAATTACTGCATCACCAAATTTGTGACTAAACATTTTAATCTGTGGAACAATTTTCTGCGAAAAATTTGGAGCCTTAAACTTAACGTGTCTGCTGATGAGTGCTGCCGGTGTTACTTGCTTGCTGATTCAGTGAGTGCTGGCAAGCATGACAAGTGTCACTTTGTACAGAAACTGTTTCATTTTTACTTATCTTTCTGATGTTAGTCACTTGATGAATTCTTCAGTTTCCTGTAATTTATTCATGCAGCTATTTTTTGTTCTCAGTATCCTTCTGTAGAGCCATATCTTTATTGCTTCAAGTTTTCTCTTCATCTGTGAAGAAAATCTCCAGCATTAGGATTAGGATTGATATTACATACATTTTTCTTTTTTAATGAAATACGCCTGAATTTAAATTTATCTTAAATATAAATTATTGTTTATTATAGATAAATTCCTTCATGGATAATGAACATTGTCCATTTGGATTAGAAAAAATCCACCTCTACTAAAACCAGCAAACAAAACTCTAAATGAAAAATAAAGTGCCCTTATCAGAGAATTTCTATGTAAAATATTTGACCCCAATATTCTTAAAATTCCCCAACTAATCACAAAATAGTGGCTTCATTTCTAAGTCTATCCATTTAATAAAATTCTTTCATCACAGTTTAGGAACACATTTTAGGTACATGAGGGTAACAGTAAATTCTACTTGCTAAGGCCGCAGTCTATCACAGAAATTGCCAGTGTTAAAATGTAAGTCATGATTGCAAGTTGACCTTAGGCTGTAAAAATAAATATGTCATCAAACAGAAAATTCATTAGCTATTTGGGAGGATGGGAAGTAAATGAGTGACAGGTCAGCTTTGGGATTTTGTCTCTACAGATTGAAAAACAAAAACTGATTGGTTGGATGATAAAAGACTGACAAGCAAGGAAGATAAATGAGGAAGGTTGTAGTAGTAAAGTGACTTGTCACTCAACAGGACAGTCAATGGCTCAAAATGAAATGTAGTGGCTCTTGCAGCATTTCTAGTGGAAACAGGATAAAAATCTAGTACCAGTGGTGATTGTGGAACTCTGAAAGCAACTTAGGGGCCACTTAGGGGCCAAGATTTTTCAGAGGAGGAGGAGGGAGCAAACTCAAACAGTGTTTTTATTTTCATACAACACCACTATTGTATACACAACTTAGGAATGCATTTGTGTATAAGTATGTTACTTCACTAAATTAAATGGAATAACTTTTCATTCATAGTAGTGGAGTTCTAATCTATTCTTGCCCTCTTTTCCACTCACAAGCTGTTGGATCAGAAGAGAAGTTTTTCAAAACAAAATCAAAGGGTTAAAACTAATGTTAATACTAGCAGAACAGTGTTATTTGTCTGCTCCGATTCTTTTCTCCTACAAAACTTTTTTGAAAGACAAAAAATAAATCTGAGAAAAAAATAAACATGAAAATAAAATAATGCAACAAAATCAATCAAAATACTGTAGGCACCACGGCTGTACAAAAACCAGCTAAAAAATTAATTTATGTTTTTGGCAAAGTTCAACCATACACTGAAGAAGCTACTTTGAAATAAGGAAATAATTTAAATAATATAATTTCTCCATGACTCTGAAACAAAACATCAAATAAGGCAGCTGGATTGAAACAAACCCAAGTTAACATACATGTTATATTGCTTCAATTTTACTTATTTCTCTAGATTTCAACAAAAGTTAATGTAAATTATTTTAGATCAAAATCCAAAGAAATCTACTTCTCAAAGAGCAGACTCAGTTTACACTACTACTAGCTCAAAAATCTAAGCTTGATTGAACAGTTGGACTCAAGATACTCCTGCTTCTTCGATGTTGTTGTTTGTTGTTGAAGTGTGTTATTTATAATTCAAAAAATTGTCCATAATACAATGTTGGTTTATAGTTGTAGTATTGTGTGTGTGTTTGTGCTATATTTTGTAAAGAGGTGTTTAGAAATATAACTGTGTTTAGCCTTAAGGAATCAAATATGAGAAAGACAAAAAGACATATTGTTTGCTTGATCGTTTGTATAAAAATGAATCATTTCAGTTTTCAGTGGTGACTACAATAAATAGGGAAAGAAGAGGTCAAAATGTTTTTCTACCAACCCTTTTTCTTTGATTTTTTTACCAAATGCTTGTCAGCAAATCTCAGTAGGGTGTATGAGCCTTGGTGATCTTGGTTTGAACCATTGATAAACAATTCAGGCCACTTAGTGTTTGTAGCTCTCTATATGTGGTGGTGGACAAGCCAGTTGGTATACTTCTGAGACATAAAAACTTAGCATTTGGGAATTTGTTGCCAATTGTCTTCAGTAGATTGGAGAAATTACTGACCAATTCTTTGACTCAGCTATGTATCTTAATATCAAGTTGGAGAACTTATTAACATCTTCTTTCTGATATGAAAATATGATTATTAAGTCTCTTTGCAAGTATGTTGCCATAACTTTATGTGGTAGACTGGTTGCCGACCAAAGTTATAGAAAACAATCTGTCCTGCTATTTAGCCCATAGCTGTAGGGAGAAGCGACGAATTCATTTGTTTTCTTAGGGTATCTGTGTGTATATGAATGCAATGAATTCAACTGTTTTAAGCCGATATCTACTGCACTACAAAGCGCCATTCCAGTACAAGAAACATTTGGCATTCATTGAATAAACAGGTAGCATTACTGTCAGCTGAAATTTATAAAATTTTTCTCTTAAAATGTTTCTCTTAAAACATTTTACAGGAAAACAATTGTTGCAAATTCATTCACTGTTATTGCACATTCTAATATTGATGAGAATTTTAATCCTGATCTTTTGTTTAAAGTTGTGTAGAAGTCAATATCTTGATTATAAAATTATTTCCCCTAATGCTAATGATAGGTGTGCAATATCCAACAAAGAAAGTAAAAATTGAATATGTGAAAACGAGTTGGATAATTTTGTATTTCATTTTTGAGATGAAGAATTGACAAAACAGGATCGTGATCAATAAACTGAGTGATGGCATTGCACCAAACAATAGAAAAATTCACTCCAAGGAGAAATTTCAATAAACTTAAATAATGCCCAAAGGTTAAATCTATTTGGGCAGGAAGGGAGACAAAATACTGCTACTGTCACTGCTTCATACATATTTGAAGTGGGAGTCTAATATTTTAAGAAATCTGATAGCCAAGAAGGAAGAGTTCAATCCTTAGTAGTACCACAAGAATCAACAAAGTTAACAGATAATATCAATTTATTTGTACTAATAATAATGAAAGTTGACTGATATATATATATATATATATATATATATATACTTGTTATTAGTGCCAGTGTACTACATGGCAAAATTAATAAACAAAAACTTCAAATTCTTGAGGCCCTCTATATTAAAAGAAATCAACCAACATTGAACAAAATTTATTACAAGTGTAGCAACAATGTGCTGAAGTGCATTTAACCAACATTTAATGCCATTTTGCATGTCTACCAGTTTCTGGTCTGCTTCCTTATTTTGGGACACTTGTTTTGCAAAAAATTCTATAGCTACAATGGACAAATTTTAGATTTTATAATAATTATAACAGAGTGCATTCACATGTATTTTAAAAATCACCATCACAATGATCATAGTTACTATAAGTTTGTTTTTGTTATTTACCTTTGAGGATGATATTGGAGGAGATCGAAAGTACTTGGGAAGGAAAAAACTACAGAACCTTCCTTGTTGAATTTCATGTTAACATCAAGAGAATGATTTTAATTCTAAAAAGGATTATTGTGAAAATAGACATAATATGTCTACATTAGTCATTGAATCATTATTGAATAAAATATGCTGGCTGTATATGTTTGTGTGTGTGTGTATGTGTGTGTATGTGTGTGTGCGCATGTGTGTGTGTGTGTGTGTGTATATTGAGAGGAAAATGCAACACATATTTAGATGGATATAAATCAGAATTTATTTCAACAGTGTAAATTTACTTACGTTGTCTTTTTCAGACTGTTTTATTTTTTCAATGATCTGAAAGAGACACTGTAAGTAAATTTACACTGTTGAAATAAAGCCTGATTTATAACCCTCTAAATATGTGGTGAGTTTTCCTCTCAATATCATATAATGCTCTGGATAATATCCATCAGGCTCTCTGTTTTTATCTAATTAATAATTTATATTAATTGGATAAAATCTTTTGGATTATCCTCTTCATCTTTAAAGGTATGCCATTTTCTTCTATATATATAGTACATATATGTAGTACATGTATATAATACATGTTCGGTACATAACATATACTACTACTCTAATATATTGATTGTTTAATACTTAGTTTTTGGTCCTAATCGGGTTAGACCAGTACACGTTTGTATTAAAAAGTGTTCTATACAATTATATTGTAGAACTTTTGAATATTTTCCATTTTTAAATGAGTTATTTCGCTACCCAGGTTTCTACCATGAGTGGTGTCTTAAGGTGATTTTTAATAACTGATTTTACCTTTTACCATTTTTCTTTTTAAGAACACTCTTGTAACGGTGTTTTATTTGAACATTCACGTGGCAGAGAATTTATGAACACGCATTGTTTAAATTCAAACGAATTATGACGTTTTCATCCATGGTTGTATGAACCTAAGAAGTATTTCTTAGTGTGGATGCATTTTGTCATAATTTCTGTTCTTTCATTTAACAGTTCGTCCTTTGTTATGCTTATAAAATGTGTGTATGCATTTGGGCAGCCATTTATCTTTTATACAGGTTTCATAAAAGAAGATTTTTGTGCAGCAGGTTGCCATTACTTCTGCAGTAGACTGGTTGCCAACCAAGTCTGTAGAACCCAATCTGTCCTGCTATTCAACACACAGTTGGAGAGAGAAGCAACAGATTCATACTCTTCCCAAAGGTATTTGCACATAAGTAAATGCAACGAATTCAAACTGGAATTTGAACTCAGCTCCCCAATCTGTCGTTCTGAGCTGATATCCACTGCACCGCAATATGTATAATTTATTTAGCTGAAGAGAAGAGCATTATTATCTTTTTTTCTTTCCAGCCAAGCGTTCTGGCATCAAAAGTTAAACAGAAATATAATGAGAGAAGAGAAAATATATTAATGAATGTCACAAATGAAGACTTACTTGGCTTCAGGAAGTGAAGGTTATCATAATTCATTTAAGCAAAGGAAATGGTTCTGGCGTCATATATATATATATATATATATATATGTGTGTGTGTGTGTGTGTGTGTGTGTGTGTGTGTGTGTGTGTGTGTGTGTGTGTTAAGATGACTAATGCAATGATAGCTATAAGTTCATAAGTAAATTAGTGCAAGTTGAAAAAAGTATAAATGGTACAGTAGGAAAAAGGTGTCTTTAATTTATTAGATGTATGTATATATTATATGTATAGACTGTATGTGTATATTAACTGTGTATATCTATTATATGTACAAATGTGTATATTTATGTATTTTTCTAGTAGCTGTATGTACATATATATGTAAAAAATATATCTCTCTATGTATGTATTTACTAGTTGTCTATTTTTATTAGATATTATAGCAGGTAATTTGGTTTTGAAATAGACACTCCATTTTCTCAGTTATATCTATCTATCTATCTATCTATCTATCTATCTATCTATCTATGTCAGTTTGTTTATATCTATCTATCTATCTATCGTAATATTTTTATTATAAGTGTTTATGATAAAAACATAGTTGACTGCAACACAAGAGTCATTGTATTTCGGTACTAGTTTATTAGGCAGTCCTGACAAGGTGCAAATAAACTAATGACTCTTATGTTGCAGTCCCCTATGTTTTTATTATAAGCACTTATAATAAAAATATTACTATAGATATTGCTTTACTAAGTATCAAGAATACTTCAAAAAGTAAATTACTACAAACAACGGACTGTTAATCCATTTGTTTGTACTATTTCTAAAATATGTATATATGTATGTATGTATGTATTTATCTATCTAACTATCTATCTCAGTCTGTTCTTATCTATCTATCTATCTATCTATCTATCTCTCAGTTGGTTTATATCTATCTATCTATCTATCTATCTATCTATCTATCTATCTCAGTATGTTTATATCTCTCTCTCTCTCTCTCTCTCTCTGTCTCTCTCTCTCTCTAGATATATATATATATGTTCATATATATCTCAGTCGGCTTATAACTATCTATCTATCTGTATATATATCTCGGTCTGTTCATATCTATCTATCTATTTATCTATCTATCTATATATATATATATATATTGAGAGGAACAAAATTTATTACGAGTGTAGCAACAATGTGTTGAAGTGCATTTAACCAACATTTAATGCCATTTTGCATGTCTACCAGTTTCTGGTCTGCTTCCTTATTTTGGGACACTTGTTTTGCAAAAAAATTCTATTGGTACAATGGATAAATTATATATATATATATATATATATATATATATCAGTCTGTTCATATCTATCTATCTATCTATCTATCTATCTATCTATCTCAGTCTGTATGTATGTATGTATGTATGTATGTATGTATGTATGTATGTATGTATCTCATTCTGTTCATATCTATCATATATGGCATTGAATACTGACAATCTTCTCACAGTTGAGTTAGATTTGAAGCAACAGAAATAAGGTTCTACAGAAGAATGCTGAAAATAGCATGGACTGAACATGTGAACAAACAACAAATTTCTTGAGACAATGGCAATTAAATTTAACATAAAGAAGAGCCACTTGAGGTCTCTGGTATGTATAATAAGGAAGGATGCCTTGAAAAATTTGGTATTCAAAGGAGAGATTAAAGGTAGAGAAAGAAGAATGATGGAGCTGGCCATGGGAGAAAAAGACAAAAGATATTAAAAGCGATAAGGAACAGGAAATTGTGGAGAGCCATGATTGCAAACTTTCTGATGGCACATGGCATATAGAAGAAGACAGGTCATAACCTAGAATCTTCAAGCTAAAATATGATATTCATGCATGACAATGACTCTCCTCATTTAGCAAAACTGAATATTGTCCACCTTACCAAAATAAAGGTTTAAAGACACCAAATTAATGAAATTTCCCCAGCCACTAAATAAATCCAATGTAGAACTTAGAGCCCATCATTAAAAGAGATGTATATGAGAATGGAAAATAAAATTTGGCAAACCAAATCTCTGTGGTCTGAAGACTAGATGTCATTTGTTTGGTTTTCTGAATTCTTTTTTATGTGCTATGCTTCCTTAGGATATAAGTGATCATGGCTCTCCTCAATTACCTGTTCTTTGTAGCCCTTAATAAATTATGTATTTTTGTTATTTCTCTTAATACCTGAACTGCCATGTTTATTATGCTTTTTTTGTGGTGCAGTGAATATCAGCTCGGGATGAGAAACTTGAGAGCCGAGTTCGAATTCCAGTCAAATTTGTTGCATTAATATTCATGAAAATACACTTGGAAAAGTAATTATCTGTCTCTTCTCCCTCCAGGTATGGGTTAAATAGCCAGACAGATTGGGTTCAATCACTTTAGTTGGCAACCAGTCTACTGCAGAAAGTAATGACAACCTACTGGGGGAAAATCTTCTGCCCAGTCAGTCATGTCTCTTTTGAGACATGATCGCCCAAGCATGTATCACGTATGGCTCTTAACTGACTGACTGACTCTTACTTTCAATCTGTCCTTTGATTATCAGATTTTCCAAACCTTCTTTCTTCATGTACCCTTGAAAATTCAATTGTCTATTTTTGATTCTAAGTAAAAGTGTCCATTTTGTTTCCATTTTTGCTTAAACTACATTATTACTCATATTTTCAGTCCATGGTATCCATGATAATATTATACAAAAACTTCAATTTTTTATTTATAGGAAATCTTCTTTCCTTAAAATCAAATTTTGTCCATTTCAAAGAGAGATACTTATATGTATTGTCTTCTGTAGTTAAAATGACTGAGGATCTTTCAATGAAAATTTACCTTGAATCTTTTTAGTAGTGACATACACTTCATGATGAGTCACAATTCATGTGGCCCACTGGTCAGAAAAGTTGCCCATGCCATCCCATAATAACATGTAAAGATAATATATAAACCAAATAAATGTTGGTGCCATTCCTAAACATTCTGGATTTTTATATGAGAATATGAGTGAGTTCATATTATATGTGAATATAAAAAAATAAAGTTGCATTCTATTTGTACAATAAAATCTGAAGTTTTTATTATTATTTTTAATCAGGATAAGATCATAAGTTTAAAACTAACATGACACACGGATCATGAATCTAAATATATTGATTTGTTTAACAGCAAACATTGACTTTCATGATAAAATCTGCCATGTGTATGTGGTCAGTTGAGGGGATATGTAAGTAGATGTAATCGCACCATTAGTCCTTGTGTTATTATGAATTAGTCACTTATGTCATTGTTGTATTCAATTATAGAATTACTAATCAAGTTTTGGTCTGTTGAGTACACGATACAGAAACCTGATTTCCAAAAATACATTTTTTATAAAATAAATTTATTCAATATATATATATATATATATATATATGTATTTTGCTGCTGACTTGTCAGCAGCAAAATGCAAATTGCCCATGAAATTGTAGAATATCTACTCTGTTAAATTAAATAAATAAATTTAACATTGAGTTCTTTTGAGTTCATCTCTATCAGAATTTACCTGATTACTATACCAAGTATTCAATGTTATATATATATATATATATATATATATATATATTGAATAAATTTATTTTATGAAAAATGTATATATATATATATATATATAGATATAGATATTGTATAAATTTGTATTTTTGGAAGTAATGTATATATAATGATAATGATATAAGTAATGCTTACTAATGGAAGTACATTCAACAGTTAAATATTTACTTTTCAATTGTGCTCATTACAAAAGTACAACATAAATATATGGTAATTATTATTATTATAATATTAATAAGATACTGCAACTCAGTAGCTATAAAGTTTCAATGTTAAAACACCATCATCAGGCAGTAAAATGTGGTTAATTTACTTGGTAATATATATAGATAAGAAGATATAAAAAAAATAAAAAACAAAAATAACAAATTAAAAAGATAAATAAAGACATAAGAATAAAAAGGTCAGCCAATGAGATTAATTAAATGGGGTGAGAAGTAAAAAACATTTTAAAGGATGGTGTGTTAGACTCATAGACAGTAGTGTTTAAGCCAGACATGTCAAAAAATTTTAAACAGAAAAAAAAGAAAAAAGAAAGAAGAGACAGGAGAGAAGAGAAAGAAAAAAGAAAGACTAGCAAAGAAAAATAAAAAAGTTGAAAAAGATAAAATAAAATAAAAAATAAAATCAGGGATAAGAATAATGTAAAAAATAAAAGTCAAAATTAAAATTAAAATATAAATATGAATAAACTCTTAAGGGGATTTGTTTATAAGTACAAATAAAAGAATGATAGATTGAGATAAAATTGAAATAAATTCAGATATATTTAAGAGTATGAAAATTTATATGATGGCATAAATTATTGATTTCCTTACATTGGTTCAATAAGTCAGTTTTTGGGAATTTTATGATATGGATTTTTTCTTGTAAGCAAAGAAAACATATTTCAAATAATGATTTACATGTTCTAGCTTTAGTTAATATTTTCCATTTAACTGTAGGAGCTTTATTTGCCAGTAATATTTAGAGAGAGAAGTAGAATTATTATATACTTTATTGTTGAAAGATAAGTTATGCTGGTAAAATTGAGACTTAAAATTATTTTTAGTACATCCAATACAATGTTTGGTAAGATTAGGATTTTCATTTGTGGAAAAAGTAGCTTAGTATACAATAGAATCTGTAAGGAATTTATTTTGCAAAGGACATACATTAAGGTTATGATAATTGCAAGAACTTGGGTTATTATCATTATTTATGGTAAGTTGGTCATAATTAATATCATAATGTTGTTTTAGTATTCTATTATTGTGTTTTTTTATTATCATATCAAGATTATCAGTGCTGATAATTGTGATATGATAATAAAAAATAAGAATGTGATTACCATGTTTGGAATATGACACACACATGGAAGAAAACCTGACACAATTCAAACCTTTCCAGGCTGGTTTTGAATTCAAAGTTTTTTTTTTTCATAGACTGGTTGCAGCTCAAGGCTATAGAAACCAATCTGTCCTGCTATTTACCTATAGATGGGAATGTGAAGAAGAGATGTATTCATATCTTTCTCAAGAGTAATAGCATGTAAGTTAATGAAATTAATTTGACTGAAATTTAAACTCACCTCTCCTCTATATAAGCTGCTATACATTACTCCATCATGCTCTCTCATGTGCACACACACACACACACACACACACACACACACACACACACACACACACACACACACACACACACACACACATTTATATTACAAATAAGCATATAATTACACTGACCGTTCCTTCCTTTCTGACTGTATTTTTTATAATTTTATGTGTATGTTAGAAATAATTATCTGGCATTGCATGGGATGAGAAGAGTATAAGTCTACTTTTGATTTTTTATAAGACAACATCTGCAGATATTTTATACTGAAGATAACTCTTGTATTTTTGAAAGCATTATTCTCTATGTAAAATGTTGCTGTATTGAACTTACCTTTAACAAAAAAAAAAAAATACTTGAAAATAAGAAATTAAAACAAAGATTAAATCAAGGGCCAGGCACAATTTCTTTTTCTTTGTTGTGTGAAATAATAAATTTGCAAGGGGTGTGTAAGTTTTGAAACAAATTGGATGAAAAACGTGGAAGTGTATGTCAATAGAAATCAGAAACGATAAACAGATGGGTGCACACACAACTTCAGTTTTATTTATATGTGTGTGTGTGTGTGTGTGTGTGTGTGTGTGTGTGTGGGAGTGTGTAAATATTAAATTATTTATAAATTAAAATACAGCAACCCATTTTAACAATCACTTAGCATGAAGCAGCATTGTAAATGAATAACTAAAACAAAAACATATTATACACACACAAACACACATACAGACAAAAACAGATAAGCAAGGTAATAATCCCACGAGGGGATACTGGAGGTAAAAGAGAATGAAAAGACTATAGAATGATCTGGAAACTGAATGTTAAACAGGAAACAAGGAATAAATCTCTGCTCCTGTTAAAAAAATGGAAAAAAAGTGTGTACTTGGCAAGAGGTAAACCTGTCTGCTCCTATTGAGAAAGAAATAAATAAATAAATATTAAATGAAATATCAGCGTTTATGTAACTTTACAAGAAACCAGAAATCCAATCCTAAACAGGATATGAGGGATAACTAGTCCTGTTCAAAGGACTGGAAAAGTATGAAACAAATTCTTGATGCCATGCTCAGTATATATATATATATATATATATATAGTACCAAATATTACAGCTATATACATACGTCTACATTAACCCGCAAGTACACACACATATAAGAATATTTTTCTGGTGTTAATAAAAGTGTTCAATGTAATATAACAGAGCTATTATGTATATATTAATAAATATACATACTATTCTGTATCTATACCATGATTTGGAGTTTCATGCCCTATACAATCATCAGGTGCATATTAGGAACTGACTGTATGAAACTCTGTGTCATGCTATAAACGTAGGATAATATATATATATATATATATATATATATATACAGAAAATCCACCTAGGTTTCACCCTTCGGCTCATCATGGTAAATTTTCTGTCTTTGTTGCTCTACTTTTGTATTGAGTGCTTTAGTGTTAGGGTTTTCGTCTTGGGATTTTTTCTTTCCTTTTGTTCATGTTCTTTGTTTGTTTCTATTTTTACTTCCCCTCCTTTTCCCTTCAAGTTCGTTCTCGGTGGGTTTTTCAAGACGAACTTAAATATAGTATAACAATTACTAGTATTAGCAGAATTATTTTTGTTACTATTAATATTGTTATAATTATTATAGTTATTATTATTATTATATATATATATATATATATATGATAAATATATAGTTCTAAGTTAAGCAATATTTACAGTTTAAATGCTCATTATTAGAGACAGAGTGGATGTAAATATATAAGTGGGCATTGAGGTCAAAACTCAGCAACTTTAGTCTGTTTTATGCTTAAATGCAGTGATCAGTGATTAAGCATGAAATGAACTGTAGCCGCTTTTATATTTATGTACTTTTATGTATGTGTGTGTGTGAATATTTATATATATTTAAATAATGTATATTTGGGAAGCAACTTTTCTTTCAAACATATTTTGTTGAATATGATAGACAAGAATCTTTTTATTAGGTTTTCCAACATTCTTACATTTTTCTGTCAAATGGGAGTAAGGGAGTGCAAAATGTATCCATATTGTCCATTGTACCAAATGTTTTTTGACCAAATGTTTTTTTCCACAAACATATAAAGAAAATAACAACACTTAAAAACAAAGCTTCTTATAAATGGCGAACATTTATAAGAAGCTTTGTTTTTAAGTGTTGTTATTTTCTTTATATGTTTGTCTGTTTAAGATGTAAATTTTGTGCTGTTGAATAGTAGTGTTTATTCCAAGCTTTGTGAGGTGATTGTAGCTGGAATTCGAGTTGTCATCTTTCTATTTTACAAAACCTTCAACACACCATTTCTACTGCTGAAAGATGAGATTTAAATTGGTTGCCAGATGCTTTATGCAAAAGGCCTCTCTCACAGCAAGATGCTTTCTGTAACAAAACCTATAGAGGATGCTAGAGTTATAGGTCCTTGTCAATTGTGTGTGACTAAGTGTTTTCCTATGTCACTTTGGTCAGATAAGTGACATGTGAGGTCATGTGACCTATATAGGTTATTGATTCATGATAAGAAATACAGTTTTGTACTGGGCAGTGAAAGTGGTACACTATATTTGTCATTACTTGTTTAGATTTGATAGAGTTATTTCAACTAATGAAGTCTGCATTTTCCATCCCCACTCCCTGTATTATCTTATTAGTTTTACAAGTCTTTTTTGGATTTATGGCAGAAATATGATGTTTAATGATTCTTGCTATAGGAAATTTGTTCTGCTTATAATTATTATGCATCTGATTGCTGTAAAATATCTTTGGTATTTTTATAATTGCTGTCATGTATTTTTGTAAGTATAGTTTTATTTGTTTATTGTTGGGAAAATTATTTTTAACTAGTGTTTGTTTTATGTGCTTTAGTTGACTCAGAAATATTCTCTGGGAAGAAAAATTGAAGTGTACTCAATTTAGGATTTTTTTTTACCACTGCTACTTTATATCTTTCAGGCATTGGCTATCATAGTTTAGAAGACAATAGTTTGTAATGGTGACTTTTTATATGGGTAGGTGGTAAATACTTTGAATTTTAGTTTGTTAGGATATATTTTTATGTATAAATCAACTTCAAAATGACATATATATACATATATATATTGTCATCCGCAGACAGATCTGTTTCGCTGTATCACAGCTCATCAGTACGGTTAGACTCCGATTGCTACATAACCCAGGCTCAAAACCCAACCGAATTGGCGTCAGTCGGCAACTCTACCCCTGGGCCACGGGGCGTTCGGTGGAAGAAGGCAGTCTTTTTAGCACATATATTACGTGCCCAATAGCTAAAGTGCTCAAATTCATTTTTACTGAATGAGCGATGCATTTTGACAAGCAGGTTTATATATATATATATATATAAACCTGCTTGTCAAAATACATTTTATCAGTAAAACCACTGAAAAACAACAATCATGTTATTACAATTCATCACTATATATATGTGTGTGTGTGTGTTTGTATGCATGTGTGTATGTGTATGTGTGCATTTATATATATTTATATATGAAAGTCAACTTCCTCAAAATATACCCTAACACACACAAAAACACATATATCAGTGGATACTGATGTCAAAAAGAGTGGTAATAGTCATCACTGGGTATTGAACACAGTGTCCCCTTATATATATATATATATATATATATATATATATATATATATATATATATTAGTCATTCACATACAAGCCTGTTTTGCTGTATCACAGCTCATCAGTGTGGCTAGACGCATCCACTTGCTTCTGGCTGGGATCGAAACTCGACTGATTTGGTGTCAGTCGGAGGATAATCCAACAAAATTAACTTAATATAAAATATTAAGTGTTATATCTATATAGAGAGCTCAATGGATGTTATCCAGAGCAAATTATATTTATAATGGTAAACTCAACACATCTATGTATTACACATTGTAGTAATCTAAAATCTTTTACAAATTATATTACTCTGTTAAATTAAATAAATGAATTTAACATCGAATTCTCTTGAGTTCATCTTTATCGGAATTTACCTGGATTGTATACCAAGTGAGCTATGTCTATATATATATATATATATATATATATATATATATATATATATAAGTACCATGCATATATAATATGTAAACAATATAATATATATAACAAATTGCATATATATATATATATATATATATAAGTGCCACACATATATAATATGTAAACAATATAATATATATAACAAATTGCATATATTGATATTTATAATTATATACATACACTTTTCACATATATATATATATATATATATATATATATATATATATGTGTGTGAAAAGTGTATGTATATAATTATAAATATCAATACATGTATATATATATATATATATATATATATATATATATATATTATATTGTTTACATATTATATATGCATGGTACTTATTTAAAAGCGCTCAATATCAGTGATAGAGCAGACATATTCATATAGATAGGTGGGAGTTTGTGACCCAGGGTTACAAACTCACACCTATCTATCTATCTATCTATATATATATATATGTGTGTGTGTGTGTGTGTGTGTGTGTGTATAAAGACAAAAGGAAGAATTACTGATATTGTCTTTTTACAGATATATTTTTATATATATTTGAATTTATATATATATATATATATATATATATATATATATATATTGTGTATCTGACCAGCAATCCATCTTTTATAAAAGTTTCATTAATGTCAACTGACAAGGTACTACGATTATGCTTTTTATTTAATTGTTCATGTGTTTGTATAACTGCTTTCTTTTCTGCACATAAAGTGTGTAAAAATCATCTAAATATGCACATATATATATATATATATATATATATATAGTGTCAAATTCCAATCCATATATTTAACTCATATAGTTTTGTGTATTTAGGCAGCAAATCTTATTTTAGACATGTCAGATTAAATAAACTGTAATCATTGTGTCTGCTTATTTCTAATAAAATCCATTCAAACTCACGGATAATCTTTTGCGTATTATAAATCAAAGATGTAAGTCATGAGCTTTCACATTGACAGATGATTTTATCATTCATTTCTTGATGTTCCCAAGTTCTTTCAATCTCATTATGAGATCATCTTCAGGTTTGTGAGTTGTGGTAACAAAAAATAATCACAAAACTGTGTTGCTAAAAATTACTGTAAATTTTCTTTTTGCTTCAAATATAATGGTTGACATACTGTATAGTGTTCATTAGAATGCGAAAATTATCCAAAACAGAATTTTTTTTATATTGTAATGTCATAGTCGTGCATGTGTTATAGCATGAAAAAACTGTTCTTTCTAGAAACATTTTAGAACATTTTAAGCAAGAAGAAAATTTACAGTAATTTTTAACAAAACAGTTTTGTGGTTATTTTTTGTTACCACAACTCACACTCCTGAAGATGATCTCGGAAGTAGGTTGAAAATACTTGGGAACATTGAGAAATGAATAATAAAATCATCTATCAATGTGACAGGTCATTTCTTATATCTTTCAATTATAATACACAAAACTAAAAGATTATCCATGAGTATGAACAGATTTTATTAAAAAAGCAGACACAATGTTTGCAATTTATTTAATCACACACACACACACACATATATATATATGGGCTGTTTTTTTTTAAGAACACTGCCGGACCTTAATAGATGTTTGATCTGAAATTTTTGGTGTATAGTTTCAGATCTTAGATCTGATATTATATAGTAGACCACTGTATTCATCTTTTCTCTTCATTCGCTTTCAGAGTTAGAGTTATTGACGTACTTATATAAAAATGTCTATAATATTGACTGCTGTTACTTTTTTCTCACACTTACATGTTAACGCATGAACTTTCAAAAACATTTTTGGTTCATTTTTCTTTCCATTTTCTTTTCATTTTCATTTCATTCCTTGTTTTATTTTTTTGTTTGTTTCTCTTCTTATTCCTTTTGTATTCTGTTTTTCTGACTCACTCTCTTTCTTTCTTTTATTCTTTCTTTCTTTCTTTCTTTCTCTCTTTCTTTCCTATTGTTAGTAACTCTATCACTCTTTCCATGGTAACTACACTGGACATTGGACATTGAGAAGGGGCAACATGACCCTGAAGTGTCTCCAACAACCAGTCTGCCTAGTGGCCAGGCTTTGTAAGCAGTTGTCCCAGTACCAATGGGGATAATTGCCTCAAAGTAGTAGTCACACAAGTCATAGCAATAATTGTAACCCTTGTCTTATCTTGTGGTCACACCCTGCCGGCTATAAATTATGTATGAGTAAGTCATTTCAAATAAAAATCGTTTTATTTCTTTTCAATCTATCTTAGTTTTTTAATGTTGATCTATCTATCTATCTATCTATCTATCTATCTATCTATCTATCTATCTATCTATCTATCTATCTATCTCAGTCTCTATTCATATCTACCTATCTATCAGTATGTGTTTCCAACTAAACTTTAAACTTAGTTGGAGCAGAGTGGGAGACAAATGCAGGAGACAATGAAGAGGGAAGTTTTGCAGTTTGTGACAGATTATCCAAAACACACACATGCAAACAGATGCAGGCAAAACACACACACACACACACACACACACACACACACACACACACACACACACACATGCATACATACATACATGAGTATAATTTTAGTTATTGTGTCATTATTTCATTAAATATTGATATATTTCTATGCATGTATACATATATGTATACATCTCTCAATGTATACATATATGCATGTATACAATGTATACATGCATATATGTATACATTGAGAGAATATAATAATGGTAATACATTAAATAAATTGGTATAAATAATTTAAATAAATAAATTTATTATTATAATTTATTTAAATAAATAATGGTAATACATTAAATACATTAAATACGTATACATATCAATGTATACATATATGTATACATTGATATATTTCTATGCATGTATACAAATCCAAAAGTTATTTAGTCTATTAGGTGCATGCAGAAGTTCCCAGCATCCATTTTGCAAACCAGAGATGAAATATACATAATAAATACAATCTTCTTCATTAAATGAAGTAAAAAAATAAATGCAAATTTAAAACTAATTTTGTTGCTTTAATAAATATTTCATTTATTCATTAAATAATGTATGTTAATGGCTGCTGGTGTTTATAAGACACAAACTCTCACACATATACACACTCATATGCACGCATTCACAGGTACTCAAGCACACATAGATACATACATACATATACATACATACATACATATACATACATACATATATATATGAATATTTACTTGTCTAAACGTTATTTTTTTTAATAAGTAGACATTCTGTTTTTTATAATTAAACATTACATAGCCTTTGTTTACATTTGTTTATGACACAAAAACAGAGCAGATATGAATTCTTCAATAAATCAAGAAAATGTGTGTTTAAAAGCTTTATTTTAGATTTTGTTTGACTGTAAGTCCTTTGTAGTGGGTCAGTCTAAGACATGTCAGACCATTTGAAGATTTACCCTAAGAGACACAGTTTCGAATCCTAGTATTCAAATATTTTTCTAATATGATTTCTTGCTTATTCAGGCCAGTATATATAAGTACACTGTTTAATTATAGCAAACAGAGTATCTACTCAAATACAAGTATCCATTAAAATAAGGTTGAAACAAATAAATTAAAAAAAATATTTCGATATATTTGGATAATAATGCTCTGTATTTTCTTCTTCTTATTATTAAACAGTATATTTATTCATTTGCATCTACTGGCCTTAATATTTACGAATAATATGACTCAACTATAACTTTTTCTGCGGCTATCAATACAATGTTCACAATAAAAAATCTTCATCTGCCTTGATGAATTTCTACAAGAAATGAAAGGCTTTGTCAAAATAGTTTTCTGACATTGATCTTATATATATATATATATATATATATATATATAAATATATATAAATATATTACATATATATATATAAATATATATTAATTTATAGAAATAAGAAATAATGTAGAACTGAAAAATATCCAATAATAGTTTAAATTAAATCATATTTATCTCACTTTTTCTTTCTCTCCCTTTCTCTCTCTCTCACTCTCACTCTCACTCACTTTCTTTCTTTCTCTCTCTCTCTCTCTATATATATATATATATATATATATATGTATATATAATAAAACAAAAATTTTAATAATTAAATACGTTGGATAGCCATTTTTACGAGGAAATCCTCACTCCTTCAGTAACAGCAAAATGAAAATTAAATAAAATTTTCATTTCACTGTTGCTAAAGAAGCGTGGATTTCCTCATATAAATGGCTATTCAATGGAATTAAATATCAAAATTTTTGTTTTATTTTTTATTTTTGGCTCTGTAAATAGAATAGAATATTTGCATCGAGTCCTCCAGCTTGATCAATTTTAATAATAATGAAATTAATGTATTAATATTAATTAGGATTGGGTTTTTGGGATTTACCTATCTGATCATCCTTTTGAATTTAATATATATATATATATATATATATATATATATAATCTTTGGTGTTACAAGGAGTATTATTGGTCTCTCACTCAACTGCACTTCACATATAAGAATCAAGAGGGTTGTAGTCTGAGGAGTTAGGTGGCTAGATGTAAGGTGTGATGTGGTCGTAGACATTGTCTGACAGCCATGACTGGTTACTCCTGTTTGTGTGGCATAGGGCAGAGTTCTGTTATGTTTACCCAGGGCAGCACTACCTCTTAAAGGCATGTGATACAGTCCTCCATGTTGAGTGAGGCTCTGTGGGAAGATCAATGGAGGCATAATTTTGCTATCACTAATTATTGTTCCAAACCCATTCGTAATCAACATTAGACTTCTCCAACTCTTTCTGAATCCTCTAGACTCTCCTCAGATTGACGACCAACCACTCTGAAATGTTTGTATTGGAGTTTCTGGCATGAATTCCAAGAAGTACAGCAGGTTTCCAAATTTCTGGAGGAGTGAATTGCATCATTGTGTACTTTTTCTCACAGACTGTGCCCAACTGACCCTACTATACTGTGCAGTTGACAAAATCAAAAACCGCAGATGTGTGAAATTAAAAATATAAAAGGGTGATAACTTACCCATTGCAACCAGTATACACATATATTTTTACCCAATATCAAGCACTTTACATTAAAAAACCTGCTTGCCTAAGTGCCTTTTATCAGTAAAAACAATCTTGGCACCAAATTAATCACAATTTAACTATATATATATATATATATATATATATATATATACCATTTTTAAATGAGTTATTATGGTAAATAGAAAATATGAAAAAGTTCTACAATATAATTGTATCAAACACTTTTTAATATAAATGTGTACTGGTCTAAACCCTATTACGAAAAAAAATAGGTATTAAACAATCAATCAATCAATCAATCAATATATATATATATAAAATTAATTAGTTTTTGGTAATAATTAAATAAGACCTGTTCACAGTTGTATTAAAAAGTGTTCAATATATTTATATTGTGAAACTTTTGAAAACTTTTAATTTGGAAATGAGTTATGTCCACAACCTAGGTTCCAACTTTAGTTTCAAAATACCCTAAAGATACTAAAAGGTTGCTGATATAATTTCCAAATGAAATATATATATATAAATATATATATGTGCATGTGTGTATCTGTGTATCTGTGTGTGTTGTTTTAAATGTACACAGTGCTTACCCATAATAGTAAATATAACCACGAGAAGCAATAGTAATACTAGAAATATAACTCCTGGTAGCAGTAGTAGTAATAATAATAAGTAGTAGTAATAATAATAAGTAGTAGTAATATGTTTTTAACTAAACAAATATGAGTAAAAAATGTGTTTGTTAAGTTACTAGGCTATTTTGATTGCAGTAACTGAGTGCAAAATGCACATGTACAATATCAGTGAAACATGGGGTGAAAATTTGGATCATTATTGAAACATTCTTCTTTTCACTCATGAGTAATTATTACATACATAATGCATCTTATATACTTGCGGGTTTCATTAAAAATGACAGAAAAGGTGTGGTGGTTAAGTTTTTTATGTAATTTTTCATGTGCTCTTACGATTTTTTCTTTGAGGACATAAATTATATAAGAATTGTCCAAATGTTTTGTTTATCTAAGCCTTTTCAGCTATACTTTTAGCCATTTTTGAGAATGAATGTTATTTTACATGTAACAAAGTGGATGTAGTGTTATGCATAATGTGGAGTAGTGGTATGTGTTATATATTGTCTGTCATATTTAACAACATATGTTTAGAAAATTATCTGCTGCCTCAATACACTATCTATCTATATATATATATATATATATATACACACATATTTTCTAGACATATGCTATTAAATATAAGAGACAATGAATGTCTATTATGTTTAATCATGAGCCGTTCTAAACGTCGTATTTTTGCTTTAATTTCAGTTGAAAATAAAGACAAAAATTCTCCAACATTTGGATAATTATTTATTGGTTTTCTTCTAAGCTTTCGGCTCACATGAGCCATCTTCAGAGAGGTAGTTTAAACTGAAATATTATAAAATCCACCATCACTGACGATTTTATTTTGTGTTGACATAAAACTCCGCTTGGCAACGGCAATAGTTACCAAAAATAATAAACGCAGTTCTTAAGTTTGCGATGCGGTTTTATGACGTCACACCGCGGGATAGCGTGAAGTGACAACAAAACCATCTAGTCAAATGCAATGTAATATGTTATTTCCTGTTTTAAAGTTGATTTTATTGAGTGTTGGTTGTTTTGATTTGATGTACATGGCCTCCAATATAAAACCGCATTGCAAACTTAAGAACTGCGTTTATTATTTTTGGTAACTATTGCCGTTGCCAAGCGGAGTTTTATGTCAACACAAAATAAAATCGTCAGTGATGGTGGATTTTATAATATTTCAGTTTAAACTACCTCTCTGAAGATGGCTCATGTGAGCCGAAAGCTTAGAAGAAAACCAATAAATAATTATCCAAATGTTGGAGAATTTTTGTCTTTATTTTCAACTGAAATTAAAGCAAAAATACGACGTTTAGAACGGCTCATGATTAAACATAATAGACATTCATTGTCTCTTATATTTAATAGCATATGTCTAGAAAATTACTTGCTGCCTCAATATACTAAATATATACATATATATATATACTTTATTTATTTGTTTGAACATTATTTTAAACAATACTTGTATTTGAGGAGATATTCTGTTTTTAATCAAACAGTATATTTATATATTTATTTTTACCGGTCTGATTATTTACCATAAATGTTGTTATAAAAATGTGTGTAATTCAGCAGAGTTCAGACCTGTGACCCCTAAAAACAATTAGACTGTGGAATCATTCATGATCAAGTGGTCTAAGATGCACCAGATCAATTGGTGATTTCCCCTATGTTGTTAAGGGTCGCAGGTTCGAATCCTGCTGAATGACACACATTTATGTAACAAAATTTGTCATAAATAATAGATATATAAATATACTCTTTGATTAAAACCAGAAAATCTACTCAAACATGAGTATTGTTTAAAACTAATGTTCAAACAAATAAATTAAATATATTTATTTAGTGTATTGAGGCAGCAGATAATTTTCTAAACATATATTCTGTTTGAATAGATACTCTGTTTTTTATAATTAAATAGTATATTTATTTATATCTACCAACCTGAATAATTGAGAAATCTGGTAAGGAAAATATGTGCCTTCTGACAAGATTGAAACCTGTGTCCCTAAGAGGAAACCGTCAATTGATCAGACATGTCTCAGACTGTTTGACCATGCAGGACTTGCAGTAAGACAAAGTCTGAAATGCTTTTAATTGATACAGAAGATAATGATGTTGCATTTTAATATTTAAAGATCAATTTTGACTGGAGAACAAATGTCTAACTGATATTACTTAACAGTTGGACATAATAGTTAGCAGTGAATGTCAGACAATCAGGGCACAGATGAAAGAGAGACTTGAGGCAACAGAAATATGGTTCTACATGAGTATGCTAAGAACAGCATAGGCCGTTTTAGAGAAGAGTGTAAGAGACAGTTGAAATTTCTAAGGAATATAATGAGGAAGGAGTGCTTGAAGAATTTGACAATCACAGGGCATATTGAAGACAAGATAGGCAGAGGAAAGCAGTGCATAACCTACCTAATGAGTTTGGATAATGGCAGAACAGGAATTCAGAAAAAGACAAACTTTACTAAGAGCTAAAAAAGACCATATCCTGAAGATAGACAGCATGTAGAAGAGGATTCGTAAACGCTAATAGGATACAACTGCACTATTACAGTCAGCATTAGCTTGTACAACTCACTGCTGACAAGCTGGATCCATAGTTACAAAGCTTCTCACGCACTCGTGAATTCAACTGTTATCTAGCCAGACAACATGACACTTCTATTATTTATGCATATTTATATTGTTCAGACTATGTAAACAATGTAAATAATTTTAATACCTCATCTCAGAAAAATATACAGATCTTGAAGGTGAATATGGCAACAAAGATGAGGACAACAATTTGAATAATTCAAATAATGTAAATAATTACAATTCCTTATCTCAGATATATAGATAAATATTGAAGGTGAATATGGCTATAAAGATCAGGACAACAGTTTGAATAATGTAAATAATTACAATACCTCATCTCAGAAGTATAGGCAAATAATCTTCCATTGTCCAATGGTCATGTTTTTTTATTTCAGGTGAAGTACAGTAATATTGTGATGCGAACAATGGTTCGCCTGATGTTTGACATAATTGTCACTTGTGATAGAATGCAGTGCACACTGGAGAATGAATTGAATGAATAGAAAAAGCATTGAATTGTGATATGATTTCATGTATTGTTCCCCATTATTGTATCACTTGGAGATACTCGCAGTTCTTATGTACTACTGATGTCTGTATGGAATCTACATATGTCTTGATAAACACCACAAAGAAAAACCAAGTGCAATTGCCACCTTGGAGATAGGATAGCCTTTTTTTCTGGTGAAAACAATCACTTTGGAATCTGTATTTTTGGTTCACATGGCACCCCAGTCTTTCAAAGAAGGTAGGGATTTATCCCTTGTTTCCTGTTTAAGATTGAGTTATTTGTTCCTTCTAAAGTCTGCTTGAACTCTATGCTGCTAACACTTGTTCTTATTCTGCACAGTAAACCTCTATTTTGAGTTGCTCTTTTGCCTTGTATTAATTGAACATTAGTAAAAAAAAAAATAATAATAAAAATAATTCTATTCATTTTCTGTGAATGCCACATCTACACTACTTCTTTACTTATTAGACATTTATTCAGCTTAACCCATTTTCACAAGTGGGAAAGGGCAAAGCAAATTAGTGTACTTCTGCCACTAATTTTTTGGCACTTCAGCTTACTTACTTACCTTTTCCTGTTTTCTTGCTGAGAAAATGTTAAGCTTGCTGGTGATGTTCTTAATGCTTAAAACAGATGCAAGTAAAAAGATATCATTGAAACAGCACAGATTGAGGAATAGTGATAAAACAAGAAGATATTCATGATAAAATATCAGTATATATATATCAGCACTGATGCAAAATTATGTACATATGTCCATAAACCTAATTACTTTTAGCTTACTTTTCTCTAGAATGTCTTATACCTACCTGTACAAGATTGAATTACATGTGATTGACAATAAAATCTCATTTGTGAATAGTAGCTCAAATGCTTGAGATATAAAGTTGATATTTAGGTCCTTGAACAGAATATTTAGCTCAATGAAATCTGGTTTAGCATTTAGTTATAATAATGGTATGGACACAGAGAGGAATAACTCTCTAACCATGAGACCTAGGTTTGAATCATATCATGATTTATTTGTCAGGCAGGTGACTTCTTGATGTTACTTACCTGGAGGAGGCAATCCAAAGCATGTGGCACCTTTGAAAAGTGTCTGAAAAGCATACCATAGGTTGACCCAAGACTTGTAAGTCATCATGACTGAGGGTTTGAGCGTATTGGCCTTGTTTAGACTGATGACCTTGCCAGATAATGCACCCGTTTTCCCAGAAACTGTAACCGAGGTTTGCTCAGTATAGTTTCAATATAGATCAGAGGTGGGCTATGTGGGTGTTGAACATACACAAATGTACCTGAGTAGGCATCTGCAACAGGGATAGGCTAGCCACCTTAGAAGCAGGCATATTTGTATATGAGCTGTCAACAATTATAATAACAGTGATAATAATAAAGTAATTTGTAACAGTTAAAATGAATATGTTTATATTATTAATATTGATAATAATTTTCTGTAGGACGCATTCCAAAAGCTAAGCAGAGTATTGAGAAACAGGAAAACTTTATTGGAAACAAAGAAAAGAGTTCTGGACTATTATAGGATGACTCTTTTCATATATGTGATGCAGGACAATTTTCTCAGAGATGAAGGAAAGACTCGAACAAAGTAACAGAAATGTGGTTCTACAGAAGGATGCTGAGGATACCATTAGCCAAATATGTGAGCAAAAGTGGCTGCAGGTAAAGCCATTTAGTGTACTTCTGTCACTAAATTTTGGCAATTAACTTTACTTTTTTACTCACCATTTCCTGCTTTCTTGCAGACAAAATGTTAAACTTACTCATGATATTCTTAATGTTTGAAACAGAGAGATGCAAATAAATACTGAATATATATATATATATCCACAGAATAGAAATGCCAAGTAGAATGAAGTGTCAAAAAATTAGAGATGGCTAATAACATGGCTCTCCTCCTTTCATCTGAATAACAGCAGCTGTGCAACATGGCATGAAGTTTATAAAATACTGGACTTGTTGTTGAGGTCCATCTGTTCAAGCACATTTCCCAAAATCTTTCTCATAAACAAGAGGATGGTGAAAAGTTCTCACCCTGACCAAGAAGTTCTTCTAAAAAAAGTAATATTTATTTACATTGCTATCCTCATCTTTATTGTCATATTCAAAACGTTTTGGCCATCTTATTCTCTGACTTTTTCAGGTGATTAGAATTTTGAACTGAATCCTTTATTTTGATTGCTGGGGTAGATTGTTCTCATTCTATGAGTCATGCCACTTCCAGGTGACTTAGTTATCCCCATTTAACTCAACTCTTTAAGATTTTTGTTCACCATTGCTGTAGTTAGGTATTGAACTTACAACTCTTTAGGTCTAATCACTAGATCCAACCAATGCTTTTATCTACTAGACCAGGTGTTCATGAAACTATTTAATCATTTGGTCAAACTTTGAGAAGTGGGACAGGCTGAAAAATTTTTGAAAGCCTATCTGTTCATTGATAAAAACAGGAAGTAGAGGCTTGATTAATCTGAAGACATTTCATTGAGTTAAATTTGAAAAAAATTTAACAAAGCTATGTTTTCTTTGAAGAGAGAATGTAAAAAGTGAAGCCATTTTGTTAGAGCCATTGTGGTAGTTACATCTATGATGATAGCAATAAAGCTGATGATTGTAACAAAAAAATGAGGATGATGATAAAACCTGAAAAGTCATGTCAGTGACAATGACAATTAAGTTGGTGACATTAGGAGTGTTCTTTCTGCAATCTCATCACTAAGTGAGAATATCAACTTTTCTGCCATATTGCTTGTTAATTACTCAATTCCTGGGTGGAACAGCAAAGACTCAGGAATTTATCACAAAAAGGTTGGAATGGAAGAATTTGAAGTGCTTACTATTTTGCTACTCACCAACTTCAGAAGAAGAGACTAAAAAAGAATATTATATGTTCTCTTTTCTATAAAGCTGATGACATTTTACAGAAATCTGATGGAATTGAGAAAGACATCAGATTTCAAAAAATTCTGCAGATTGTATCCTGTTTATTGAGAGGTATAGTCAGTGTTTTTCCCATGAAACATTTACATAAACTTTCTGATGTTTGTTTTTAAATATTGAAGCATAATTATAAGAATTAAGTAGTGACAAAAACAGACAAATTTTAACATTCATATCTGCAAAAAAAACAAATGTTTTACCAAAAGTTTGGTGTTTCTATTTATGCCACTATTACGATATTATGATAGGTTTTGGAGAGGATGGACATGAAAAGGAAACTGATACTTAACATCAGAAAAAGACAGCTGAATTTTCTGGTACATCTAATGAGGAAAGAGGGTTTGGAGAATCTGATGTTGATGGGACAGATAGATGGAAGGAGAGACAAGGGAAATCAATGTGTTATATACTTGATGAAATTGAGCAGATAAATGGCAGAGCAGGGGTTGAGTGGGATAACAAGAGTAGGATATTAAGAGCTACGAGGGATAGGGAGACGTGGAGGTCCATGATCGCTTACAGCCTGAAGAAATATGGCACATAGAAAAAGAAGAAGTACTGTGGTAGTATAATAAGCACATCCCATCTTCCCTCTTGCTTGTAACCATCCGTTATAATAAAAAGTTTTCAGTAGTAATGTTGAATTAGTCAAATAAAGCTTCATAAGTTTCTACTTAGAGTTGCTGGTATATTACAGTGCTTAACATTTTTGTTACTCATCTTTGAGAAAAAAATGTTTAAATCTAGATATTTGCAAACTGTGTTAGGGAATTTATGTGACGATAGCAAATGAGAGAAATTTGTGGAAAATACATTTTTTTCAAAATTTATAATCATTAGTTACATATAATGATGTGTTTATTTAATTTTTTTCTTTTCTTGTTTTCATTTGTGTAAATTTACAAATAAAATATTTTTTCTTATTGTTATCTTTTTATAAATCTACTCTTCCACACTCTACAAATAAAAGGTTAGGAAAGAAAGCCCTGTCAATACTGGAAAGAGCAATAACAGCTATTGAACTTGAAGAACCTATTACCTAAAAAATGTTATGAGAGTAAGATTTTATAAATTTGAATCAAAAGCAGTACTGAAATAAATGCAAAATGTTTCCATATAGGGAAACAGCTAATATTACTTTTACTATTAGCATTAGTCAATGCCCTTTTCTGCAACAGAATCAGTTATCAAGCCTTTGAAATGGTATTTCTAATAATTTTCTATTTTATAAATGTAATTTTTATGAAATCACATTAACAAGCAAAAAAATATCAGCAACCAAGATCTGATTATATCTGCCATAAATAAAGTCTGGACAACAAACGGAAATTGTCCTTTTGTAACTAAGGGAATAAAAAAGTAATTTATTGCTTCACTGCATTCAATTCTTTCATCTCTGCATCTTTTATTTTTGTTCCCATCACAAAAAAGGTTTTTTGATCTCAAATATTCAATTTTTACCCCAATTTTTAAAAATATTTGCATCAGTAAGTAAAAAATAAAAAAAAATATGTCTGCTACTTAAAATTCCTCTTGCTTGCGTTTTGAAAAGAACAGAATCATATACTATAGCATAGTTGTTAGCAGAAAAATTGTGTTAGAATACAGAAGGCACTTATCTGCCTTTGGTGCAGATAAATTACATGGATAACATGACAGACTGATTAGTGATGTAAATTTATGAATAAGAAAACATTTTTTCATTGTTATCTCTTTATAACACTCTTCTTCTGCAACACTACAAATAAAATATTTGGAAGGAAATCCCTATCAATACTGTAAAGAGCAATAACAGCTATTGAACTTAAGAACCTATTTACCTACAAAATTGTTATAAGAGTAAGATTTTATAAATTTCAACCAAAAGCAGTACTGATTGCTCAGTTAATGAATGTGAAATGTTTTCTTATAGGGAAATGGCTGGTATTACCATTACCATTAGAACATAAACTATACAGTGACAACAGCAACGGTCAAATTTAGTTCCTTTACAGCAGTTAAACTAAGGTTGCTTTCTTTAGCTCTGGCACCCTATGGCCTGGACAGAGGCTAAATCTGTCTTCCCACAGCTCATGGAACCATTTCATTTTGAGAACATACCTTTGCCAGACATAGAAAGAACCTCCAACTTGTAGTCCTCAATTTGGAAAAATCCAAGACTCGTTCTTTTCCATTCATAGATGAATTTGGTCTGTTTGAATTAGGAGTACTAAAAATGGCTTCTCCAGATACAACTGTATCTCCGAATTATATGTAAGTTTCTTTCTTTTGTTTTTCCTTACACTTTGCTTTGATGTGTAGATATATGCGATGTGTTCATCTCTGCATGTGTATGTATTTATTCGTGGAAAATCCTTTGTAAAATAAAGATGGAAGCTGATGATGGTTTGCCTGAAATAGGCCTATACTTCCAATTTACCATGAAATAACATGTCTGCCTTAATTTTTCTCATGTATTTATATGTAGTTTTGTGTATGTTTTAGTAATACAAAAGTCTCTCTGAGAAAAAAGCATGTTTGACATTACTTTTCTTTGCAGCTATTCAGTTCTATCAGTGAAATGGATATAATAATGCCCATAATGGGAAAAAGACAAATAAGAGAAGAAATCTTTCTACCACAGCCCCCCACCATACCTTTGCAATTGGATTGACATTCTGACTTCATAGTCCATCTGAAGCCAATGCACTCATTTTCAAACATATAATTAAATTGGAACACTACAAATCCATCTTTTAGCATGACATTAATATCAGGGCAAAATGAACTCTTTAGCCTTGGGTTGGAGCCAATTTATGCAAAGGAAAAATTCTGAATTTAAAACTGGGTTGAAGAAGGATAAATTCCTTGGGATTATCTTGCTCAAGAAACACCACAGTTGCCACTGTTGTAATGGATGTCAGTCAGTTAGTTAAGTGCCATGAAAGAGACATACTGACTGGGCAGAAGATTATCCCGCAGTAGGTTGCCATTGCTTTCTGCGGTAGACTGGTTGCCAACCAAGGCTATAGAACCCAGTCTGTCCTGTTATTTAACCCATAACTGGAAGGAAGAGATGGATTAATACCTTTCCCAAGGGTATTTGCACGTAAGTGAATGCAATGAATTCGGCTGGAATTTGAACTCGGCTCCCTGATTTCTTGTTCCGAGCCGATATCCAATGTACCATAACACACATAGTTTCCCCAAAACCCTAATGGATTATAAGACTTGTTATGTAACAGGACATTTATTTCTTTTTCATAGCAGACCCTCAAACCATAAAAATGTGTTCTCAGATTGCAATATAGTAAAAGAGCTTTATGCTTTTTAATATATTGAATATAATATTATATTTATGGTACTGTTTTATATGAACAAGAGAATGAAATAAAAGAATGAAATGAGGAAGAATACATTTTTTATATCATGTATATTTATATTTTTTTTGATATATCAGTGATTAACTTTGGTTTTCAAATTTTGCCAGTTGAACCAATCATGTTATGATTACAATGATGAAGCTTAATAAGCAAACACTGGCAAATGATTCATCAGTTTTAGATACGTATTAAGTATGTACTAATTCACGGACATAAAGAGTCTGGGATGTTATACAACAAATACAAATAAGAAATAAGAAATAAAAACCAACCAATAAACAAACAAAAAACTATGTATCTATATTTACCAAATAACCCTAACTTAAGAAAACCCCAGAATATTTAAGAAAACTAACTACCTTAAAATTCTAAAAAGTCCTGTCTGTGATACCGGATATGACATTGTTACATTACAGTCAGAGAAGAAAGAGAGAAAAAAAGAAGGAAAAGGAATTGGAAGAGTGTATAAGGAAACAAGAAAAGGATAAAAGGGAGAAATAACCACAACATACACATGTATACATATGCACACACACACACACACACACACACACACACACACACACACACACAGAGAGAGAAAAAATCAACTTAACATCAATACTTTGTGACATATTTTAGATAGAAAAGGGTGTGAAACAAGGATGTGTCTTTTCACCAGATCTTGTACAGTGAAAATATTTTGAGGACCCTAGAAGTTATGCCTGGATTTGTCATCGGAGACCACAATTTAAGCAACCTAAGGTACACAGATGATACAGTGCTGATAACAGACACAGAAAGGAAACTACAAGACCTCCTACAAAAGGTAACTGAAGAAAGTAACAAGAAAGGACTACAAATAAACTGCAAGAAAACCAAATGCATGGTCATCAGTAAAAAGAGCAGCTCAATATGCAAACTACAGGTTGGGGATACTAGAATCAAGCAGGTACAAAAATTTAAATACCTGGGAAGTGTTATAACAGAAGACGGAAAGTGCGACACAGAGATCTGAAGGCAAATTGGCATGGCAAAGGAAGCATCCCAGAAGTTGAGTAAGGTACTAAGAAACAGGACAATTTTGCTAGATACAAGGAAGAGAGTACTGGATTGCTATGTGTTGTGAGTTCTTCAATATGGCTGTGAATGCTGGACAATATCATCAAAGATGAAGGAAAAACTTGAAGCAACTGAACTGTGGTTCTACAGAAGGATGCTGCGAATATCATGGATTGAGCATGTGAGCAATGATGAGGTCTTAGAAATGATGGAAACAAAAATGAATTTAATACTGAGCATCAGGAAGAGACAGCTGAAGTTCCTGGGACATGCAATGAGGAAGGAGGGCCTGGAGAACCTGATACTAACAGGCCAGATAGAGAGAAAAAGAGACAGGGGAAAGCAACGGATAACTTATTTGAAGGACCTAATCAGGTGGATGATGGAATGAGGGTTGCATGGTGTAACAGGAGATGGCATGCTCAGAGACACCAGAGATAGGGAGACATGGAAAGCCATGATCTCCTATGTCCTGAAAGAACAGGGCACATAGAAGAACATTTTTTTTTTTTAATCATATCACCCCAAGCAAGGCAGTAAGGCCACTGGTGTGCAGGGGGTTACGTAAGAGTGAATAGATTGGAAAGGAGAAAGCCGGAAACCACATCCTAAACAGGGAACAAGGGATGAGCCTCTACACCTGTTCAATAGACGTAGGTGAATACTTAGAGTAAAAATTAATTTTTAACTCAATATAAAAATAATGAAAATTAGAAAATCCGAAATCAAAAATAAAAGTACAAAAATAATAGACACTTTTGGTTATATTGCTTACTTGAATGGTTGGCAAAGCATCGACAAATTGCCAATTGATTTGAACTTTATAAAATGGCAAATAATAAAGATTTTCTCATTGCTGGATCCCATATTTTCATAAGTTAGTAAATATTTATAAATTTATGAATAAAAAATTTTCACATGTATTTCTTTATAAATTGGTAAATGATAAATATTCAGTCAGTCAGTTAAGTGCCGTATGTGATACACACTTGGGCGATCATGTCTCCAAAGAGACATGAATGACTCGGCAGAAGATTATCCCACAGTAGTTTGCCATTACTTTCTGCTCAAATCACTAAATCTTTTGTTCACCACTGCCGTAGCCAGGTATTGAACTCACAACTCTTTGAGTCAAGTCATTGGATCTAACCAACACTTTTATCCACTGCATCCTTGAGCAATATAGCAATAAAGATGAGTCCAAACACTGTAAATAACGTAGCTAATTCTCTTATTTCTCTGATTAAAAAAAAAAAATCTTCATCACTCTGGGTAATATTTTTGTATTATTGCTGAAATTCATATAAGTATAATTTATATTAACAAAAAACAATAAATTAAAACTGATTATTTTTCTGAAGTTTTACAGTTCAAGGAATAATGATATTACATTGTAATTGCTAGTTAATAAGATAGGGGCTGTCGTTTGAAGTTGAGAAGATGCCATGTGTTAAATTTTAAATTTAATTGTAATTGTAATAATTGTAATTGCTAGTTAATAAGATAGGGGCTGTCGTTTGAAGTTGAGAAGATGCCATGTGTTAAGTTTTAAATTTAATTGTAATTGTAATAATTGTAATTGCTAGTTAATAAGATAGGGGCTGTCGTTTGAAGTTGAGAAGATGCCATGTGTTAAGTTTTAAATTTAATTGTAATTGTAATAATTGTAATTGCTAGTTAATGAGATAGGGGCTGTCGTTTGAAGTTGAGAAGATGCCATGTGTTAAGTTTTAAATTTAATTGTAATTGTAATAATTGTAATTGCTAGTTAATAAGATAGGGGCTGTCGTTTGAAGTTGAGAAGATGCCATGTGTTAAATTTTAAATTTAATTGTAATTGTAATAATTGTAATTGCTAGTTAATAAGATAGGGGCTGTCGTTTGAAGTTGAGAAGATGCCATGCGTTAAGTTTTAAATTTAATTGTAATTGTAATTGTAATAATTGTAATTGCTAGTTAATAAGATAGGGGCTGTCGTTTGAAGTTGAGAAGATGCCATGTGTTAAATTTTAAATTTAATTGTAATTGTAATAATTGTAATTGCTAGTTAATAAGATAGGGGCTGTCGTTTGAAGTTGAGAAGATGCCATGTGTTAAGTTTTAAATTTAATTGTAATTGTAATAATTGTAATTGCTAGTTAATAAGATAGGGGCTGTCGTTTGAAGTTGAGAAGATGCCATGTGTTAAATTTTAAATTTAATTGTAATTGTAATAATTGTAATTGCTAGTTAATAAGATAGGGGCTGTCGTTTGAAGTTGAGAAGATGCCATGTGTTGGTGAACAAAAACTAAAAGTGCTAAATTTGTTGAGAATATAGACAACAAGTGAAATGAAACTAGATGTAATTTTTTATTCAATCAGGAGCATTTTGTATAGAGGAAATTTCAAGGAATCTTCTTGATAAAGTTAAAGATTGAGTGATGTGGATAGTCTAAGTCATGTGCAACTACTAAAGGAATGATGATTTTAGCATCCTATCTTAACTTTGGACTGATTTAAAAGGAGAGCTTGCCTTTTAGGATTCACAGCACACATTCCCCAGTTTTTTTTCTTTTTACACATGCCCAAAAACTACAAAGAGGGTTGCTGCTGACAGGTTTATCCATGAATGCATATCTATTGAAAAAGTTTAATGTCTGCTACAATGGATTCCCTAATGAGATATAAGTTTAAACAGACAAAATACTCACTCTAATATTAATATAACATGTATCAACATGAAGCTTCTTCATGGAAGAAAGGGAAAAACATAAATAAATTAGAATAAAATCAGAAATAACAAAATAAAAAAGATATTAAAAATTATAAAACATAAATAGACAATGAATGAATCCATTTAAAATGTATGCCAAAATTTTATATGATATTTAAAACAGAAGATTTTCTATCAATGGCCTTTGAACATGTGAGCTCATTTTACATATGACTGAAATTTATGAGATATATATCAATCAGTTATGTGCCATACATGATACAGGTTTGGGCAATCATGTCTCGAAAAAGACATGACTGATTGGGCAGAAGATTTTCCTGCAGTAGGTTGCCATTACTTTCTGTGGTAGGCTGGTAGCCAACTAAGGATATAGAATCCAATCTGCCCTGTTATTTGACCCATAGATGGAAGGAGAAGAGATGGATTAATAATTTTCCCAAGGATATTTGTGTGTAACTGAATGCAACGATTTTAACTGGAATTTGAATTTGGCTCTCCAATTTCTCATTCCAAGCTGATATCTATTACACCACAATGCACATAAAAAGATTGAACAGCAGGACAGACTGGGTTCTAAAGCCTTGGTGGGCAACCAACCTACCACAGAAAGAAATTGGTAACCTACTACAGGAAAATCTTTTGCCTCGTCAGTATCACAAATGGCACTTAACTGATTGACTGACCATTTATAGAGATGATGCTATAGTTAAGAATAATTTTTGTAAGAGGTTTGCTAGGTTCAGAACTATAAATTTTGATGTGGAAGATCAAGAATATTTTGGCAGGCCTTCAGTTATTGATGATAAACAAACTAAAATTATGATTAAAAATAATCTTGGTCACACAATATTATTGATAAGATAATTCAAATATTTCTTATGAGCATTCTAAGACATCAGAAAACATTTGGATGCATGAATCACTATGATGTTTGGACACTACATTATTTCAGTGGAAAAATTAGTGGATATCATTTCCATCAGTGATTCTTTGCTCAAACATAACAAAAGCAACTAATTTTGGCAATGGAAATTGTTTTACAACAGTGTGGAAGGAAAAAGGTCCTAGAGTAAAAGAAATGTGCAATTAACTGTTTCAAAAGATGGTCTATATTTGAAGAAGATGGTATTTGTGGAATTGGAAGGGCATTATGTATTATGAGCACTTTCCACAAAACCAGACATTGAATTCAGATAACTCCTGTTCCAAAAGCATTGATGAAAAGAAACTGGCCAAATGGAATGGTTTTGTCTCCTGTCAGGATAATGCCAGACCTCTCATCTCTTTGCAGACTTGGTAGATTTTAGCAAAACTTGGTTGGCATGTTCTATTATACCTGCCATGCTTACCTGATTTTGCACCTTCAAACTATCACTTATTGCAATCCCTCACCAAAATCTCTTGATGAGAAGAACTTTAATTCTCTAGAAGATAATAAAAGCCACTGAGACTAATTCCTAAGATGTCAAATTATGAAGGATGGAATCATAAAGTTGCCTCAAAGAAGACTAAAATCAGAGAAATAAAAATTGCATATAGGTGAAAGAATAAATCTATGTACAAATATCTAAGCATTTATTGTTGTTGAAATTCTCTTAATCCTATAAACTTTTGTTCTGACCCAATAAAAAATTTAAGAAGAAAGCACCTTAAGTCAAAGGAAAGATTATAGAACATTTAAAACAATCATTTTTAAAGTAAAAGCTAAAAAACATAAATATATACTATTGGTTCTTAGCAGTCAAAATTGAAGAGAAAATTTAGTTTTAATCCTTTGATTAACTTAATGAAGGTGCGATCCTATAACTTTATCCATACAGATTTACAATAATCTATTAAATAATTTCTGGGGTGGGGTTGCTGAGACAATAAATTTTTCTACTTTTTTAAAATTTCACTACAGGTCTGAAGTAAAAAGATTGACTGTATAGAGGGCAGAAAATAGCCTAACTTTAAACACCTTAATGACAAAGGAAATGTGCCAACACCCGTCCCTTTGATTATTGGTGGGTTTTGTGGAGAGAATCAATAAAAATTGAATTTCTAGGCATTTTCATTGCAGAGTATCTCTTTTAACTGAACAAGAGAAAAGGTGTTAAGAGCTTCAAGGAATAGGGAAATGTGGAGGGCCATGATTACCTAAGTCCTAAAGGAACACAGCACATAGAAGAAAAAGAAAAATTAAATATTTGTTTCTTTAAGGTTTTACACAATGTTTGTCTTGTGTTATAATTTTGTGCCTATTTTTGTCTTACTCTTTCTACTAACTATGGTTTCATGTTTGGCACAAGAACTTGGATTTGGTAGGAATAACATTTTTATAATTCTACCATTGCTTTGTTGAGAGTGTGTTGGGATACTGCATCACTGTTTAGTATACAAGGTGCTCGGCATTGGACAAGAGAAACACCCAAATGATTATAAATATTACCCAGAAAATACACAGCAGCTCGCTTTTCTGCTTAGAGGACATTTCTAATTCACATTGTCACTGTAGAGTGGAAAAGATATTGAAAGACATCACACATCCTGGGTACCACTTGTTTGAACTGTTACCCTTAGGGAAATGTTTTTGTTCCATTATTTCTAGGACAAAGTGCTTAAGGAATAGCTTTTATCCTCAGGCCCTTGCTTAAATTTGAATACTGCTACATGCCAACTTTTTTCATTCAATAGTAAATTTTTTCTGGTTTGATTTACTTGGTGTCTAATTTCAATGTGCATTGCACAGCAACAAAAGGAAACAAATAAATAAAAATGAAATATGAACATTTTTTTTCTTTTTATAATTGGATTTGAAAACTTTCAAATTGTGGATTATAAAAAGAAAACAGATTACGAAGGAAGTTTTGGGAGGAGATAAAACTTACAATTACAAAATATACTGAATATAGTTGGATATTCAATAACACAAATACATTGAAACATGAAAGAATTAAAGCAGTATGTGAAAGTATTTCAAATAGATATAAGAAACATTAAAAATTAAAGATGTTATATTTTTTTTTATTATGTTAACGTTTTAATATTGAATTTGTTCTTTGAAATTTTTGAATTCAATTCATATTTAAAATTGTTTCTTTTAAATTTTCTCTTTCAGTGATTTCTGGGATTCATTAAGTTTGTCCAAATTCAGAACATGAATTTCAAGAAAAAATAATGCAAAAATTAATGACATTTTGATTATTGGAAAACGTTTTTCTTTGAAAGTGTTCATTTCCTTATAAAATGCTTTCAGAATAATTTTAGATTATTATCTAATCTTTTTTCATCTAATCTGACTCTTGACAGTAGTATTTTTGGTTATAACTTAGCTGGATCTACCCAATCTTCCTTTTCTAGTGTTAATAAAGTTAAAAATCACTTAAGCAGTCTTGGTGGGGGAACTTAATCTCTGTTCTACAGCCTCTTTACCACAGTTGCAGTATAGCAAGCCTATCTCTACTCTGTTGCTATTTCCATGGCAAATGTTCAGGTGACCTCTATTCTTTAGTTCCACTTCACAACATTACAGCTAGGACATTTACATCAACAGAGTTGAATCATCCTCATATTCTTCATATTTCATTTGTAAGAATGAAATTCTACTCAAATAGCTTTTTCTCAAGAACTGCCATTTTGTGGAGCAAATTAATTTTTATTTTCTGGATACTACAATCTTAAGTTTTTAACAGTAATCCTCTACTTTGAGTGGTTCTCGAGGTAACTTTTAGTATAAAGAAATAAAAATCTTTGAAAGACAGAAAAAATGATCATTCCTACCTCATTTTTTGAAGTACTAGCTACCTCCTCGTTGGCGGCATTTTTGTTGGCTTCAATGTCTGTTGGTGTTGGTGGAGTGTCTTTGTCAGTGACAATGATTTCTTTTGCTGGCATTGATTCTTCTGCTGGAGTCCCATTTACTTCAGGTGTTTGCTCTGTAGGTGTAGCAGGGACTTCTGGTTGAGCAGGCTCAGCAGAATTATTCACAGGACTTGAAGGGCTCTTGAAGGTAGTTGTTTCTGCCATTGTCAAAATCGGGTTGTGATCTCCTGGATGATTTTAATGTTCTGAAACAAAATAAAAGAACTAAGTATTAAATAAAATGGGCTCATAAACACATGCACAGAAACAAATACATATATATTTATTTACAGTTATTGTATATAAATGATTTTCCTTGTCATAATTGATGTATTACTGCACAGAAAAACTTTTGAAAAAAACTTGATTTTATATACACATTTAAAATACTTGTTATTCATGATTTATGATTTTTCATGGATGGTATTATTTTCTCTACCTGTTTTTTTTTCTTTTATAGAAGTCAATTGTTCACAATTTCTTAAGTGTCCTATTGTCACAGAAAAATATTATACTTTAAAATCATAAATCTTAAATATTTATTTTGTCATTTTGTTTTTTTACTTAATTTCACCCAAAACAAGATTCAAGAGTAACTTAAGGTAGTAGGTTACTATTAAATGAATTCAGAGTTTTCCATTTCCTTGACTGGTTAACAAACAAGGCTAGGGTGCTAGTTAATCTGTAGCTGTGGGAAGACATTTTTTGGTTAAATGGACTCAGGTGGAATTTGAGTTCTGTGCACCAATTTTAGTCTATATTTCTGAGCTGAGGTATTGTAACTATTTACGCTATTTACATTGTCTTCATTTTTGTTACCATAACATGATGCA
This sequence comes from Ascarosepion bandense, assembly GCA_037127315.1. NCBI lineage: Eukaryota > Metazoa > Mollusca > Cephalopoda > Sepiida > Sepiidae > Ascarosepion > Ascarosepion bandense. The sequence continues at coordinate 558,845 of JBBBDQ010000734.1, forward strand.
TACTCCGACCTTCTTCAGGTGATTAGAATTTTGAACTCAATCCTTTATTTTGCTCATCAGAGTAGATTATTCTAGCCCTACGAGTCATGCCTCTTCCAGATTTTTCAGTTTGACAATCAGTTTTCTGGAACTTTTTAAAAATGTTGCACTCTAGAATTAGAGCACATTATGGCCTAGCATGAACAAGGACATGTGAACAAGGACAAAGACTTGTTTAAAATACCAGCACCACAAGGTCAAAGAGCATACAAAATCACCTGTTAGCAGCTTTAGTAATCCTGATATAATTTCACCAATATTTATATTACTGCAGTTGGTGTTTTATAGAGAATATGACAATGTTTTAACAATAGTTGATAAGTACTGCCAATACCCAGTTGTCATACCCAGAGCAATAATAACAACTAGCTTTCTCACTTTAAGTTCTTGATATATCACAACAAACAGAAGGATGCAGTTCCAATCATTCCTGTTCCAGAAAGTCCAGAATCTACTAGTGGTGAAACATATTAGAACCATGAGTTCACACCAAGCAAGGCAGTAAAACCACTAAGGGGTTACTGGGTGTGAAAAAATGAGAAAAAGACATTATTAAAGAGTGAGAACAACAGAAGAGTGATCAAGAAGACAGATAATGGCTGATATTGCATTTAAATTTTTGGGGATCAAAGTTGGCTGGAGAACATGCAGCCAGAAAAGAGTTCAACAATCAAGAAGTGCAAGAAAAGAAACTGTTAGTGTAGTCACAGTAACATCTTTTTTTATATATAATAATATCCCCCCATGCAAGGCAGTACCTCTACTAGTGTGCAGGATGTTACAGTGAGAGAAAAACCAAGGTACAGAGGATGTCAAAGATAGGGTAAAAGATGGATGAGAATCAAGGGGATAGAAGATGGCAATTGACATTGCATTTAAACTTTTGGAGATTGTAGCTATCAGGTAAGCAAGCAAATAGAATGGTGTTCTACAAATGAGAAGTGTGAGAAAAGAAACTTTTAGAATAGAAGAGGTGGTTACATTTAACTATTTTGATAGTAAAAGTATGGAATCTTGATGCCAATCAAGTAGCACAGGTAAATACATATGGTTGGGAAATCAGGGAAAAAGCTTGTCAGAGTAGTTGCCATGAAAATACTTGTAGAAAAGACAGAGGGAAGCCACACTGCATTGGTGAGAAAGTGACTGAAGGTGGGATGTTAAGTCTGGATTGATGATATTACAGATCCTCCTTTGGATTTTGTCAAAAACCTCAAAATGAATAACAGAAACACCTGGCCAAATATGGCAACAGTATTCAATACATGGACGAATGGTAGATTTATAAATGTGGAAAATTGATTTTGGTGAAAAAAACTTCCTGATCTGACACAGTGACCCAACCTTCCTATTGAAAATAACAATATCAATGCATAGGAACTACCATCCTTGGACTGATAATCTCCCATTGACACTTTTGTTAATTAGGTGTACAATTAAGGAAGGTCTTTGATGCATTCCTGGAGAATTAGTTTTAGGCACCATCTTAACATTGCGTGGTCAATATATTCAAGTCCATACTAACACACAGCAAACTGACTTTTGTTCAGCATTTACTTGAGCTACTAGATTGTCAACTAGGTTCCACCCTTTTACAGTAACCACTTGATTCCAGTTCTTTCTACATCACCCTGTATATCTTTGCCTTTCTCTCTACCTTTGCAACTGTCATCACACCTGTATTCCCATCCTTCTCTTGCTCCCTTCACTTGTAACTGGTTTATCTTTCTCTTTACTCTCCTCCGATGTAATCTTTTTCTCTTATGTAGCCCCCTGCGCATCAGTAGCGTTACCACCTTGCTTGGGGTGAAACGATAAAATAATAAAATATAACCACCACTTCTACTCAAGTAGTTTCTTTTCTATCATTTCTTGCCTGTGGAACTCCCCTTCATATACTTGCTTCCCTGATACATACAACTTTTAAGAGTTTAAGTGCAATATCAATTACCATTCTTTTATCTCCTTGATTCCAATCTTTCTCTTTCTTTCCTCTTCACCCTGTGTATTTTGTTCTTCCTTTCTGATCTACTCTCACGTAACACCCTCCTCACCAGTATTTTTATCTTTCTCTTATCCTCTCTTTGACACCTCCTGTATCTTGTTCTTCTTTCTTATTGATCGCCTCTCATGTAACCTCCTGTGTACCTGCATTGCTTGGGGTAAAATCATTATAAAAAAATGAAATTAAAAATACAAAGTGTCAAATTTTCAATTCACACTGATGAGAATGACCACAACGCAGATATTAATTTCTAAAAGCTTGTTCTTATATATACATACACTTACATTGAAAACAATCTTCTATTGCTTTATTACACGTGACACATATATGACCAATAAGAATCAAACTCCAAACAACATTCCAGTATATTGTCTTTTTGTTTTTAAAAATTAAAAAAATATTTTTAAATTTTTCATCTCTTCTCTTTAGATAGATTTCTGAAGAAGCTTTAATAAAAGTAAACTATGTCAGATTAAGCCATATTTTCTATTTCCTACAGATGACTATGTTTTTTTTTGTCCAGAATGATGCAGTTAAGTGCCAATTATACAGACTTTCTCAAAGTGCATAATAGAGATAATGAATACTTTGTTATCCTGCATGACAATATAAAGAATATTGTGGTCTTTGTCAGACTGAAACCAGCTTTTATTGACAATATTCAATCTATGACTAGTAAGATGGCTATCAGAATGGAACAACAAGCATCTGACAATTTGAAACTTACAACTTGACAGTCATCTGCTGACCCAGGAAACAAACTAGAAATAATTTTATAATCATTTCACCCCAAGCAAGGCAGTACTGCCACTGGTGCACAGAGGAGAGTGCATTAGAGGAGAGTGAGAAGAAAGAAAAAGAATATACAGGAGGTGTTAAAGAGAGGATAAGAGAAAGATAGAAATTCCTTTTTTTTTTTTTCTTTAATCATATCACCCCGAGCAAGGCGGTTAATGCCACTGATGTGCAGGGGGTTACGTAAGAGTGAAAAGATTGGAAAAGATAAAGCCGGAAACCACATCCTAAACAGGAAACAAGGGATGAGCCTCTTCACCCATTCAGTAGACATGGGTGGAGTGTGAACTGGTGTGCAAGGTGTTACGTGAGAATAGAGCATTACTAAATGTAGGAGAAAAGTTACTTCACCCAAATATTTTAAAACATAGTTCAGGTACTTATACTTCTTTTTTATCCTATGTACCATATCTCATCAGGACATGGGGATCGTGGCTCTCTCCTATTTCCTGTACAAATACAAATAATCTTCATCACCACTTTTATAACTCTAAATATTCTTCTTCTATATACCAAATTGGCGATCCACAATTTCTTCTTCTTTGTAGTTATTAATGAATTTTGTCCTTTTGTCATATCTCCCAAATCTTGCTCTACCATACATCCAAAATATTTTTCTTCTATGTTCCATGTCCCTTCAAAACATTGACAGCCATGACTCTCCTTAATTCCCTGTCTTTCATAGCTCTTAATATATGTTGTCTCTCCCAGACCTTGCTCTTTATTTAAGCTCACAAGAGAAGTTATGTGTTGTTTTCCTCTGTTCCCTTGTCTTGTGAATATCACATTTTTCAAGCCTTTTTTCCATGATGCCATAACATTGTGTTTCTCAGCTCATTTTAAGATTTCCAGAACATTTTAAACTATAAACTGTGAATGCAGTAATAATGTCTCTAAAAAATTGTATTTCTTGATAAATTTTGTTTTTTTTGTTAAATAAATTTTGTTACCTCTTCTGAGACTTTAGCCATAAAAAAAAACACATCCATAAAAATTTGACTGTTTTTATAAACCCATTTTCAATCTAAATTTTACTCATTGAATGTAACTTTAACTTTTTTTAGATTTGGAATATTTAATCACAATAAATAAATAAAAACAAACATATTTTAAGCTTTTCTTTCTTTTTTTTTTAATTCATAATTCTTTTCGAGGTTATTTTATAGCATGTAATGGCACTATGAAGTTTGTATTTCCCCAGTAATTCTACATCTTGCCCTTATCAGGAACAATTCTGAATGATTACCCTTCAGGCATGCCAGTAGGGAATTCAATTTGTTTATCCTAGCAGAGTTATCCTTAGTGAATCTCTTATAAGATTGAAGAAATGACTCTTTCTATTATAGGTCATTAGTCAAGCAATGAATTTTAGAAGATTCCAATAGGTTTATGTTAAAGACTCTACATAAGATTACATTTTTAGTTTATGGAACAGATATAATCATTTTATCTTTTGCAGATATCCATTAGTAGTCTTCATTTAATCTACAAGTTTTTAAAAACTATTTTCTTTTGAGGTTATTATTAAAATCCCAATAAATGATGTAAAATTGTACATTAAAAAAAAAAAAGACAAAAACACTAGAAACATAAAATCATGAGGAATAATATTTTAACTTAGAATCATAAGAAGGTTACATGTCATGAAATATTTGGTGTGTGAAGAAATTCCCAGAACATACTTTTTGAATATCACAATCTGAATTCTCAGCTGAAAACAGGTTTGTTTATTTACATTGCTAAGACTGTTGTCCTCATTTCTATTGTCATATTCACAACATTTTGTTTTGGTGATTGTATGCTCTGACCTTCTTCAGGTGACTAGAATTTTGAACTTTGTTCACCATGGTAAATTGTTCTCATTCCATGAGTCATGCCACTTCCAGATGTCTCAGCTTAACTTAATTATTTGTTTCCAATACTGTAGCCAGGTATTGGAACTCACAACTGTTTGGGTCAAGTCACTGGATCTTACAACACTGTTATTTCCTGGGGCATGTGTCCTTTAAATAATGTAAATAATAACAATACCTCATCTCAGAAATATAGACAAATAATAATTTGTTTAGGTATATGGGTTGTTGCATTAATAAGTTTCAAAGTTCACTTTGTTCTGCTAATGTTAGCAGCAATTTGAGAAATATTGTATCCATGCTGAACTAATTATTTACATTATTACATTGTTTGTTTTGTTGTCCTCATCTCTGTTGCCATATTCATGACATTTGTACGCTCCGGCTATACTTAGATTACTGGAATTTTGAACTGAACTCTTTATTTTGATCACTGGGGTAGATTGTTCGCGTTTCATGAACCATGCCACTTCTGGATGTCTTAGTTATCTCCATCTAACTTAACTCTCTAAGTTTTTGTTTGCCAATACTATCACTAGTTATTGAGCTCACAACTCTTTGGGTCAAATCACTGGATTTAACCAATGTTTTTATCCACTGAAAACATCAGTGTATGAATTTTTGGACTTATATACCAAGTGTGTCAGTAACTAATTTTTTAGCAGAGTTCATTTTAAAATCTTGGTTTTCTCTAGCACTGTATTACTGGTTCCCATATTGCATTCATTTTCATTCTTGGCTGGCTTAGGAATTTTTTGACCCTGAATATTCACCGATTCCTTAAATTGTGAATATGACAATAAAGGTGAGGATAACAGTCTAAACAACATAAATAATGTAAATGCCTCTTCTCAGAACTATAAACAAATGCAGGTTTGTTTTTTTGTTTCTGTTTTTTTTTTAATAAAAATATCAGTCAAGTGCCATACGTGATACTTGATTATCTGGAGCAGTTATAAGAATTAAATCCTATACATATTTTTCAACCAATAAAATCCTATCAGGAGTTTTGTTGTTTGATAAACAATATTTACTCTGGCAAATAATGCAAAAATATTTGTGGAGGTAGTTGTAGACCTACTATTTTCTTTTTTATTTTTGGACAATTTAGAAAATAACAATAATAAATCCCTTCACTACTCACACAAATTTAGAGAGAAACATTTTTGGGAGCCAGTGTTAAATTATATTCTAACCAATGAAAACCTTCTATTCAAAAAGTTCACATGTTTCTGTGAAATTAGATCTTGAATCCCCTTACTGACATAAAATTTGTAGCTTACTGTTTTTTTAGGATTCAAACCCATTTTAGAGGCCAATATGATCTACATGTGTGTAGACACACATGCACCCAAACAATGGAAGGGAAAATAGCCAGCAACCCTAAATAAAAAGAAATCACCATGAAAGTATAAATACATTTTATAGCAAAATGACCAACAATACATTTTTATCACTTGTTGAAGGCATGCAATTGCATTCAAAATATAATAGTTGAAGCCATAAAATTGTTTGAAATATTTAGATTTTGGCATTAAATAATCTATAGGGGTTGATATGCCACTAAACAAAATAAACCAAACAACCAATATGAAAAACTCTTTCATGACATTAATCTGTATATTTTACAATTTATTAAATAAATCTGTATTCTAAAATAATTTCAATAAAAACGCAACATATCACCACCTCTAGTTTACACGATCATGTATATATATATTTTTTTTAATCATATCACCTCAAGCAAAGTGGTGATGTCACGGATGTGCAGGGGGCTACATAGGAGTGAAAAGATTGGAAAAGAGAAAGCTGGAAACCACATCCTAAACAGGGAACAAGGGATGAGCCTCTTCACCTGTTCAATAGACATGGGTATATGCACAAAAACCGAGTCTCGTCTACAATGTATTCAACTGTGAAAGCAGAATAACATATATCATATTGTTATTACTGCAAAGCTTCCCAGAAAATTAAATTGTGGCATTAAATGACCCATAAAGGAGTTGATACGTTGTTAAACAAACAAAAAACAAATTAATCAATTCATTTGATGGCCCATTTTTATTAAGGTAATGCAAAAATGTTGTTATTCTTTATACAGGTATTTACTCAAACTAGTATCCTCATCTTTGTCGTTATTATCACAATCCCAGTAAAATAAGATCAGAATAACAGAGAACAATATTAGAAAATAAAGTGACTGAAAGCTTCAGCTCTCATGTTAGGCTTTTATAAACAGCTCAGTAGGTCTAGCATAGAAATGAGCACTATAAAAGAGCTTTTCATTAAGAAAGAAAGAACATTAAGATTAAAGCTCAATAATTTTATCACTGCCATGTAATCTCCTGTATGGCAGTGAATGCTGGACAATCTATTTGAAGATACTTGAAGTGATAGAGGTTCTACAAACAAATGCTAAGAATACAATGGACAGAACATGTGGGTCACAAGGTGATCAAAACAAAAATAAGAATTACCAGAAAACTGGTACTAGGACAGTTGTGTACCTAGACAAATGCATCCCCAAATAATTGCCTACCTCAGATAATTTTTTGAAGACTTTAAAGGCAATTATCATAAATTTTGAAAATGTATGGGTAGTAAAAAAAGGAATAAAAGGAATAAAAAGAATAAAAAAAAAAATTACAATTGTAATAACAGATTAACAGTGTTTAAAAAAATATTTCAAAAACTGAAATTATTGTAATTTCACAAATTAATCCTAACTTATAAATGTTGTAAGTTATCTCTTTTAAGAAATTTATTTATTTTTCAGAAGTATCAGTCATTTGAGTGCCATACGTAATACACGCTTGGGCGATCATGTCTTGAAAGAGACATGACTGACTGGGCAGAAGATTATCACGCAGTAGGTTGCTATTGCTTTCTGCAGTAGACTGGTTGCCGACCAAGGCTATAGAACCCAATCTGTCCTGTTATTTAACCCATAACTGGAAGGAAATAGGCAGATTAATACCATTCCCAAGGGTATTTGTGCGTAAGTGAATGCAATGAATTCAAATGGAATTCGAACTCGGCTCCCCGATTTCTCATTCCGAGCCGATATCCAATGCACCACAATGCACATTCAGAAGTATACTTATCTAATAATGCCATGATTCTCTTATTAGAGTTTATTTTTGATAACAGAGTTGTTATGTTAACTATTTTTTTAATTTTTTAGAATAATCAAAAGTTGGTTTGCAATTAGAAACTCTTAAGAAAATATGGTTACTTCAAAAAGTTACTAGAGCTACACAATTATTCAAGGGCAAATTTGTCTAGGGATGCAAATGATCTTTTACGCAATTGTCTGGGATGCAAATGTCTGGTACATAACTCTCTGTCCACCCAAGAAACTTACACTTACAATCAAAATGAGCAAATGAATACATACTATGTTAGATTTTATAATACAAGCCAATTATCTCTTGTTTCTCATTTAGGATTGGGTTTGAGGTTTGTTTCACAGGCTTCTCATTCTCTTTCACTCTCAGTAGCCCCCTGCATCTTAGTGAGATTATCAAATTGCTTTGGGTGAATTGATTAAAAAACAAAATATTCTCATAGTAAAATTAGTACTAATCAAATGATACTTTGTAATGTTTTAGCATGTATTAGCAAGAAAGTATTGTCTATCACTAGCCACTACTTTTTCCCATTTTTCTGGCAGCATTTGAATTCCAAATTGAACAAATGGCACATCTGTTGAGACTAACTACAAGTCAGCCCATTTTTTGGCATCTTCATAAGAGTGAAAGTGCTGCTCAGCCAGGCCATATACCATTGATAGAAACAGGTGATAATCAGATAGAGCAATGTCTGGTGAATATGGTGGGTGGGGTAAGACTTCCTATTTAAGTGTTTCCAATTAGGTTTTCACCTATTTTACAGCATGTGACCTTGCGTTGTCATCTGGCAAAAATCCCTTTGTTGTGTTTCTGTTTGTATAGTGGCTATTATTTTCTTCAATGCTCGGCTTAATGCATCATTTGTAGTCAATAGCAATCTACTGTGATGGTTTTGGTTTGTTTGAGCATCTCATAATAAAATACACTCAGCTGATTCTACCAAATAAAGAGCAGAAACTTTGAACCATGGGCATTTAGCCTTGCCGTTAATGTTGACGCATAGCTGCATTTACCCTATGATCTTTTACTCTTAGGATTATTGTAGTCTATCCACTTTTTATCTCCAGTTACAACACAAGGAAAAAGAAACATTCCTTTTCTGACATTGAAGCAGCTGTTCACATATGACAAGATGCTGTTCAATATACGCCAGCTTCAACTCATATGGCACCCAATTTCCTTCCTTTTGAATCATTCCTAATGCTTTTACACATTTCGAGACTGTTGTGCAATCAACTCCTAATAATTCTGCAAGTTCAGCTTGCACTTGACATGAGTCTTCATGAAGTAATGCCTACAATTCTTCATTTTCAAACTTTTTCACTGCACTAGAGCATTCATTATCTTCAGCATCAAAATCATTATTTTTGAACCAATCTCTGCATGTTGTTCCTGATAGAGAAATGGTCACCATAAGTCTCAACAAAAATTTTGTGTGCTTCAGCTGCAAATTTTTTAAATAAACTGGTGCAGTAAAACTTCCCACAAACTTTCTTTGGCATGAAATCTGACATGTTTAATGCTATGCAAAACAAAATTGTTTGCCCTTCGGTGAAATGATCTACACTGAATTTCAAGCTTGCTTATAGTACTTCATCATGGATGTGTTACTGTCTGAAACTACATGCATGCGGTTTGGGGAATGCCATCTGTTGGAAAACAGTAAGAACTTATTAAAGGTCCTAATATTTATATAAGCAATAAATGTTCAAATTATATCTTCTTTCATTAAAAATGTTGGAAAATAACTTGCTTTAGAGAAGTCAAATTTTATTATTCAAACAATTGGTCAACATAAAAGTTCATCAATAAATAAATCTAAAAAGATATACAATATAGCAATATCAATTTGGTAATAACCCATTTACATAAATAAATTTTGTTTTATTTTCATGTTAATATGAAAAGGCATGTTGGTTACTTATTTCAAGTCAGCTGATACTCATACACTATAGTTAATATCACTAATATGGGCTCATTGACATTCTGTAATGTTCATAAGTTTTTCAGTCATTTTGTTAATTCTTTTACTGTTTTGACTTTTAATATTACTCATAGCAGCTTTTGTTGATTTACAGAGATATTCTTTGCATGAATATTGTTTCTTAGTTTCATATAAATTGCTTTTAGTGACTGATCATAAGTTTTCTGTTACTTAATATCTGTAAATGTTGGAGGACAAGCTATCAATTTAGTGGGTTTAAAACTTTTTATTGGCAGTGGGAGCAATAGTCAACCTTTCATAATGTAAAAGAGAACTGTCTTCCATAAATATAATAGGAGTAGATAGGTTTGCCTATTGTCTGGTTCACATTCTGCAACAGTCTTCTGAACAGGAGTTGAGATTTATCCCTTGTTTTCTGTTTAGGATTGTGCTTTTGGTTCCTTCTGAAGTTTTCTCATTCTCTTTCACACCTGGTAGTCCCTTCTGCCTTGTTGGCTGCATCATCTTGTTTGGGGTGAAATAATTAAAAAGAAATCTTCGGAATAAAGCCTGAAAGGAATTTTATTTTATTATTTCTTGCTCTTTTATTGTTCTTTCTCCTTAATGATTTTTATTTCTTGTACTGCTTTTCTCTAGGATAATCAATAACTTAGAAGAAAGTTGATGAGGGTCTTAGAGATGAATACAGAATTGGAGGAGGAAAATAGAACACAAAGTTCAAACCCTAGCTAAAACAGTTGGTATTCATTATAACATCCTGAAGGTAATCTGGTCGGGTGCCCCTGATATTCATCTTGGGATTCTTGACAAAATCTAATGGAAAATCTGCAATGTAATTGATCCCAACATGATAGCTTGACAATAATGTGGCTTCCCTCTGTCTCTTTTAGAAAAACTTTCATGGCTTCTGCACCAATGAGCTTAGCTCCCTGATGCTCCCTTTGCACGAATTTACTCGAGCTACTAGACTAGCAACTAGGTCCCACCCTTTTCAGTGAAGTCAATAATGGGAACTGGGTTGTAAGACAATAATGTGATTTAGGCTCTCATCCGATCTTAAGGGGAATGACTACATTGAATCCATAGCTAAATCTGCTGCTAGGAAGGATTGGTTCACTGTGTAGGACCAGGAAGTTTTTCTCGTTTGAATCCATCTTGCACATATATAAATTTAACATCTGTTGTCACATCTGGTTGGGTGCCTCTACTATTCATCTCGAGGTTCTTGACAAAATCCAACGGAGAATCTGCAATGTAATCCATCCCAACCTGGTAGTTCAACTCCAGTCACTTTCTCACTGACGTAATGTGGTTTCTCCCTCTGTCTCTTTTAGAAAAACTTTCATGTCTTCTGCTCCAATCAGATTAGCTCCCTGATGGTCCTTTTTCATGAATTTACTCGAGCTACAATCAAATGTAACCTCGCCTTCTGCTCTATCAGCTTCTTTTCTCGCACTTTCCGTCTGTGGAATTCCATTACATATACTTGCTTCCCTGACAGCTACAATCTCCAAGAATTTAAATGCAATGTCAATTGCCATTTTTTGTCTCCTTGACTCTCATCCTTTCCCTGACAACCCTGTTATCATGTTCTTCTCTCTTTCCACCAGTGATCTCATCCTTCCCTTACCCATTCTCTGACACCCCCTGTAACTTTTTCCTATTTCTCATCACTTTCTTCTTATGTAACCCCCTGTGCACCAGTGGCAGTACTGCCTTGCTCGGGGTGAAATAGTTATTTATTCCTATATTTCAAATAAAAGGTTAAGGACTCCTACATTAATAATGGAAAGGGTGATAACAGCTACTGGATTTGATAAACCTATTTTCCTGAAAAAATGTTTTAAGAGAAAGATTTTGTTAATTTCAACCAAAAACAGAACTAGTTGCTTGGTAGATGAATACTAAATATTCCCTTATAGGGATACAGCTAATATTACAATTACCATTCACTGATGGAGTTCTGTCATATTTTCATTTATCTTTTACAACGTTATTTAAATAGTAAAGTTCCTGCATCTGCTTGAGTTTACTATTCACAATATGTAGCTCTCACCTTGGGTTGTCTTTTTTTGCTCATAATCTTATGATGTATAAGAGATGGAAATACTTATGTTTTACTTATAACTTGTGTTCTGTTTATTAATAAAAAAAAACATTCTGAAATGCAATCTCTTGTAAAAACAAGAGAGCTTAAATGGTTTTTGCAACTGTCATTAAGTACTGAAGATGAGTTGGACAGAATCTAAATTAGAATCAACAAGACAGTCACTCTTTTGATGAAGAGGATTGCCTGAGTATCTCATAAAAGTAAGCATACCAATGTTAAGTATAACGTTTCATAGCAGAACTATGTGGATAAGTAGAATTATGATTTGTATAGTTATGGAAATGCTGAAAGCACATATTTTTTTATCTGCTGAGTGAAGAAATAAATAGAATTCAAGTTATAAAAAGAAATTATAAAGAAATTCAAATTCTAACAAATATTAATAAAATTTTCTTAGGATGGTAAAAGAGAACACCATTCAGTATAAACTGTAGGGGGTAAAGTTTCAATTAAACATTTTCATTAATTTTTCAGGCTGGTCTTAGGATGGGGAAGAAGAACATCATTCAGTAAATACTGCAGACGGTAAAGTTTCAATGAAACCTTTTAATTTTTCAGGCTGGTTTAAGGATGAGGTGGGAGAATCACACTAAGTAAATACTGCAAAGAGTAAAGCTTCAATTAAACATTTTAATGTAGGAACAAGTATCCTGTATTTAGCAATTACTTTTGTAGATTTTATTTATCAGTAAATCTATTTCCATTTTGGCAATTATCTGACTGTGCCCAAAGTGTTTTATTTATTTATTAATGTTTGTCTACTTGCTCTTTAGATAAAAATGAAATAATATAATGGAAAAGAATATGTTGGAAAGCATAATGAAAGCATATTATTTAAAGAATAATGTGTTTATTAAATGCATAATACAAATTAGGATATAGGGATGCCAAACATAGAAATTATGAAAATTGCTTGAAGACAAAGAAGTAGATAATTTTCATTATTATTATACCCTCCATTTTCAGGTAGTATTCAGTTGTGTTTGTCTGTTTGCTTGTTTTTGTTGTCTGTCTGTCTGTCTTTGGTTAAGATATCTCAAAACCCGCTGGATGGATTCAGTTGAAATTGGTAGCATGACTGGCACAAACTAATTAAATTTTGGGATGGGATAAAGTTTCTGAATTATTTTTCCTTTGTTTTTTTACTAATATTTTTTCATATGTTTCACATGCCAAATACTGAAATGCCTCATCTAAATTGCTTTACATCATTACATTTTCTGAATGTAAATTTTTTTCAATAAAAGTAAATAACCATCTCTTGCTAATCACTGAAATGATATTGGTATTGCTTTGGCAGAGGTTTGCAGTCTTTGACTGCTCTTATTATTATTCTTCCTTTCACTGCTTCAATTGTTGGTGGAAGGGAAACCTGAGGGTAGAAGAAACAAATTTTGATTCTTCTTTTTCTTTTTTTATGATCTATTCTTTCTTTTTTTCTTTAACTTTTTTTTTTTTACTTAGATGGTTGACCACTTAGTAATACTAGTAAGCTTGATGTAATTAATAATGTCTCAGAACTGGAAATCAGTGAGAACTGAGTTCTAAGTTCAACCAGATTTGTTATATTCATTTATGCACTGTAGTCTATCAATTTGAGGAAATTAGACTGGACCCAAAATTGAAGACCTTCTCGGCCTTGCTGATAAAAAATGCTGACATGGATATATAAAAACATACAATATTTTTTTATTCTCTTCTCTTCAGTGACATGTTGTGTTAGTGGGGGTTTGGTTGGTGGTAGGCATATGCAGGAGTTGACAATTGCTGGTTCTCTCTCTGAACTCAACTGCAAAACTGCTAAAACTCAACTGCCTGATGACTGACTAACCATCTGTTAAATAGGTGAACCTCGTTTGACACCTGCTACTTCTACTGTAATCTATCTCATCTTAGGCGCTGACATTTTTTACTTCTATTCTTCAAAACAAAATCTGGCTTTGTCAGCTGCATTTCACACCTATTGACATTTCAAAACATTATTTTTTCCTCTAAATTTGTAATGCAAAACACTTCCAGGTGAAATTCCACACCAACCAAAAGAATATATAACATACACAATACTGTAGGGAAAGGTATTAATCCACCTCTTCTCACCCCAGCTATGGATTAAATAGTAGGACTTATGTCAGCAAAATCATTATTATCTTCCAAAATTTTTACAGTCCATAGATATTTTCTGGCTTTAAATAAAAGCTATAAAAATCAAATCAGTCAATCTTAAAACTTCCTCATTTGCTCCATTCATAGTATTCTCAGCAACTGTTTGTAGAACTTCATTTCTGTTACATCTCATTTATTCTTCATCTATAAAGAGACTGTAATGCATTTACCACTAGAGAATTATCAGTTAAGAATAAGAGACTAAAATTATTCTCCTGGACTCAAATTAATGTCAGCTACATTTTGGGAGAGGACTTTCTGAGAAAGTTCAATGTTCTTCTCATGAAGATGGGATGAACTTTATCTCTCTACTTTATATAAATTTCTGTCAGAAGAAGCAAACTTTGATTCTTATTCCTCATGATCCTTTCAGTAGGATTTCAGATGCCTTGTTGGTGCACGTCTCCTCTTTGAGCTCCTGAACGACATCTGAAGACCACGGAATATGGTGTGGTTTGCCCTCAGTCCATTATAATAAAGTTGAAATTCTAGATCAGTTTCCACCCAAAGATAAGGGGAGGGGGATAGGAGAAGAGTTAGAGTCCTACCTTTTCCAAGTTTATTAGTACATAATTGAATGTAATGAACTTAACAGGAATTAAAACTCAGCTCTCTGATTCCTCAATCCAAGCAACTATCCATTACTCCACCATGCCTCCAAAATTAGGAGACAAAGATCAAAATAAAAAGAGTAAAGCCAAGAATAATTCTAAGAGATTAACCTGGCTAAAAAAAATCTATTCTGGGTATGATGGTAAGTTGCATCTGGCAGCAAGACCTCTGATTAGGTGCTTGTGAGGAGCAAAGAACCACCTTTTAATTGCTGTTGTTCCCAGGTCCATCCTGACCAGGAGTGGTAGCACCTGTTAGGATCCCAGCTATGGGCAAATATTTAACTCCCAAACTGGGGTCAAAACACTATGAAAATATAAAAATAGACTTTTATAGAATTTTATAGAAGAATATACATTTTTGAAGAGAAAATATTACCAATAATACATTTTTAAGGGAAATAAAATTATTACCAGCAATACTTTTTTTGAATACAAAACTAGAAGACATCTTGAGTTTTCTAAAATAAAAAAAATCATCAAAATCTAACTAAATCAACCTTCTCATTATCACTGAACATTAAAAAAATACCCTAAAACCCCACCCTTTTGGCATTAAATAACCTACAGTGGTTGATATACCATTAAACAAAACTCAAACTCCAAATAAAATCATAGTGCCTTCTGAGATCCCATTTATTCATACAATATTTATTTTTAACTGAATATGTAGATTTATGTATGTATGTATACCTATAGTGATAGGTATGCTTTATTATTTTCCAAATATGGACAGCACGTTCTGGCTATGTTCATAGTTGACATTATTGAGTGTTGAAATGCTACATTTATTAAAAAAATTAGCATTCGCTTTGCTAGATGACTATCTCTTCTGGATGGTCTTCTTGTCTAAATTGGTGATTGCTGCCAAAATCTTTGTCTTCAGTTCATCTCTTGTTATTACAAGGAGTTTTGTTAATCTCTTGTTAACTGTGACCCACACATAATAATCAATAGGGTTGCCAGATGTAAGGAGTGATGTGATTGCAAAAATTATCTGACAGCCATGACTGGGTTCTTCTGCTCATGTGGCATGGTGCAGAGTCTTGTTGCCAGACATAGGATCTTCCAAGCCACCATTCTCTTGACTCAGGGAAGCACTAACTTCTCAAGTCACTTGATGTAGGCCTAAGTGTTGAGTCTGAAGTTTTGTAGGAAGATGAATGAAAACATAATGTCATCATCACTAGTGATCATTCCAGACACTTTTGTAATTACCATTAGACTCATTCAACTCTTTCCAAATCATCTGTACTGTCCTAGGATTGACACCCAAACACACTGAAATGTTTGTATTTGTGCCTCTTATGCGAATGTGCATTGTGGTGCATTGGATATTGGCATAAAACGAGAAATCGGGCAGCTAAGTTCGAATTCCAGCTGAATTCATTGCATTCACTTATGCACAAATACCCTTGGGAAAGGTATTAGTCCATCTATTCCCTCCAGTTATGGATTAAATAACAGGACAGATTGGGTTCTATAGCCTTGATCAGCAACCAGTCTACTGCAGAAAGCAATGGCAATAATCTTCTGCCCAATTAGTCAAGTCTCTTTCGAGACATGACCGCCCAAGTGTGTATCACGTATGGCACTTAACTGACTGACTGATGCAAATGCCAAGCAGTACAGTATGCTGTTTCTAAATTTCTAGTGGAGTGAATTGCATCATGGTGCTCTTTTTCTTACAGATAGTGTCTAACTACTATACTGTGCAGTCGACAAAATTAAAATAAAAAAAATGTGTACATGAAAAATCAAAAATATAAAATGTCAACAACTTAGCCATCACACTCTGTATAGATAAATATGAAAGGAATGCATTTTTTTACCAATGTGTTTCATCTGTTAAGGGCTTTATTAAGATAAATGTAAAGATTTTATTTTGCAACAACTATTATATAAACAGAAGTTAAGTGTTGAAAAAATATTGTTAACAGTGTTTACATTATTCAAACTATTGTCCTCATCATTGTTGCCATTTGTACGACGTTTCAGCCATTGTACACTCCGGCCTTCCTCAGGTGCTAGGAGTTGTGGGTTCAATAGCAGGTCACAGCAGTGGTGAACAAGGAACTTGCAGGGTTAGCAGGAGATAACTCATGACTTCCAATCATGGCGTTACTACTTAGAATAAGAATGATATACCCCAGTGATTGTAATAAAGGGTTCGGTTCAAAATTTCTAGCACCTGAGGAAGGCCGGAGTGTACAATGGCTGAAACGTCGTACAAATGGTAACAAAGATGAGGACAATAGTCCAAATAATGTAAATACTGTAAATACTACCTCATCTCAGAAATATAGACAAATATTGTTAAGTTTTTAAATTTTTATATTTAAGAATGCTCTAAAATATTCTTAAACTGTGTAAGTCAAGGTAAACTATGAAGGACAATAAGTGATGCAATTTAATGTCTAATAAATGAAAGTGTATAAATGTTCATATTGAATTTTTATTTTCTTAATTGTTTATTTATATATATTTATCTTTTAATGCAATTATTTATTATTTTATTTCAATTTGATAAATTATTTCTGCATTTATTTATTTTAAATAATAAAAGATCTTGAGTTAACTGTTTTCTTTTAATTTAAAAAAAAATATTCTGGCTTTGTATGTTGGCTTGGGAAATTAGTATTTCTTTAAGACAGGAGATTTTTGGAAAATCCAGGCACAAGTTAACATTTTGGTAATAATTAATAGTTGCACCCTCAAGAACCCTCATCTAGGTAAATGAATTTCTCTTTTAATAAGTGTAGAATTATCAGTTTTTTTCTTTAGTCTTTATTCATATTTGCCTTTTTACACATATTTTATATATATATTTGCCTTTTTACACATATTATATATATATATATATATATATATATACATATATATATATGGGGTAGGTATGGCTAGAATAAAATTCTGTCTCCCACAAAACAACACTATTCTTAAAAAAGTGCTCAATACAAAAGTAGAGCAAATAATATTTATTTAGAATTCATAGTATAAGTGTGCTATAATATCACTAATTTGTAAATAATATATATATATATATATATATATATATATTTTTTTTTTTAATAAATTTAAAATTTTATTATAAAGTGAAGCTAATAGTCGATCAATTATACTGATCCTTTTTTTCATCAAATATTAACATTAATACCCCAATAAATTGTTTTTAGAGTCTGTTCTTTTGTTCTTCAAATCAGAAATTATTTGTATATATATATATATTTTGTTAAATATAACAAACAATGTATGTCTATCATGTTTAATCATTAGCCATTCTAAACATCATATTTTAGCTTCAATTTCAGGTGAAAATAAAGAAAAAATTGTCCAGCATTTGAATATTTTTTATTATGCTGGTTCTAAGATTTTGGCTCAAATGAGCCATCTTCAGAGAGGTTACAGGGATGTTAACATAAAGACATATACCATCGTAGATGATATTATCTTGTGTTGATATAAAACATTGCTATGCAACAATAAAGTCACTGAATAGCAGACGCAGGTTGTGAATTTGTAATGCGGTTATATGATATCATACTATGTAAGAGACCAAGATGTTAACAAGAGAACCATATGTCTAAATGCAGTTTAGTGTGTTGTGACTAGATTGAAATGTGATTTTATTGAGTGTGGGTTGCTTTGATCTAATGTAGATGGCCTCCAACATCTGAAGATTCTTTTTACTGTGTGCATGTGTGAGTATTATTGTGTTATTGACTGAAATCTGTCTAATATTACATACATGGCTATGTTTCTCTAAGATTTTAGTCCTTGTAACCTCTTTGAAGTGTAGACTGGTATTGAACTCTTTGGGTCAAGTCACTGGAATTAACAAATGTCTATATCAACTGAGCCATGTGTCCTTGAGTTCAATACCAGGCTACAGCAGTGGTGAACAAATAACATAGAGAGTTAGATTAAAGGGAGATAACTCATGACTACCAGAAGTAGCTTTGCACAAGGAATGAGAATAATATACCCCAATGATCATAATAAAGGGTTTGGTTTGAAATTCCTAGCACCTGAAGAAGGCCAGAGTGTACAACTGCTGAAACATTGTAAAGAATGACAACACAGATGAGGACAATAGTCCAAATAATGTAAATAGTGTAAATATTTCTCATCTCAGAAGTACAGACAAGTAAAAAGAACAGCTCTTCTATGACATCATCTATAAATGGAGCATTATTATTTCATTAAAGGCAATTAAATGAAAATTTTATTAAAAATGGATTGGTTCAGTCACTGAAGAAGAATGAACAGAGAGAGTAAGAGATGTTGGTAGATAGCCAGGATATGGAAACGACTGTAGGCGGTAATTTTGCGTTGGATACTTAAATAAACAGTGCATACCCACCCAGTATGAATCACATATATTCCTCAGTGAAACAATCCCCTGTCAAAGTTCCTTGTTTGTGATGTTGTTAACAGGTTGCAAGTCATTTGAAAGCATGACAGTTCTAATTCACATCACAAAGTAAATATTTGCTTGAAATTCCTGCAAATATTTGTTGACTTTGCTTTCTTGCACAGTTGATTTTAGTTTCTCAGTTTTTTGTACATACCTAAAATATGCATAGTGAATACAATTATCTACTTGGATGTAATGAAAACAAGGACAAAGTAACCCGAGGACAAGTAAATATTATAGAGATATTATCACAAGCAACCATCTATATATTATTAGTACCTACGTGTGTCACGCTCTAGAAAGAGATATGAACGAACACACAGACAGAAAAGATTAGACATAGAAATGCTGGATAACATATACACACAAGCACACGTGATAAATGAAAGAAAATGTTTTTTTTTTTATTAATCATTTCATCCCAAGCAAGGCATTCCACTGCCAATATTGCACTTGGGGCTACATAGTTGGAGGTAAATAAGAAGAGTGGTTAGATATAGGAAATGTCAGAAGGGGGGTGATAGATAGTTGGGTGGGTGGGAAGAGTGTTTGAAAGAATAGAAGTTAGTGTGTTAGGAGATGTCTATTGACCTTACATTTAAACTCCTGGAGATTGTAGCCGTTGGGGAAGCAGTCATGTGGAAGAGAATTCCACAGTCGGGAAGTGCGAGAAAAGAAACTATTGGAGTAGAAGTTGAACAGGAAATATAAAATGAAAAGAGAATTACTGTAAAATATGTATCATCTATTAAAAAGAGAGAGAGAGAGAAAGAGAGAGAGAGAGAGAGAGAGAGAAAGTATTATTGTAATTATAACATTTTTGTGCTTTAAAAAATAATTTCAAGTTTTTATTTGCTATCTTCATCTTGATTCTCCTTTAATTAAGAAAATTAATTAAATAATTTAATTTAATTAAATTAATTTAATTAAATTAATTAAGAAAATACTTTTCATCTGTTTATCTTTATTCATTTTATCCAATCAATTCTTCAATTCTTGCTCTGAAGAACATAACAAGTCTTATTCTTTATATTATTATACAGTATAACCCGGATATAAGAGACCCGGATATAAGAGACCCAGATATAAGAGGTATTTTCTCGGGTCCCAAATTAGAGCCTGTGGTAATGTATATAAAATAGACCAAACCCGGATATAAGATAAACCCGGATATAAGAGAAATCCAGATACATGAGAACTTTTATCCGGTCCCGACAACTCTCTAATATTAGGGTTACACTGTAATTGTAATAGCTACCTAGGTACCTATGTGCTTCTTGAAAGAATAGTTAAAACAGTTAAAATGGTGTCTGATTAATCATAACTAGTTTTAAAAGATCAGACTAAAAATAAAATGAAATCTTTTTTGGATATTTGAATTTTAGAAACTTTCAAATTTATTTTTTAATATTGATCTTCTTATTAAACTTTTCAAAAGAAAAACAAACTTTTGTTTTTTTTTATTATTCAGTTAGTCAGTTAAGTGCCATATGTAATACATGCTTGGGTGATCATGTCTCAAAAAAAACATGACTGACTGGGAGGGGGAGATTTTTCCTTAGTAGATTACCATTACTTTCTGTGGTAGACTGGTTGCTAACCATGACTATAGGACCCAATCTGTACTGCTGTTTAACCCATAGCTGGAGAGAGAAAAGACTGAATAATACATTTCCTAATGGTATTTGCACATAAGTGAATGCAAGGAATTCAACTGGAATTCAAATTTGGCTCTCCTATTTCTTGTTGAGCTGATATCCACTGCATCACAACACACATTCTTTTCATTATTATTTATCCTATAAAGGACTTTCAAGACAATATACAACAATAAAGTTAAGAATTATATTATATATTTATAATATTTTAAATGGGATCTTTGAAAATCTCACAGTTCTGATGCTGTGACAATGCTGCACAGTACTAATGCAAGATTATGCAAAAATTTAATTGAATCATATGTTAAACAAAGCATTGTTAATTATTAATCATTTTCAATGATATTTCTTTCATCTTAATTTATGTCTTTTTATACTGATGCCCAGATCATTATTTTATGATAATTAATAAGTAGTATGAACTGGTAATAAAATTAAATCTCGTTGGGGATTTAGATTTATATCGTTTATACTCAGGAGTATGCTGTTCCATAGCAGCTGCCTTATCAATTAGGTTATGTCAGCAACTGGCTGCAGTAATTCAAATCTACCCACATTGTCTTTACTGTTTATTTCTGTCTTTTTTTCATTGTCAGAGAATATTATGTATGTGCAAAGTTTGTATTAAAAAGTAGTTTTCATCTGTTTATTTATTTTTTGTTTTCAAAAAAGTTACTGTAAAATTTTTAATATATTGTTGCATTTTATATTGTCTCTAGATCCCCCCCCCCCCCGACTACTACTTAAAACCATTTCTTTTTCATTTTATTAGCAGAGAGCTTGGATTCTAACAATCAGTAGGAAAAATGATGTCATAGGAATGCATGTTGTCCATTGGATCAGTGTCCTTCTGCAGGTGGTCTTAGCTTTTAACCTGGGTGTAGGAGGTGTATTGACACTTCAGAATTTTTGTGACCCTCTTTTGAATTTGCACCATTTTGGACTTATATCCAAAATACAAAAAAAGGCAATCCATCACTATCAGAATACCACACCCGTGAAGCACTCTGGCCAATCACTGACCATTTTTGCCCTAGCTTTTATATTCTGTAACATTATCTAATACACTAATGAAAAATAAGATAGCAACACTTTTATGGAAAAAGTTGATTTGTTGTGCATGCTACGAGATAGTAGATATTTTGATAAAATAGTCAAAGTCCTTAGACATCTTATGATATAGTAACACTCATATCATATCTGTGTCTGAGCTTTATATATTGATGAATACTGCAGGAAGGTTTAGTGAGTTGAAAGAGTCCAGTGCAAGCAAGTGTTATGCTGTACTTATTTTGTTTACTTAGAGACATTTTAGATGGATCAGTCTGTGAATGTTTCGGATGCTGGGTGATCATTTTGGAGAACTGTAGTATATGCTGGAAAAAAATATTTGCATATCAGCAGTGAAACAGCATATTTGCATCTTAGCAGTCCTTCCACAACTATGCAAATATTTTATTTATTTATTTTTTTTTTGCAAAACAACTGAAAACATAAAAAAATTTACCAAAAGGTCAGGGTACATTCTTCTGCAAATCAGATCTTCTGATTCATGCTACACTAATTTCTACCACTAACTGGATATAAACACTCCAAATGCCCAAAATTCAACTAAAAATCCCTCAGATGTGCAAGGCTTTGCACATATCTTCCATTTCCTCATGCAGTTAAAAAAAGACGAAAAAAGCAATTCAATTCAGAATTGCCAACCAATTGCCACCCATTCTTGCTGAAAGAAACAAAATGAAAACTGGAGCCGATTTGAGACTCAAAGGGGACATTTTAAGCTGTCAATTAGCTCTGAAGATTTAATGTTGATTCATTTTATTTTTAATTTCAAGATTTGCCTCTCGGATCCATTTCAGATATGACTCTTACTATAAAGGGAAATCAAGCTTCTTTTTAGTCATAAAGAGGACAATTGACAGATTGGATGACATCTTGACCCAAGTTTACACACTCGTTCAAAAGTTACCTTCCATCTCTGAAGACTTGATCAGCTTGCTAACACTGTCACCTGACCAGCTTGTCAATGCCATTGACCAAGTAAATCACAACATATCCTCCATCTTCTTCCATACACCTTACTGTTACAGCTCCATTTATCATACCATCTGTAACATCTATCCTAATTTTTCATTTATTTTATTTTATGTTTATACAATTGTTTATTGCTTTAAATTTTTCTCATTATTTCTTCATTCTGCTACCAAATGCTTAGTAACGCAACAAGACATATTCATAACAGTCAATGCCCCCCAAAATTTGCATGGTCATTTTGGAAAAGAGATCATCTTACATCTTTCCCTCTTATTTGCAAACCTTTCTTGACATGGTGCAATGGTTAGCAAACTTGTCTCAATAGAATAATTACAATTGAGTAGTGAGTTTGATTCTCACTGGGTGCTCCATACTTTTGACCTTGCACCATATCTAAGCTGCACTTAGAAAATTACCATTTGGAAACTTTTCTTTTTCTTCTATGAGCTGTGTCTCTTCAGGGTGTAAGTGATCATGCCTCTCCACAACTTCCTGTCTTTCTTAGCTAGTTTCGTCATTTTGTTATATCTCCTAATCTCTCTTCTGCCAACTACTTACAGAAGTGAGTTATATGCTAATTTATTCTGTCTCTCTGGCCTTCATTATATCCTGTGAGTGTCAAATTTTCTAAGCCTTCTTTTTTCATTATGTGCCCTAGGAGCTTCAACTGTTTCTTTCTTGTATTAAGTATTTATGTCCTTTTTGTTTCTATTTTCTCTAAAACTTCATTGTTGCTCACATGTTCATGGTCAGCATCCTTCTGTAGGACTACAATTTTGCTGCCCCAAGTCTTTTCTTCATCTGCGAAAAGACTGTCCAGCATGACTCATATTGCATAACATTTCAGGCTATAAAGATAAGCTATCAATAGTAATGTATTTCCTATTTTCCCAAACACCTCTCATTGTTCACGTACACTAATTGTATTAGTAGTTATATGATTTGAATTTCTTAGATAAAGTGTGGTAAGTTATTAGTTTCCTTATTTTCTAATAACCCTATATTAATATTAATGATTCTATTTTCTAATTTTCAGTGTAAGTTATTAATTTCTTAATTTGACATATTTTATTATATGAACATTATTTTAGCAGATACCCATATTTGTGTAGATGCTCTGTTTATTCATTAAACAGTATATTTATATATTTTCATCTACCGGCCTGATTATATATGAAATAATATTAAAAAAAAGGGAGTAGATCTTTTTCTTTAATATGATTTCATGAATATTAAGACTGATAGACAAAAATAAATATACTATTTAATAAATAAATTCAGTGTCTATTAAATTTGGGTATACACTAAAAATAATGTTTAGGTAATAAAATCTGTTGGTTAATAAAAGAAAAATCCATCAGTTCTTTAGAAATTGCTTTGTTTATATTAGGATAAAAGCTAAGCAGAAATTAATGTTTAGAGAGTCAGATTTGTATTTATAAGGTAGTATTCAACATTGCTTGATCATCAATCACATTTTATATTCGAGATTGTCTGAAACATGTTAGATATAATAATGGTTTCCCCTGTCAACAGGGATGAAGGTTTGACTCGTGCCAGAGGACACATACATATTTTTTTAATAAGATTTCTCAAATATTCAAGCTGGTAGACAGAAATAAATAAATATACTGTTTAAAAATTAATTTCTGGTCGAGATGGTTTGAAGCATGTCAGATTTAATGATGGTTTTCCCTGCCAAGGGAGATGAAGGTTGGAATCATGTCATAGGATACATATGTTTCTTAATAAGATTTCTCAAATATTTAAGCTGGTTGACAAAAATAAATATATTGTTTAATAAATAAATGGATCATCTACTCAAATATAGTTATCCACTAAAAATAACATTTAAATAATAAAAAGATAGTTCTGTATATAAATACATGGTTTCAATAAATTGTTTCTATGGCAAACAAAGTTTATTGTATTTTTTAGCTATCTTGATCTTTTACAAGAATTTATTGTACTGCAGTTGCACCACTTGCTACCAACAATTATTTTGTAAATCACCACCCAAATATTAAACCACCACCACACATTACTGCATTTTCAGCCTGATCTGGCTCTTATAAAGGTAAAGGACAACGTAAGATATTTTCTTCTCTTCATATCGTAATGAATACCACTGACACTTTAGATGGAACAGAGTCTGCTTGAACAATTGTCTAAGCTTTTAACCCTCTAGGGCCATTCGTATCATATTTGATACAGTATGAAAACAAGCCTTGAAAGAAATATTTTCCTGAAAAATTTTTTAAGAGAAATATTTTATAAATTTCAAATGAAAGCAGTACTGACTGCTCAGTCAATGAATACCAAATGTTTCCTTATAAAGAAATGTTTATATGCCTTATATGCCAAATGTTTCCTTATAGGGAAATACTGTATCAAATATGATACGAATGGCCCTAGAGGGTTAACTACTTATCCATATTCAAAGAGTAATATTTAGAATGGATAATCTTTATAATATTAATAAAAAGTGTGGGAAACATTGATCCCATTGGTTAGTAGAACACCTGGAAATTTATCTGTAACAAAGAGATGACCACAGAAATTTGATTTCCTTTTATAGTAAGAGTATTGGTTTTATGAACCCAAGAGGCAAATTTCACAATTAAAAAGAAAATGAACCAACTTAGCATTAAGATAAATCTTTTGAGCTAACTGACAGCTTAAAATGTTCAAATGTTTTGAATAGAAAGCTAAATTAAAACATAATGAAGTTAGGATGGTGTTCATGGGCGTGGCTGTGTCAGGAGGCCATAACTTGATGGCCAAATGAAATGAAAATTTGGAAAAATACAAAAATAATGCCTACTAACTTAAAATAAAATTGTTGGTTAGGGTCATACCTATGGTAACTGAAGTACTTGGAAAAGTGCTAAAAATATTATAATCAAGAATGGATGAATTGGAAATTCAATGAAGAATTGATGCTTCCCAGAGGAGAGTTGTCTACAAAGATAATGAAGACAGTGATGGAGCTTTCAGAAGATTTGGTCGTATTGATTTTCCATCAACAATATTGAACATCTAATCTGAACATGCAAATAAATGAAATAATAATAATAATAAATCAAATCTGAAAGTGACTGAAAACCATAATCTGAAGAAAAAGAGACACAATTTCTAGAACACATAATGAAGAAAGAGAGCTTGGAGAATTTAACACTCACAGAACATAATGAATTCAAAAGAGACAGAGAAAAACAGTGAATAAACTACCCAACAAACCTATGTAAATGGATAGCACAACAGGGTCAGGGATGAAAGATGAAGACAAACTTTACTAAATGTGATAAAAAATAGGAAGTTGTGGAGAGCTATTACCACCCATGTACTGAAACAAGAAGAATTTAAATCAGGTTAAGAAAATGGCCATACTTTGAAAGCTGTTTACCAAAGGTAGAACAGGAAATAAGAATGATAGTAAAACAACAAATATTGTTAAAGGTTAGGAAATTGTGGAGAGTCATGATTGGCCACATACCTGAAGGGACATGGAACAAAGAAGAAAGAAAAGAAGGAAAGATTTTATGCGGTTAGTTTTGTTCAGTAACTTTCCTAAATATTACTGAAATAACAAAATCATTTCCTAAGTATAAATTATACATAAGTGTATCATTAGGAAAGAAAGAAAATAAGCAACCGATGTTTTACTGCATGGAAGACTTGTTTATGAAAATTTTATAACGATGACTCTCTGAGATAGACATATTTAAATTTCATAAAATTATAGCTGAACTGTACAGTTATGTATAAGTTCAGTTGAGAATCCAACTTAGAATTAAATAACACATTCAGTGCATTTATATGCCACCAGAACTGTTCTAATCACAATTTTGACTTGGAAAATAATGTTTTAATTAAAAGAAAAATGAAATTTACTCAGATGAAAATGTACTGAAAGTGCCATGATCCCCGAATCTCTTACAATTAATGTACAACCTTATAGTCTAAATTCTTGCTGAAACAATGTAGGATGTATAAAGCTTAAGTAAAAATAAAAACAGTTGAAATTAGTTCAAACTTAATTTCTGAAGCAAGGCAATTAAAATAAAAATGAAGCATTCATGGTAATTTAGATTGTATTGCAATAAACTTTTTTTTCTGATGAAGCTGAGTCATTGTCAAAACATGTCATAATAAAAGTTGTCCAAATTATCATATATATATATATATATATATATATATATCCAAATGAATAAGAATGAAAAAAATAAAAAAATAATTACAATGTTTAAAACATTAATTTAAAACAGTGCTCAATATAAAAATAGAGCAATGAATATTTATTATTAATTATTACTTTAGAACATATGCAAACTACAAACTACTACAAAATTGTACATTTTGTTTCGACATCAAAAGAACCATGTCTCATCAGGTAGTTAATAACTATTATTAACTACCTGATGAGACATTGTTCTTTCAATGTCAAAACAAAATGTATCATTTTGTAGTAGTTTGTAGTTTGCACATGTTCTAAAGTAATAATTAATAATAATAATAATAATAATATATATATATATATATATATTTCTTCAAATGTCATTTTTGGTGGATACCCATATGTAAGTAGACACTCCATTTATTTTAAACAGTATTTGTTTTGTCTACTTGTCTGCGTGTTTGAGTAAATCTAATAAAAAAATGCACCATTTTAAACTGACAGAATCCTTTGTAGAAGGAACCAGCATCTGATCCAGCATGCTTTTATCAATTGATTGCAAAGAGTTTCACCATAAAGTAAGGTTCCATTTTGCCTTTAAATTCACTTGTTCAAATTTTCTTGAAAGCCTTATCCACTCAATTTCATATCCAAAATGTAAACAAAGCAATTTCTAGTGATTTAATTGATTTCAATTTTTAATCCAACATATTTTTATTACTTCAAATGTTATTTTACTGGTTACACATATTTGAGTAGATGCTCTGTAAATGGAGCATCTACTCGAATACTAAAAATAACTAAAGATTTAGATTTAAAGTAATAAAAATATGTCAGGTTAAAAAATAAGACTTATTAATTTGCATATATGTATGTTTGATGATGGTGCACTTTGAACCAAAACCTGGAAGCTTCTGAGTTACTGTCTTGTGTATGATTAATATCACACTAATAATAACTATCTCTCTCTCTTTCTCTGTCTTTCTCTCGCACTGTATATATATATGTGTGTGTGTGTGTATGTATGTATTTATATTTATATACACATATATAATAAAAATATTGTTTTAATATATGCTATATTTAACCATGCTATATATGGTTAAAAGTGCTCAATAACAAGGATAGAGTGTATGTAAATACAAAAGTAGACTCTGCAATACAGAAAACAATAAGATAAAAAGTTTTGGAAAATTTGACAGAAAAAGTACCCATTACCAGAAAAAGTACCCATTACCAAAAAAAGTACCCATTACCAGTAAAAGCAACCAATTAATTCCAATGATTGAAATGAATGATCCTTGCATTATGAATATAAACTTAATACAAACTCTGAAAAATGAAATGCTAAATTCTAAATGTAGTTTTAAAATCAGAACCACAGTTATAACAACAACAAAAAAAATGCCAAAAATAATTACCAAGTTTGTCCAAAGGTAATTTTTCAAGAGGCCTGATCTTCTCTCAATACTTTTTCCCTTTGTGCTTTATATTTTTTAAGAACCTTTACGAAATAAAGTTCCTGGAATGATAATTATATGTAATTCCTTTCTTGGTATAACAGGCACAAAGGAAATCTTTGTATTAATTAGATCTAAATATTCCTCGTTAACAACCAAGAATTTTTGTCAAAAAGATTCCAATTGATTCCAATCTTGGTAGTCTTTAAAGATTATAAGAATCTTTTTTTTTTAAAAAAAAAACAGGCTATTTCCTCTGGTTTTAATTATTGTTCTCAGATTTGGTTTCTCTAGGAATTGGTAAATATCCTGTAAATAAATGCGAAAAATCTTGATGTGATTCCAATTATTAACAGAAAATTTTCAGTAGAGAAATCCTTTTCGATATTTTTATGTTCTTGCCACAGAAAAAGAGTGCATATGTGTATGTACGTGTGTGTTTTCCTTTTTCTCTATTTTTTCATGTATTTCTGGTACTCCCTGTTACATGGCCGACCTGTGCAAATATCTTTTTTATCCCAGATTTCCCCCATAAAAGTGCCTCCAGCAGATGCCAAGATTGGCTGAACCAATTCAACAGAGATTTACAGACCAGGGGCCCAACGCTCACTGGAACCTCTCTTTTGTGGCTGGTTTCTCTTCTGTCACTTCATACCCAACTGACACACTCAACCATTGCACGGATGCACAAGCCATGGTACACTAAGTCACTTAATAAAAAAAACAAGATAAAAAGACAACTATCACTCCCTTAACTCTACCCTAACCACATTCAAACTCCTACCATGCTTGTTTTTACTATTATTACAAATGCCACCACTGGTGATACCTCCATACTAAACAGTCCAATGTTACTACTTCGTCACTGACACCACCACCACCAAAGCCACCACCCTAATCCCAGATTGGCACCCACTTCAGTGGCAGAGATGCTACCCTCCTCCTTCTGTATTCACTCAGTGGGTTAGATATTAGTAACATTAACCTAAGCATCGGTGAGAAGAATTACTGTATAATTATAGAGGAATGCTTCAATTGACTTTTAATAACAGTTGGACAACTGGACAATGGGTGGGGAGAACCAAGACAACCTTTCAGCTTTTAGTTTATTTGGGATGGTGCTTTTTAGAGTCTGTTTTCTTTCCTACATTTTTTTCTTTTTACTTTTTTATTATTTTATAATTCACTTCTTGATTCAGAGAGTAAAAATTCTTCTTTACTTATTTGAAAGGTAAACTGCAAGATCAGATCCCTAGACACAGAAACACATCAGCAGGTGTAGAAAAACTTACAGCCTTGCAGAAAATAAATATACTAAAGAAACTTATTAATATATTTACATTATTTTATATATATATATTATTTGAAACATTAGATATATGTAGGTGTGTATATCTACTCATTTATCTCAGTCTGTTGCTATCTATCTATCTATCTATCTATCTATCTATCTATCTATCTATCTATCTATCTATCTATCTAACACAGTCAAGCTATCAGTATATTTGTCTCTGTTACTGTCTATCAGTCTATGTGTCTCAGTCTGTTGATAGCTACCAGTATATTTATCTCAGGCTGTTCCAATCTATTTAGCTATATATATTTAAAATTGTTTATATAGAAGCATTTTATAAATTTCAAATAACAGTAGCTCTGGTTGCTTGGTCAATGAATGTTGAATGTTTCCTTATAAGGAAACAGTTAATATTACCATTACCATTATCATGTAAATCAAAGAGATAATAATGACCAAATCAACATGTTCCACACTACTTCAAACAAAAGGTTAGAAAGGAAACACCATCATTAGTGGAAAGATCAGTAACAGTTATTGGACTTGAGGAAGATATTTTCCTGAAAATTTGTTTTAAATGAAAGATTTTATAAACTAAAACCAGTAGCAGCACTGGCATCTCGGTCAATGTATGCTGTATTTCATAAGGAAATGTCTAATATTACTATCTATCTATCTATCTATCTATCTATCTATCTATCTATCTATCTATCTATCTATCAACTAATTTCAAGCATATGATGGTTGGTTCTATCATCATGAAACTTTCAGTGAAACATAAGCTTGGCATGTCTTTAATGAATTGAAATATTTTGTTAATAATTTGTCAGGATTTCTATATCTTAATTTAAAACATATTTGTATCAAATAGAATGGATATAGTGAGGTCTGAAGAAATGAACTAATTTAGGTCATAGAAATGAATGATAATTTATAACCACTTTAAATGATGTGTTGAGCTTTCCTTTACAGATAAAATATGTAATATATATATATATATATATATATATATATATATATATATATATATATATATATATTTGTATGTGTGAGTGTGTGTTGTGTATATATATATATATATAGAGAGAGAGAGAGTGAGTGAGAGAGAGAGAAAGAGAGAGAGAGATTATATATATATTCACGTTAGGAAGCTCAACTGATTGCAACAGTGGTGATGTCTGCATATTGTGCCAAGAAAAAAAGTGGTGTACAGTATCATTTACAGAAAAAGAAGAGTTGCTAAATGAAAGATCTGAAATAATATCCAGATTTATACACATTAGAAAATACATTTTGGGTTCATACAAACCTGGTTAAAAGTATGTACAATATTATTTTGCTAGTTGTATCTCCTCCCTTATTTTAAACTTTCTGTTATAAGTTTTAAAATTTATGTCAATCATTAAAAAAAAAGCACTGGATAATCAATTAATATATAATATCCTACAATACTGAAATGTTGAAACCGGCAGGTGATTTTCCTAATTTGAATATTTAAGAGCTCTAGATGTTAAATCTTTCAATATATATGTATTGCTCACTTTTTAATATAACTGTTTCAGCCAATCAGTCAGTTAAGTGCCATACGTGACACACTTTTGAGCGATCATGTCTTGAAAGAGACATGACTGACTGGGCAGAAAATTTTCTCAAGAAGTATCATTGGCATATCCTGTTAGACTGTAGTAAGAATATCCTAAAACTAAGTATGCATCACAAATCAACTAATAAAAATGATTTCATAGATTTCTTTTCTTACTAATTAACATAACAGATTTTGTTTAAGAGCATTCAGGATTACATGAAGTGGAGAAAAGCATTGAAAATAATTTTTAAGCTTTGCCAATGCCCTAATAATTTCATATTCAGTGCCAAAAAAAGGTTCATAAAATATTTCTGAATAGAAAAGTAGACCTTTCTGACAAACCCAACAAATCCAAAAATTTAATTTTCAGCTACCAACTTTATCGTAACTACAATTGAAAAGAATCTAAACTTAATATAAAATTTGTTATAATTATTTATAAAATAATAAAAAACTTAATTAATACAAAACAAATTAATAACCTCAGACTTAAAAGAGGAATTGACTCTATTACTTGTTATAATTACCACAAGTAATACAGCAGAGAAACTTCAAGAAATTTAATAAAAGTTTATATGAACAGAAAAGGGATCTTTTTCAAAACAACATATAAAATGCATTAGTTAGTTGCTCACCAGTCTGATTATAACTTATTTAAAAAATTTAATTAAAAGACAAAGCATTTTCCTGAGATGAACATGCATAGAAAGTGATTTAATTATTAGATTATCCATAATAGATTTTTGTCCAGGTTCTTACAAAATTTTACCTTTCTTAAACAGAAAAAAAAAGAAACTAAATGAAAGCAACTGAACTCTATATCCAAAATATACAATTAAAACAAACATCTTTTCAAAGATTTAAAATTCTCAAAAAAAAAAAAAAAGAAGATTTTTTAAAAATATCAGAATGGAAGTTTTTTTAAGAGAAAATAGAGAAATATTTTACTTCTTGACATTTGGGTCCTGATGTATAAAACCCTAACCTAACCATCTCCAGTGGGTCTTATCATTCTAAGAGGTACTAATTCTAACAGAGCAGTAGGGTGTTTAATTTTTGTTCTGTACTCACTGTATCTTAAAGACTTAACTGTTTTGAGATATCTGCATAGAAAGGAGGACATTTTTGTTTACAGCTAAAGAGATTCTATATTTATTTGACAAAGATTCATTTGTTTGGTTTTTAGAGATTTGCTGAATTTGCTCTGTGTGGGTAGACAGAAATGAGTCAAGAGTAGACAGAGGGTACTTTTAAAATGTGAATACCCTTTTGTTAAACACAAAACATCTGAGAATATTGGATTGATAGGAGAATCCAAACTAGTAAATATTCCATCTTCCTGAATAAGAAGTAGAAATAGTGTACTAAGAGTATTTTAAAATTTCATCAAACTGATTTCTATCTGAATTTCTGAGATGAGGTAGTATAACAATTTACATTATTTACTTTGTTCGAACTGTTGTTCTCATCCTTATTGCCATATTCACAATGTTTCAGCTGTTGTACACCCTGGCCTTCTTCAGGATCTGTCAATATTTCTGAGATGAGATTTTGTAACTATTTGCACTATTTATTTAGACTGATGTCCTATCTTTATTGTCATATTCACAGCTTTCAGCTGTTATATGCTTTAGTCTTCTTCAGGATCAGTTTATATTTCTGAGGTGAAGTATTATAACTATTTACATTATTTACATAGTTCAGACTGTTGTTCTTATCTTTGTTGCCATATTCACAATGCTTCAGATGTTGTACTTTTTGGCCTTCTTCAGGTAGTATACCTTAGAAATTCTCTAGGAGAACATGTCCCAGTGGATAAAAGTGTTGGTTGAAATAATCCAGTGACTTTACTCAAAGAGCTATGAGTTCAATACCTGATCACAAGTGAAATAAGTTACTAAAGGGTGATAACTAACCCATCCAGGGACTGAACTCACAATTACTATATCACCAAATTCATGAAATAACATTTTAATTCACTAAGCTATTGGGACAAGCCTGAGTGTAGAACTCAGAGTCATAAACCTACTCTACCTATGGATGAAACTGCAGCTGCATGTCACATCTGACTGCATTCACCAAGGCTTTTCTTTGTCTACTATGACTGTTGCTGCAGATGAAGTCTTTGCTGTTACTTCTCTGTCTTTATTTATTAATAATTCCCATATCATATTATTAATAATATAATATTTATAATATTATCTATATATAAATAAAACTGAATATGTGTGTCAGTGTGTGTGTATCAGTGTGTGTATTTCTGTTAACATACACTTGACATACACACACCGCTTGCAAATTTATTATTCTACACAAGCCTGGGTCTTCTGTTTAATTTTGTTTTAATTTTTTATTTTCAAATATTTTTTTTTTGTTAAAGATAAGTTTGACCCAGTATCTTTTACAAGGAGAAGAACTCTTTCAAAAATACGAAAGTTATCTCTTTTATTTAATGTTTATATATAAGTAAAACTGAAGATGTGTGTGTCAAAGTGTGTGTGTTAGTGAGCGCACACTCACAGATTTCTATTAAATCATTTTAATCATTTCACCCTAAGCAAGGTGGTACCGACACTGGTGCACAGGAGGCTACAAAAGAGAAGAGTGAAAGTTTAAGCAGGAGAAGAGTGAAGAGAAAGATGAACCAGCTTCAGTGGGTGTCAGAAAAAGGGCAAGAGAAGTACGGGAATACCAGTGTGAAGACAGTTGCGAGGATAGAGTGAGGAAGGAAAAGAACAAGATACACAGTGTGATGGGCACAGGGCAAGAAAAGGACTGGAATCAAGTGAATAAGACTCCACATTTTTCCTGTGATTTGTTTCAAAACTTACACACCTCTTGTAAATTTATTCAAGTGGATATTCATTTCACACTGGCAAAACACCAATATTTACCCAGCTCCATTTTATACTACTACGTTGATTGAAGTAACACCCATCAGCACTACAAATAGGCACTGCTTATTATCCTTTTTCTACTTACAAAGGCCGACACTTAAATTGCCCATGGGAATTCTTACTCTTCCCATCCTGTGCAATGTGGAGTACTTACTACTATTTAATAATATATTTATTAATATTTCCCATATAATTTATTTTTATGCTCAAGGTGAACCTGAAATAAAAATCTCATCAAATGGGTAAGAGCACACAGAAAATATACAATGTCACATTTTATTCCTAGCAGTTCAAGTAAACAAACTATAGAAGTAATAATATTTCAAGGTTGGTCATATATTAAAAAAGCAAGACGCTTACATATGATTTTATAAAATATTCTGCTTTTACTTTAAAATTTGGACTCTTTCATTACAAGAGATTTAAACCAATTACTTGGGGATCTTCTTAACCCCCCCCCCCCCATTCTTGACCAGTCTCTCTTTCTTCTCCATTACTCTTCAGCCACAAATTCCTTTTCTGGTCAACAAATTATTCTTTTATTTTTTATGTCACTCAAAAATCTGTTATTTATTATCTGGTCAACACTTATGCTTGAAGCTTTCCTTAAATCAACTGTTTCTTGTTTGATGCTATTAAATCCCCTGATTATGGTCCCCTTAAGTCACTTGTTCATTGTCTGGTTTTCTTAAGACATCCATTATTTATTTAGTCCTCCAAATTATCTTAGTCCTCCATTTTCTTGGTTCTTTTAACTCAATTCCTTGTTTGGAAAAAAGTTTTGGCAAACCACAGAAAACTATTTAACTCTCTTTTTGAAAACATTTCTTAGTTCGCTAGAATCTATTATAAAAGTTAAATGTTATCCTAATATATTTTCATATTTTGTTCAAGCTAATAATTCATTCAAAATAGTTAAAAAAATATTTGATATGTCCTCATCCTACATTTGAGAGGAAATTAATAAACTTAAAGCTGAAAAATGAAGAAATTAAATTCTTTTATCAATCAATTTAGATTTTGGTATAAAAGTATTTTTTTAATCATTTCACCCAAGCAAGGTGAAATCACAACTAGTACACAAGGGATGACAGTAATAGAAAATACAGGGTACAGGGTACAGGGTTAGGGTTGAAGGAAGGATAAAAGATGGATGGGATTTAAGGAGATAGAAGATGGCAATTGATGCTGCATATACATTTTTGGATATTGTAGCTTTTCTTTTTCAATCATATCGCAAGGCGGTAATGCCAATGATGCACAGAGGGCTACATAAGAGAGAAAAGATAGGAAAAGAGAAAGCCGGAAACCACATCCTAAACAGGGAACAAGGGATGAACCTCTTCACCTGTTCAATAGATGTGGGTGGAGTGTGAACTGGGCAATAGTTTGGTCTATCTACTCCAATTGAAAAAAAAAGAAAAAAGAAAAGAGTGAAAAAATTGGAAAAGAGAAAGCCGGAAACCACATCCTAAATAGGGAACAAGGAATGAGCCTCTTCACCTGTTCAATAGATGTGGGTGGAGTGTGAACCGGGTGATCAGAGAAGCAAGAAAATGGAAAGAAGTTCCATAGGTAGGAAGTGCAAAAAAGAAACTGTTAAAGTAGAAGTGTAAGTTACATTTAACTATTTCAATGATATAAGCATGGTATCTAGATGCTTATTTAGTAGCACGCTTAAATTTATTTGTTCATGGCACCAGGAAAAAAGCTTGTTAGAGCAGTTGTCATAAAAATATTTACAGAAAAGACAGAGAGAAGCCACATCACTTTGGTAAGCATGTGACTAAAGTCGAGATAATAAGTCAGGATTGATTACATTGCAGATTCTTCTTTGGATTTTGTTGAAGACCCTGATGTGAATAGCAGTAGCACCCAACCAGGTATAACAGCGATATTCAATGCTCGGGCAAATGATATACTTATAAATGTGCAAGATGAATTGTGGCATGAAAAACTTTCTGGCCCAACACAGTGATTCAATTACATGTCTGATGAAATTTTTAGTCCTCAAGGATTATTTGTCGATTATTAAATTGTGAGTATAAAACTTGGGAAATATCTTCACTGTTTGGAATAAGATCTTGTTTGTAGACAATCCACTCTTTAGATATGGTATGAGAAATTATGAATCAATTCATAGTTTTACTGTACATTTTAAGTAGATGCTTTTCCAAAGGAATATTGTTTTACTTTTTAATAAAATTTTAAGAAAATTTCTTTCCTTGAATGATTCTGCCAAAAAAAATAAAAGAAATAATCCTTGCATGCAGCTTGTTTATTCAGTTCCTTTTGGAAATGTTAATTTATTTATAGAAGTCATCAGTGATTCCAATCATATATTGTGAAGAAGCTAAAAAGAAGTGAGAACAGTCTTCTTCAGGACTTTGGTGATCATGGCTCTCCCCAATTTCCTGTCCATTATAATTTTTAGTAAATTTTGTTTCTTTGTTATCTCTCTTAAATATGTCTTGTGAGTTTCAAATTTTCTAATTCTTCCTTCCAATATATACAGAATTTCCCCCCAAAATGTATATGCATTTTAGGATATGAAAACTTGACTTCTGTAATTTTATCAAATTGTGATAACACCTGCCATACATGAACTTTATGGAAATAATTCATTTGTCTTACTAAAAGTCAGCACCATGCCATACAACCAGTAAGACATGCAAGCTTATCTGAATGAGAATGCAAGGACTCTGACGAGGATGAAGAGGTACAGTTGAGTTTCCTCAAAATTCTCCTGATTTAACACCTGAAAACTTTTACCATGGAAGATCAAAAAGGTTGTTGTGTATTACAGAAAACTGACTACATTGGGGGCTCTTAGACAAGATATTGAAAATGGATGTGCAGCAAGACCACAGGACACTTTGTTCAATGTTGCTCAAGCAGTTGTTTGCTTTACTAATACATGTCTGGAAGATAAAGGCCACCATTTTGAGCAACTCTGATAATTGTAGAGCTTAAAGGTCACTTGTATTAATCTCATGATGTCTGAATAAGTTTAGTATTACATTATCTATACAAGTTTTTCTTTTCCTTAAGTGCACATCTATATTTTTGTCTGACTCTGTCATATATATATATATATATATATATATTGTTGAGCTAGCATGATGTCAGAAGTCATTGTAAATGAATCTTTGAATATACTAGTGTGTGATTATGCCAGATTATATGCTTTTTATATGGCCCACTTACCAAAGTTGTAGCATAAACCACAGTTATTGTGCAAATGCAGATGAGCCTGAGCAGGCATCAGTTATAGGGATTGGCTAATTAGTTGAGCAAATAAATGTGCTGAAAAGTGAAAAGCTGGCCATTTTTATACATACATATATGACTCTACATACATGCACAAAACAATCTATATATTCAGTTAAAATTCATCCTTGATAATGGTTAAAAGTATAGCTGAA
Source organism: Ascarosepion bandense (assembly GCA_037127315.1). Lineage (NCBI taxonomy): Eukaryota > Metazoa > Mollusca > Cephalopoda > Sepiida > Sepiidae > Ascarosepion > Ascarosepion bandense. The sequence goes on from JBBBDQ010000734.1 coordinate 596,450, forward strand.
AGCATTTGGATAAATAAAACATTCAGACAATTTTTATATAATTTTTAAGAAGAAAAAGCTATAAGATCACATGAAAAATTATGTAAAAAATTTAACCATAGTACCTTGTATGTTTGCCTGTTTTTTTTCATGAAACTTTCATTCATATATATATATATATATATATATATAAGCTCCCAACCCCACTTTCACTTAAAAAGCATATTCACCACAAATAAACCGTTTTTTACCAGATAATTTTCATTCCAACTTCCTCATCTGATGAGAAGCACCTAAAAAACGTAGCTTCGAAACGTGAAAATTTTTGTGTAGTGATACTACGAATTTATAAAACATTGTAACAACTATTACAATATATATCTCGGCCAGAAGCAAGTGGATGCGTCTAGCCACACTGATGAGCTGTGATACAGCGAAACAGGCTTGTATGTGGATGACTAATATATATATATATATATATATATATATATATATATATATATATATATAATAACAAGACCGACTCTGTAAGTATCTAAATCCTAAAATTATACGAAAATAAACTTTGAGGACAACAAATAACAGACAGAATCTAACTCCGTTATTGTCCGTCGCTATAAGGCGTTGGACAAGAGGGGAAAAAAAAGAAAACTGCGGAATACAGACAATACATACAATACCCCGCAGTAAAGAAAAAAACCCCAAACGGAACCAACCACAAAGAAAGAAAAAGTGCTCGATACAGAACTAACCAAAGCGGAATAACAAAGAGGAAGCAATGTAGAGCAAAGACACGTAAAAAAATCACAAGATCGCCAAAACCTACCGCGGTTTCACACAACGGCTCGTCAGAAACCGTTGTGTGAAACCGCGGTAGGTTTTGGCGATCTTGTGATTTTTTTACGTATATATATATATATATATATATATATACATATATATATATATATATATACTAGCAGTATAGCCTGGCGTTGGTCGGGTGTAATGAAAGCTTTAAAACTAATCCATGGTCCTGGAGCTCAGACTCTTTGGACGTTGACACGAAAGACTAATTAGCAATACTTGTTTCCAACTATGAACATGGCCACTATGTGCTGACCTTGCAAATCATTCCTAAGCATTCCTATAACTCTACATTCATAAAACAATCTATATATTCAGTTAGAAGTAAAATACAATTCATCCTTGATAATGGTTAAAAGTACAGCTGAAAGCATTTGGATAAATAAAACTATTTTTATATAATTTATGTTCTGAAAAGAAAAAATTATAAGATCAAATGAAAAGTTATAAAAATAAATTTAACCATAGCCCCTTACCAGACATTTTTAATGAAACTTATATATATATATATATATATATATGCATGCATGCATGTATGAATAAAAAGAGGTAAGAGATGAATAAAAAGTGGCAAGAAGAAAAATTATTCCTAGTCAATGCATTTGGTCCTCTGAGGTACTTTATCAAGTCAATGATAAAATCCCTTGACTTGATAAAGTCCCTCAGCAGGTGAAACACATCAGGCAAGAATATGTATGTATGTATGTATGTATGTATGTATGTATAAACACAAACATACATACATACACCCAAAAAAAACCACACATATAGGTGTTTATGAGTTCTTGAATAATTTGTGAATCAGCACTATTGAAAACACTTTGCAGGTCATATACACACACACACACACACACACACACACACACACACACACACACACACACACACACACACACACACATACATGTGTATACACACACATGTGCTCGTATGTACACACACATGACACACACAGATATATATGTTCATTGGTGAGATGTAAGTTCCAATGAAGCAGTTTCTTTGCACAAACTACTGATTTGTGAAACCAACCCCCAAGAGGATGCTTCCTTGGTTGCTATAATCTTAATATGCTCTATTCTATTGTTAACCATTATCTTCTTCATATATATTGATAAAACTATGCTTCTTTTTCTGTAACACTCTACCTTGAATGACACTTTGGCCTTGTATAGAGTGAATATTATTGTGTACACATGCACACACACACACATATATATATATATATCTGTTGTGATAATTTTTAGTGCCAAGATTGTTGTTTTTTTTCAGAAGCTTGAAGGTCGCTTTTTTGGCAAGCAGGTTTTTATCGTAAAGTGCTTGATATTGGGGTAGAGATAAAGTGTTAATAAGATTAATGTGGAGAAGTTTGTCACATAACTGAACAGGTTCATGCTGACTTCAAAGTTTTGTGAGAACACCGTTATGATGTCATCACTTGTCATGTCTAAGTTTTCGATCTGCTTTCTTATTTATATAGAGCTTGGTGTAATTGGCTATTTTGTTATTAGAGTGATCTGCCAGTAGTTAATTGTTTTTGATTGCTTTTGTTGTGATGATTTCTTTATAATGTTGTATTATTTGCAGTTGGTTGATTTTCTTTATATTGTGCAGGTGTTTGATTCCTTTTTATTGCTCTTTAATGCATGCATGAATGGATGCCTTCTCAATTGCATTATATTAAATAGATACCTGCTTAATTGCTTTTTTGTTGTTTTTTTCTTTCTAATTAGGTTGACTTCTTTTTATTGTGTAGATCTTTTTACATTGTGTTGGTGGGACTGTTTTTTACTGTTTTGGTGTATATGACTGTTTAAAGTATTTGTTTTTGAGATTAAAGATAAGTGTTTCTGTTCTTTTTGTGTTCGAAAATTTAGCCCCTGAGGAGTGACACCATCATAACTGTATCCTCACAAATCTTTGAAGTTGGCATGAACCTGCTCATTTAAGTGACAAACTTCTCTGCATTAATATATATATATATATATATATTTAATTCTCAGTGAAGTTTGGTATTGGTCCCAAAGAAAGGTTTTAACACAATTTTTTGTTCCCCGTGACAAAAGAAAAAGCATACTATTTTTTAGTCTGATTAATGATTTAATTTTATCTGTAAGGAAAAATATTTATAATTTGAAAAATCACAATCACAGAACAATTTTACCCCACCACCAAAATATATTCCACTTTTGAAATAATTCTTTATTGAAAGAACAAATGAAATTTTCTTTTTTTTTTCTTTCTCACTTACAATCATTGTCATTGACATTGAAACCTGGCATCAGGTAATAATGACAATAACATTCTTCAGTTGGTAACAAAGATTCTAAAATAGAAATTAGCAGACTTTCATCTTGTGATATGGAATTACGTGACAGATTCAGTTACAGACATGAGATTCTCATAATCATCATCATTGTCATCATTATCAATAAGATGGAAATGGGTTTACTCTTAATATGATGGACTTCGGCTCTTGTCAGGAGCAGTAAAACTTTTCTAACTATAGATATAATATATAATATAGAGTGTGATAAATAAAATATAGAGAGTGGTAAATAAAATATAGAGAGTGGTAAATATACACGTTTTATTAAATGTGACAGACAAATAAGAGCTTATACGTTTTCATTAAGTTTTTCTGAGATTCATACAGTTTTCTTTTTTCCATGTAGAAATTGGTTCCAAAAAGGAAATTTTAAAGAACATTGAGTGACTTAATAAAAACTTACAGAAATTTTCTAGACTCTCCCATTCAATTATAAATGAGTATAAAAAAAATTGCTGCCCAAATATACAGCATTCAAAATGATGTATATATCTATATATATATTGTGTTAATTTTAGTAATTTACTGCAAAGAATTTATCACTTCTTTGGATTAAAGCTATCATCCCAATATCGAGCACTCTATGATAAAGAGCTGATTGCCAAAATACCTTTTATCAGTATAACAACAGAAAAAAGCAACAATGTTGGCACTAAAAATTATCACAACTTAACTCTCTCTCTCTTTCTTTCTCTCTCTCTCTCTCTCTCTCTCTCTATATATATATATATATATATATATATATGTAAACATGTTACGGAAATTAACGAATTTTAACGAAACTTGGTTATAAGCAACCGACAATTTGTAATGAATTGTCGGTTGCTTATAACCAAGTTTCGTTAAAATTCGTTAATTTCCGTAACATGTTTACATTTGTTGACATTACGATACATTTCAGAGCAGATATGCTTGTTTACGGTAAATCGAAAATTGTGTTATATAAGCATGATAAAAACCTCGTTTGATCAAGAGGCTATTCATGGTCGAGTGGTCAAGATAGTACCAGATCAAATGGTATGTTTCTCCTATGTAATAGGGGTCGCAGGTTCGAATCCTGCTGGATAGCACACATTTTCGTAATAAAAAATTATCGTAAATAATCAGGCCGGTAGATATAAATATAAAAATACTGTTTAATTAAAAACAGAATATCTACTTAAATACGAGTATCGGTAAAATTAATGTTCAAAATAATTCATTACAAATATATGTAGATATTTATATATATAGTGGTGAGTTGTAGTACCAAGGTTTTTGTTTTATCAGTGGTTTCACTGATAAAATGTATTTTGGTAAGCAGGTATTTTATTGTAAAGTGCTTCATATCGGGGTGGAGATAGAGCGTTGATAAGTACAAATAGATTTTCTCTTTAATAAAGCAGGTTCATGCCGACTTCAAAGTTTTGTAAGGACACCAATATGATGTTCCCACTCATCAGGGCTGGTTTCCAGCATTATGATGTTCTCACTCGTTAGGGCTGGTTTCCAGCCTGTTCTCACTCGTTAGGGCTGGTTTCCAGCCATAATGATGTCCTCACGAAACATTAAAGTCAGTATGAACCTGCTCAGTTAAAGTGAAAAACTCTTTGCGCTTATATATATATATATATATAAAATTAAATATTCACATACCTGATCTTACACGAAGTTTTTTAACAATTGCATCCACTCATCAGGTAGCTTTGTTACAAAATTTTCATTTATAGACACAATCACACAATTAAAAAAACGATGGTATAAGCATAAATCACTATTTAATCTGGAAAACTTTAGGAATTGTATCAAACTAGCAAACCATATGTTGAAATTAAAAGAGAAAGTATAATATATCCCAATGGAAACTGGAGTATATTGAGAAAAGCTAAACCTTACAGCAATAATGATGTCTCCCGATTGTGCCAAAAAGAAAAATTGGGTATAGCATTGTTTTCAAAATGAGAAAAGTTACTAAATGAAAGATCTAAAATAATGTCAGGATGTATACACATTAAAAAGTAAATTTTGGGTTAGTACACACCCGAAAAAAATTATTTAGAACACTATTTCTCTAGTCTTGACCCATTTCTTCTCTTATTATAAATTCCCTGTTTTTAAATTCCTGTTGAGAGTAAAGCGCTTGGGAATCAGGGAATAACGCCTGACGATACAGACAGATTGAAACCATAGTAGCGTAATTGGCTGATCTTTTCTAATTCACTTGGGATATGTAACGTCACCAGATTATTCGCCTGAAGAGAGTCAACTTTAGACTCGAAACACGTGTAGCGACACAAATTTCATTATGAACATTTAATGTATCACACAAAAACAAGTAATATTAATAGCAATAACAAAATTAAATCTACACTTTAAACAAAACACGTTCACGGCTTCTTGCACATTTTTCTTCTATACTAATTTCTCTCGTTGGAACAACCCCTTTTACTCTTCTTAATATATATATATATATATATTTCAGCCCAGCCGAAACATTCTCAATCTTCGAGCTAAGTAGATAACAGAGCAGGGACTGGGAATGATGGCGAGAGAACAAACATTGTTTAGAGCTACATGATCACTCACGTCCTGAATTAAATTGCCGATCTATGTTTTTGGGTGTCAGTTGCAAAACCTGGGATTTTAATGAAGAATAATTTATGTTCGGAAAAGAAAAAATGTAAGATCACATGAAAAGTTATTTAAAAAAATTAACAATAGCACCTTACCAGTCATTTTTAATGAAACATGCACACACACACACACACACACACACACACACACACACACACACACATATATATATATATATATATATATATATACATATATATACGCATGTATGCATGCATGTATGAATAAAAAGAGGCAAGAGGAAAAAATATTCTTAGTTGATGCGTTTGGTCCTCTGAGGTAATTTATCAAGGCAAGGATAAAATCCCTTGACTTGATAAAGTCTCTTAGCAGACGAAATACATCAGGTAAGAATATGTATGTATGTATGTATGTATGTATGTATGTATGTATGTGTGTATGTCTGTATGTGTGTGTGTATCTATGTATGTATGTATAAAAACAAACATACATAAACTTCAAAAAACACACATGCAGATGCTTAAGAGTTATTTTTTGATTAATAAGTAATTCTGTATTTGTAAATAACCACCATTGAATACACTTTACAGGTCATACATACGCACACATATACACATGAGTATGCACACATGCGTGATCATGTACACACACACACACACACACACACACACACACACACACACACGACACACACAGATATATATGTTTATTAGTGAGATGTAAGTTCCAAACAAGCAGTTTATGCGCACAGACTACTGATTTGTGAAACCGCCACCCAAGAGGATGCTTCCTTGGCTGCTATAATCTTAATATTATCGTGTCTAGTGTTAGCCATTATCTTTATCATGTATATTCATAAAACTGTGCTTCTTACTCTGTAAAACTCTACCTTGAAAAGACCTTTTGCCTCATACAGAGTGAACATTATTGTGTACACACACACACACACACACACACACACACACACACACACACACACACACACACACACATATATATATATATATATATATACACGGGGTAGGACTGCCGTAGAAGACCCTATGTCTGGCATCAGGTCTCTACCCCTTGCCACACAAGTAAGGGAACCCAGTGATGGTTGTCAGACAATATCTGAAACCACATAACTCCTTACATCTGTCCACCTAACTCTCTAAACTGCAACACCCTTGATTATTATGTATTAGTCACAGCTGAGTAATGGATTAGCAAAACTTCTCGTAACAGAAGGATGAACTGAAGGCAAAGATTATAGCAGCATTCAGTAACTTAAACAACGAGACCGTTCAGAAGACTTCTTGGAGATTTCGAAATCATCTGGAACCTGTGGTTAAAACCAATGGTGACTTTATTGAATAAATTCATTATGTACTATTTCAAGATATTTTTTGTGAAATTTTGGTAAATATATTTATTAAAATGAGATGGTGTTATTTTGATTTTCTGCGTAATTTAGACGACAATTCATCTATCACATATACAATATATATATATATATATATATATGTGTGTGTGTGTGTGTGTGTGTGTGTGTGTGTGTGTGCGCGCACGCGCGCTCCTACTATCCACCTAAGGGTCCTTGACAAAATCCAGCGGAGAATCTGTCATGTCATCGATCCCGACTTGGCAGCTCAGATACAGTCACTTTCTCACAGGTGCAATGTGGCTTCCCCGTGTCTCTTCTACAAATACTTTCACTGCTTCTGCTCCGATGAACTTAGCTCACTGGTGCCCCCTAGGTATGAATTTACTCGAGCCACAAGATTAGCAACTAGGTCCCACCTTTTTACTGTGAAACCAATAAAATGTAAACGCAAATTCTACTCCACCAGCTTCTTTTCTCGCACTTCCCGCCTGTGGAATTACCTGACATCACTTTTTCTTATTAGCCAATCTGAGACACTTTTTGATGATTTATGCTTTTAATCAATCTAATTGAGAGCAGGAATTATCTGAATTTATAGTCTGATTTTATCTACGATATAAATCCCACCAGATACACTGCATCATTTTCTTCAGATGCAGACTGGCTTTTGGAGCGATTAATGGTGGGTTATTTTATTTTCTTCAAAATCTTTTTTGATCCACATTGCTGTAAGCAATGCACTTTTCATTGTGATTTTAAAAATTAGTTGTTTTTGTTGTGTTTGAGTAGAGGACCGCGTATGGAGATACGGTATTTTTTTCTGATAGATCAAAATAACGATTTGTGGTATCGTGTCTACTATCTTAACTTGTTTATTAGCGTTTTGATTTAGTTATGATCAATATCAGCCCAGCCGAAACATTCTCAATCTTCGAGCTAAGTAGATAACAGAGCAGGGACTGGGAATGATGGCGAGAGAACAAACATTGTTTAGAGCTACGTGATCACTCACGTCCTGAATCAAATTGCCGTTCTATGTTTTTGGGTGTCAGTTGCAAAAGCTGGGATTTTAATGAAGAATATTAAAATCAACATTTTTGCAAAGGTAAAGAGGAAAAGCCCCTACATTTAATAAGAAAGCGAACGCGTGCGTACGAGAGAGAGAGAGAGAGAGAGAGAGAGAGAGAGAGAGAGAGAGAGAGAGAGAGAGAGAGACGTGGAAGAGAAAATGAGAGAGAAGACTGTTCGCATGAGAGAATGTGTATAAGAGAGATAAAGAAAGCGAGGAAGAATGAGAGCGTGTGTGTGAAAGAAATGCAGTGAGAGAGAAAGAGTGTGTGTGAAAGGCGAAAATGAGAGTGAGTGTGCACGTGAGAGAGAATGAAAGAATGTATGAGAGATAGAAAGAGCGAGGCAAAGTGTATGGGAGGGAAAAAAGAGTCTCTCCCTCTCTCTCACTGAGAGAGAGAGAGGAAATTAGTGTATGGAGGTTTACAGATTCACTAATCATTTTATAAATGAGCATACATGTATATAGCTGAATCACATACACTCTTTTTCTCTCGCACAGATACACGTATTCTCATAAATTGCCTCTCGCACTTATATAAACACATGTATCTATTCCTACATTAAGGCGTGTCTCGTTAGAAATGTATTGGGTTTATTTATCAGTAGTCGACGTTTTAGTCTCAAAATGAAAAGCCAAATTTAATATGATGTATATTTAGCCAGAACCTATACTGGCAGCAAACCGCTTGCATTCGGATAGAAAAAGAATTCTGTAGATATACGAAAACAAAAAGAGGAAGATACGTCTTCTCAGCGGGATTATTCAACTTATACATTGAAGTGATTCTGAGAGATCTAAAAGTTTTACCAGGATTCATTATTGGTGGCCATAATTTTAACATCATAAGATATGCAGGTGAAATAGTCTTGATAGCGGACGGTTGCTGTAAAGGAAACAATACGAATTACTACGTAAGTTATAGTCAAAGAAAGTGACAAGAAAGAACTAAACAGCAATTTCAAAAAGGCGTAATGAATGGTTCTTGCTAAAGGAACAGCCCAATATGCAAATTACAAATTAGAAATATCAAGATCAAACAAGTACAACAATTGAAATATCTGAGAAGTGCTTTAACATAAAATGGATAATGCTGCGATGAATTTTGAAGGCACACTGGGATAGCCAAGGATGCATTCCAAAAGATAATTACTTTATAAAAAACGAAAAGAATCAATATCAGTCCCACTATATGGCAGTGAATGATGGACAAATTCCTGAAGACTTGAGGTAGCAGAAATGTGGTTCTGCATGAAGATGCTGAGGATACAATTGACTGAACATGTGAGCAACGACAAAGTTTTAAATAAAATAGAAACAAAAAGGAAACTTATACTTAACATCAGGAATAGATAGTTGACATATCTAGGGCAGATAATGAGGAAGGAGGGCTTGGAAAATCTATTACTCACAGGACAGATTGAAGGAAACAGGGACAAAGAAAAACGACAAAAGAGATTTGACATCTACAAATAGTCTTGATAGCGGACAATTGATGCAAAGGAAACTACGAGAATTCCTACAGTGAAGGAAAGCGACAAGAAAGAACTAAACAGCAATTTCAAAAAGGAGGAATGAATGCTTCTTGCTAAAAGAACAGTCTAACATGCAAATTACACATTAAAAATACCAATATCAAATAAGTAAAACAAATTACCTTGCAATTGTTTTTACAGAGGACGGAAAGTGCGAAACTGAATTTTGAAGGCATGTTGGGAGAGTTAAATATGCAAAAGCTTAGCAAAGTATTAAGAAACAGAATAATTTCATTAGAAAAAACTAAAAGAATAATATCAGTCCTTCAATATGGCAGTGAAAGATGAGCAATTTCCGCGAAGATAAAAAGAAGGTTTGAGGCAGGTAAATGCTGAGGATAACATGAACAGAACATGTGAGCAACGACAAAAGTTTTAGAAGAGAGAGAGAAAAAAAAAAAATAACGGAAACAAAAATTAACTTTATATTTAACATCAGGAAGAGACAGCATTTCTGACTTTTTCTAACTGATCAGTTTATGATATGTGCGTGTCAATCCATGCAAGGCAGTAAAACCATTAAGACATGATGGGTTAAAGGGTGTAGAAGAATTTTTTTTTAAATCATATCACCCCGAGCAAGGCGATAACGCCACTGATGCACAGGGGGCTACGTAAGAGTAAAAAGACTGGAAAAGAGAAAGCCGGAAACCACACCATAAACAGGAAACAAGGGATGAGCCTCTTCACCTGTTCAATAGACGTGGGTGGAGTGTGAACCGGGCGATAGTTTAGTCTATCTACTCCAATTGGAAAAATAAATAAAGAAAAGAGTGAAAAGATTGGAAAAGAGAAAACCGGAACCCGCATCCTAAGCAGGAAACAAGAGATGAGCCTCTTCACCTGTTCAATAGACGTGGGTGGAGTGTGAACCGGGCGATAGTTTAGTCTATCTATTCCAATGATTAGGAAGAGAAACATTAATAATGGGTAGGAAAAAAGAGTAATTAGGAGGACAGTAGATAGCGATTGACATTGCATTTAAATTTCTGTAGATTAAAGTTGGTTGGAAAACATGTAGCTGGAAGGGAGTTCCATAAGTGAAAAGTTCGATAAAAGATACTGTTAGCATAGACCTTGCGGTGACAGCTCAACTGTAAATTGATGAGATCTTGATACCAGTATAGTCAGTCAGTTAAGTGCCATACGTGATACACGTATGGGCGATCATGTCTCGAAAGACATGACTGACTGGGCAGAAGATTTTTTCCGAAGTAGGTTGCCATTACTTTTTGCGAACCGAATCTGTCTTGTTATTTGATCCATCGATGGAGGGAAAAGCTGGATGAATACCTTTCCTAAGGGTATTTGCACTTAAGTGAATGCAACAAATTCAATTGGAATTCGAACTCAGTTCTCCGATTTCTCGTTCCAAGTCTATATCCACTGCTAAGATAGCGAATAGCCTAATCAAACAAATACCATGAAAGAATTTATAGAAAAGACACAGGGAGACAATCTTACGAAAAGTGACTGAAGCCAGGACGTCAGATCAGGACCAATAATATTGTTGATCTTTCTTTGGATTTTATCAAGAAGCTCAGGATAAATATCAGGGGGCATCGGATTGTAGGCAGCAACAATATTCTAATTATGAATGAATGGTGGACCTTTAAATATGGAAGATAGATTCTGGAGAGAAAAAAATTGTTTCTCACGACACAACGAACCGACTTTCTTACTAGTTAACCTAGCAATTGATTCAGAGTCTTTGCTCTTCATGTTAGCTGAGAACGTTAGCTTGAGAAGATGCAAAGAGTCACTTAACTAGAGGTTAGCACCAGTCATGCTGATGGAAGACAAGGAGGGAGGGGTCACTCAGCTCATTAATAAAGAGGAATTTAGTTTTGGCGGTTTTAAAGTTAACAAGCCATCTTTTGCACCAGTTAATGATAGACTTGAGGTCCTTTTGGACATTGGCTATCTTGTTGAGCTTGTCGGACTGATCAGCATTATCCATAAACACATCACTCAATAAATCCCGGGCCTGGCGTATAGATGGCGCCACTAATAAAAAAATCTATATGATTTTTCTGAAGTACTAACCATCAAATGTTATGTGACACAATTTGAGCCCAATCAGTTAATTAGTTTACAAATTACAGTTATTTAAGTGAAACTACTGTTGCAAATTTTTCAAAAACAATGGAAAAATCTTAATTTCGTGTGTTGATGAATCCTTGCTTTCTGATGGGAAAAATACAGTTCAAGCAAAGCAATGGCTTGACAAGTATTATTCGGACTCTGCTCCGTCGAAAACAATGGGTTGGCCGATCGTAAATTGATGTTGCGTAAGATAGAGGAGTTGAACATACCAGAAGGCAGTCTATTCACCATTTTGCATGAACAGTTGTCACAGTCGATCAAAAACAATGCTCCATGGAAAGAGATTTAACTCCAATGAAGAAGTTAATTTCGTAAACTGGGACGTATTTTAAGGCCAAAGACAAATCGTTCTACTAAAAAGGCATCGAATTGTTAGAGAAGCGTTGGAATCAGTTCATCGCCCTAGAAGGAGACTATGTTGATAAATAAAGTCGAATTTTGCCTAAAAGTTTTTATTTTATTGGTTAGGTCCAGTATTTATTGAGTGATGTGTTATATGCGTATCCCTCCGTGTAAGGCAGTAAAGAAACAATGGTTTATAGGGTATAGAAGAATTAGGAAGAAAAATATTAATAATGAGAGGGAAGAGCAAAGAGTAATCAAGAGAACAGTAGATAGCGATTGTCATTGTATTTAAATTTTTGTAAATTCAGTTGGCTGGAAAGTATGGAGCTGGAAGGGAGTTCCGCAAGTGAGAAGTGAGACAAAAGAAACTGTTAGCATAAAATTTACGGCAACATCCAGCCAGATCGACTGAAAATTGTTGATATCTTAACGTCAGTCTAGCACTGCGCTTAAATTAAAAAAGTCTAGGTATCATAGCGAAGAGCTCATCCTAACAATTACCATGAAAGTATTTATATAAAGGGAGAGGAGTGGGTATGATAAATTTTTCTGATTAAAATCTTTATTTGTTTATATTTCTGAGAAGAGGTAGTATTTACACTATTTGCATTATTCAGACTGTTGTCCTCATCTTTGTACGAAGTTTCGGCCGATGTACGCTTCGGCCTTCCTCAGGTGCTAAGAATTTTGACACATGGCCTAGTGGATATAGACGTTGGTTAGTTCCAGCGACTTGACCCAAAGAGTTGTGAGTTCAATACCAGGCTACAGCAGCTGTGAACAAATAACTTAGAGGATTAGAGGGAGATAACTCATGACTACCAAAAGGAGCTTCATGCAAGGAATGGGAATGATATATACCCCAGTAATTGTAATAAAGGGCTCGGTTCGAAATTCCTAGCACCTGAAGAATGCCGGAGCATACGACGGCCGAAACGTCGTATAAATGGTAACAAAGATGAGGATAATAGTCCGAATAATGTAAATAGTGTAAAATCATTATTATATATTAAAAAAAAAAACTGTTCACCCAATACCAGTCCCAAAACCATTGAAGGTTAATAAATGAGCTTGCATGGACCTAAGAACTCCATCAATGTCCATTTCCATGGATATTTCCACACAATGTGAGCATAGAATGCATTGACGGAATGACACTGTAAAACTGGCCGAAGAGTAACGTCATCCTAGCAGCTATGTGCGATCGCAATATGCGTTTGCAGTTATTTTTATTATTAATCGGAAGCTCAATACCAGACTCAAGAGACACTTAGGGTAGAGTTTTACTAAACGAAATTGTTATATGAACGTAAGATTTTTTGCAGCCAAATAGAAACAGCCGCAGCAACGATGCTTGGCAAAAACTAAAGATAAGAATTGGCATCAAGAAGAGTTAATTCGATCAAGAACTGCAGACAGAAAAATAATACTACAAAGAATATTAGAATGTATTCGACATCTTACAAATTAATAACTAATTAACTCACATACTAAGTTACCAATACAGTCCAACTGAAATTAACTCAGTCAGCATGGAGAATTATTTATAATAAGGGTGTTTAGATTTGGACTTAGGAACGTACTTTTTTGGTCATGTCTAAGCTACTCTTTGAAAATCACCATTAAAAAAGAGAATTTCAGAATAATTTGTTCAATTTTCAAAACTTGTGAAGAGTATAGATTACGAGGATATATAGGATAGACAACGGATGTCCCTAGAGTTAGCGGTTAAAACTTATTTTTCAGGAAAGAACGCCGTTAGAATTCTGAACTATAATTTATGAAGAAGCTGAGTGAAACTTTCTTATACCAATAGTCTACGAAGAGAATGAGGATAATAGTAATTTAATATTTTTAGATTTTAGATTTTTGCATTTTACAATTTACATTTTCATTTTACAGTTTATATTTAAAATTTTTATATTTTACTTTTTTACATCTTACATTTTTATATTTTACATTTTCATTTTTTATTCCATATTTTATTTACATTTTATATTTTTAAATTTTCATTTTACATTTTTACATTTTTGTACCACTCCAACGGTCCGTCCTAACAATTTCCTCCGGCGGCCGTTCTCCACGCTGTGATGTTGCCGGAAATTTGTAGAAAATGTCGGCCGGACAGCCGGGGGTACAAGATTGACTATAAGGAACGAACTTCCACAATTTGGATGAGTTGAAAAGGATGCTTTATTCGTTTAGAGTTAGCCTTGTCTGTTGGGGCAGGCGAATGTGACACACAGCTCTAACTCTGATTAATGGAGATCAACAAACCCAAACTGAACGAAACAAGACGAACGGAGATCCTTACTTCAAGCTCGCACCCGGCGGACTCCCCTTCTCCTTAACTTCTCTCCTAACTTCTGAACTTAACTTACTCGGAAAAAACACCTGAATTTATCTAAAATTGATCGGAAACCCGGAAATCCGGAAATGCTCTAGACCACCGGTGACAAACACCGGCGACTGTAAGTCTGAAATTTCAGTTATCTTTTTTTTTATCTTAATAAGGCTTCCGCCGGAAAAGGCTTAATGTGTGGTCAAGATACAGTAAAGGACAGCCTTTGACCGGGTCATCGAAAACCTACCCGCTGACCTTTATCACTGAGTCAAATATTTACCGGAGGACAATTTTCCTCATAAAAGAAAAAGCGTTTATTTATTTTTTTCCTTTTTTTTCACTTTTGTTAAATATGTTTTTAAACTATTTTCTATTCTAATCTATTTTCTATTTTAATCTATTATAATAAAATACATATATGTCTAGTTATCGTGTCACATTTTACATTTTATAGAAAATTCTTACATTTTACATTTACATTTTACATTTTAAAATTTTCCACTTTCCATTTTTTATTGACATGTTTTTCATTTTCCATTTTATATTTTAAATTTTATATTTTAAAATTTTACATTTTACATTTTTACATTTTAAATTTTCATGTTACATTTTATATTTTAAATTTTAGATTTTACTTGTTTACATTTTATATTTTTGCATTTTACAGTTTTCCTTTGCATCTTATATTTTAAATTCTTACAGTTTACATTTGTATGTTTTACATTTTATATTATTACATTTTTGTTTTACATTTTATCTTTTAAATTTTAAAATTTTTCATTTGGTAATAATAATTGTGAAAATGTCCGTCAGACAAGCTGTATAATTTAGGTCCAAAAGTTTTAACCTTCACCTCTAAGAGCCTCCGTACCACGCGCTTTAGCCTACAAACTCCATTCCCTACAAACTCTATTGCTGATATGTAAGTTCCACTTGAAAAGCTTATTTCTACGAACATCTATTTAGTGGAAGTGACCCCCAAAACAAAGCTTTCCCGATTACTATAATTTTAACCGTTATCTTCCCCACATATCATCATAAACTGTGCCCCTCAACTCTTACTATGTAACGCTCTACTTCGAGTGGCTCGTAGCCTTGTACAAGTGAACATTATTTTTGAAAAATAATCGTTATTCAATAAACGATCGTATGACAATGAATGCAGAACAATCTTCACAAAAACGAAGAAAAGACTTGAAGTAACAGAAATATGGTTCTATAGAAAGATGGTGAAAATATAATGGACCAAATACAGGAGCAACGACAAGGTTTTAGATAAAACGGAAACAAAAGAAAATTTATATTTAACATCAGGAAGAGGCGGTTGAAATTTCTGGGGCACATAATGAGGAAGGAGGGCTTGGAAAATCTGATACTCACAGGACAGATTGAAGGAAAAAGGGTCAGAGGAAAGAAGCACGTAACATACTTGATGTGTTTGAGCAAATAGAGGGTAAGACAGAGTTTGGGGGAAATAACAAAATTACAAAAATTATTAGGAAGCTACAACAAAGAGGACAATGTGTAGGGCCGTGATCGGCAACTTCCTGAGGGGTCATAGAACATAAAAGAAGAATCAGATAAAATTTATAAAATCTTTTATTAAATTAGTTATTAAAGAAATTAAACTCAAGCCTACTATTATAGACTTTTCTGCTATTTATTGGGATTTCCTTCCAAATTTTTGATTTATGGTGGGAAAGTAGTGGATGTGCGTTGTGGTGCAGTGGATATCGGCTCGGAACAAGAAATCGGGGACCCGAGTTCGAATTCAGGTTGAATTCATTACATTCACTTACGCGCAAATACCCTTGGGAAAGGTATTAATCCGTCTCTTCCTTCCAGTTATGGGTTAAATAACAGGACAGATTGGGTTCGATAGCCTTGGCAGGCAACCAGTCTACGGCAGAAAGCAATGGCAACCTACTGCGGGATAATCTTCTGCCCAGTCAGTCATGTCTCTTTCGGGACATGATCGCCCAAGCGTGTATCAGGTGTGGCATTTTGATTTTTTTTTTCTAGTTATATGTCCCATCCGTTTTGACTGTTGTTGCCCTTGAGAATTTTCATTTGCTAAAACTCTTTGCAACATAAGACTATCAGGTCTGATGAAGAATCATATTTTTAAAACCTATTCATTCGCTTCAAGCCATCTTTAATTATTTATCTGAGAAAACGTTTGTACGGGGTGCGATGTGGGTTGCCATTTTCAGTTTTACTCTTGCGCTTTGTTTGTTCTTTGTTTAGTGGATTGCACAGTATAGTAGGGTCAGTTGGGCGCCATCTGTGAAAAAAAAAAAGAAGAGTACCATGACACAATTAACTCCACCAGAAATTTGAAAACGGCATATTGTACTGCTTTGAATTTGCAATAGAAGCTCCAATACGAACATTTCAGACTCTTTGGTTGTCAATCTGAGGACAGTGCAGAGGATTCGAAAAGCGTTGGGTGATATATCCAGTCAGTATCTTAGTGTCTGGAGTGACCATTAGTGATGGTAACGTTGTGTCTCCATTAATCTTTTTACAGGCTTTCATACTCAACAGGAGGCCTACCTTGAGGATCTAATGCTACTCTGGGTCAAGAGGATGGCTGCTGGAAAGGTACTATATCTGGTAACAGGACTCCTCACCATATCATAAAAGCAGGATAACCATTTGTGGCTGTCAGACAATTTCTGAGACCACGTGACAGCTTCTATTTGGTCACCTAACTCCACAAACCGGAAGGCGTTAGGGTTATTATGTATGCGGTGCACTTGAGCAAAGGATTATGGCAGTATTCACTAACTTAAACATGGAAACCGCTCAGAAGAGATGCAGCAGATTCGGGAGTGGTCTGGAGGCTGGGGTTGAAGTCAATGGCGATTTATTTGAATACATTTTCTCTTTAGTATTTCAAGAGACTTTTATGTAATTTTGTTAAATATATCTCTTAAAATGAGGTGTCAGTTTTATTTTCATTTTTACGTAATTAGACGACAATTTATATATCGCACCTGAATATAGGTGATGTTGTAGATATTTTTGCACGGGTGAGACACTGTAAACAGCATCCATAAGGAAGTCCACATCTGAAAAGGCTATTTAAGAACATGAATCAGGTTTCAGGATTTGTATTATTATTTCACACTAAGGAAGGTGATTAAAGCACTAAGATTTATTTAGGATTGGGTTTTTGATTCTTTCTAAAGCTTACTTCAGCTCTATACTTCTCACGTCTTCCCGGTCTTTTAAACAGAAGTAGAGGTCTATCCCTTTTCTTTTTATTTAGGATTCCGTTTCCGGTACTTTCTAAAGTCTACTTCAGCACCATACTCCTCACTTCTCCCCAGTTTTTTGAAAAGGAGTAGAGGTTTATCCCTTGTTACCTACATA
This sequence comes from Ascarosepion bandense, assembly GCA_037127315.1. Taxonomy (NCBI): domain Eukaryota; kingdom Metazoa; phylum Mollusca; class Cephalopoda; order Sepiida; family Sepiidae; genus Ascarosepion; species Ascarosepion bandense. The sequence continues at coordinate 614,321 of JBBBDQ010000734.1, forward strand.
GGATTCGGTTTCCGGTACTTTCTAAAGTCTACTTCAGAACCATACTCCTCAATTCTCCCCAGTTTTTTGAAAAGGAGTAGAGGTTTATCCCTTGTTACCTATATAGGATTCGGTTCCCGATACTTTCTAAAGACTACTTCAGCACCATACTCCTTACTTCCCCCCAGTTTTTTGAAAAGTAGTAGAGGTTTATCCATTGTAACCTACATAGGATTCGGTTTCCGGTACTTTCTAAAGTCTACTTCAGCAGCATACTCCTGAATTCTCCCCAGTTTTTTGAAAAGGAGTAGAGGTTTATCACTTGTTACCTATATAGGATTCGGTTCCCGATACTTTCTAAAGTCTACTTCAGCACCATACTCCTCACTTCTCCCCAGTTTTTTGAAAAGGAGTAGAGGTTTATCCCTTGTAACATACATAGGATTCGGTTCCCGATACTTTCTAAAGTCGACTTCAGCACCATACTCCTCACTTATCCCTAGTTTTTTGAAAAGGAGTAGAGGTTTATCCCTTGTTACCTAGATAGGATTTGGTTTCCGGTACTTTCTAAAGTCTACTTCAGCACCATACTCCTCAATTCTCCCCAGTTTTTTGAAAAGTAGTAGAGGTTTATCCCTTGTTACCTATATAGGATTCGGTTCCCGATACTTTCTAAAGTCTACTTCAGCACCATACTCTTCACTTATCCCCAGTTTTTTGAAAAGGAGTAGAGGTTTATCCCTTGTTACCTACATAGGATTCGGTTTCCGGTACTTTCTAAAGTCTACTTCAGCACCATACTCATCAATTCTCCCCAGTTTTTTGAAAAGGAGTAGAGATTTATCCCTTGTTACCTATATAGGATTCGGTTCCCGATACTTTCTAAAGTCTATTTCAGCATCATACTCCTCACTTATCCCCAGTTTTTTGAAAAGGAGTAGAGGTTTATCCCTTGTAACCTACATAGGATTCGGTTTCCGGTACTTTCTAAAGTCTACTTCAGCACCATACTCCTCAATTCTCCCCAGTTTTTTGAAAAGGAGTAGAGGTTTATCCCTTGTAACCTACATAGGATTCGGTTCCCGATACTTTCTAAAGTCTACTTCAGCACCATACTCCTCACTTATCCCCAGTTTTTTGAAAAGGAGTTGAGGTTTATCCCTTGTTACCTACATAGGATTCGGTTTCCGGTACTTTCTAAAGTCTACTTCAGCACCATACTCCTCAATTCCCCCCAGTTTTTTTAAAAGGAGTAGAGGTTTATCCCTTGTAACCTACATAGGATCCGGTTTCCGGTACTTTCTAAAGTCTATTTCAGCACCATACTCCTCAATTCTCCCCAGTTTTTTGAAAAGGAGTAGAGGTTTATCCCTTGTAACCTACATAGGATTCGGTTTCCGGTACTTTCTAAAGTCTGCTTCAGCAGCATACTCCTGACTTCTCCCCAGTTTTTTGAAAAGGAGTAGAGGTATATCCCTTGTTACCTATATAGGATTCGGTTCTCGGTACTTTCTAAAGTCTACTTCAGCACCATAATCCTCACTTCTCCCCAACTTTTTGAAAAGGAGTAGAGGTTTATCCTTTGTTACCTATATAGGATTCGGTTCTCGTTACTTTCTAAAGTCTACTTCAGCACCATACTCCTCACTTATCCCCAGTTTTTTGAAAAGGAGTAGAGGTTTATCCCTTGTTACCTATATAGTATTCGGTTCCCGATACTTTCTAAAGTCTACTTCAGCCCCAATTTTTTCATACTCCCCAGTTTTTTGAAAAGGAGTAGCGGCTTATCCCTTGTTACTTATATAGGATTCGGTTCCCGGTACTTTGTAAAGTCTACTTCAGCACCATACTCCTCACTTCTCCCCAGTTTTTTGAAAAGGAGTAGAGGTTTATCCCTTGTTACCTATATAGAATTCGGTTTCCGGTATTTTCTAAAGTCTACTTCAGCACCATACTCCTCACTTCTCCCCAATTTTTTGAAAAGGAGTAGAGGTTTATCACTTGTTACCTATATAGGATTCGGTTCTCGGTACTTTCTGAAGTCTACTTCAGCCGTATACTTTTCCCGTTTCCTTGATCTTTTGAATAGGAGCAGGCGTTTATCCTTTCTTTCCTGTTTAGGATTTTGTTTCTGGTCCTTTTTTAAATCTACATTAGCTTTATACTTTTCAAGTCTCCCCGGTCTTTTGAGGGTAGTGGGTGTTTTAACCCTTGCTTCCTGTTTAGGATTGGGTTTTCGGATTCCTGTAAAATCTACTTCAGCTCTATACTTATCACGTCTTCTCGTGGAACAGGAGTAGATGTCTATTCTTTCTTTCTTGTTTAAGACTGAATTTCCCAGTTGTTTCTGAAGTCTACTTCAGCTTTATACTCATATTTCCTGTCCTATCCTACGTTAATATCACTCCACACATTAACCCTCTACCTTGAGTTGCTCTTGGACTTTGTATTGGGTGAATATTTAAAAAATGTTACGGTGTTGGACTAAAGTACTCTTAATGCAACCAATACTGCTTTCAGTTTCTTTGTTTCCTGATTGGCTTATTACTAATTTTTATTCTGAGAAAAAAGCGCCTTTATCTTTCATTTTCTTTTCATGTCTTGCTCAGTCAGTTAAGTGCAAAACGTGATAACTGCTTGGGCGATCATGTCTCGAAATAGACATAACTGATTAGGCAAAAGATTTCTGCTAGTATATTCTGCGGCCGACTGGTGTCAACCAAGTCTTTAGAACCCAGTCTGTCTTGCTATTCAACCCATAGCCGGAGTGAGAATAACACTTTTCTCAAGAGTATTTGCGGGTAAGTGAATGCAACGAATTAAACTGCAATTCATTTCGAGTCTGTATCCATTATACCACGTCTTTCACAATTATTATCACCATTTTTATCTTTCTCATTATTTTACAGCAACAGTAGAATCAATATTAGAAATATGTTTTTGCTATCAAATAAATCGTCTTTTCTAATTACCTTGAGATAATCTATTTGTAGATTTAATGAAAATGTCTGGTTTTTGAGAATTCGAATATACAACTGTCTGTTATCGAAAGTTTCTTTGTAGTTTCTGTTCTTCTGAAAATTTAATTTGTCATACGATCTGTCCATGGTATTTTGAAAATTCGACGGTGGAACTACATTTTAATCTTTCTTAGTCTTTTTTCATTTGTAAAGAATCTCTTTAACAAATCATTGTTATATAATTATTTAGATATTGCATTATTATCTAGCTCTCTTCATTTCTAATGTTATTCTTCGATCTTTTAATACCTTGATCTTTTACTGAAAAGTATTTTCGTTCTATTTTTTTGCCTTTGCAATTCTATCAAACGTTCAGTTATCTGTTATTATGTCGTATCCTGTTGGCTTCACCACAATATGTATATAAAAAATCAGATAGAAAAAGCTTAACCAGTGATTATTGCAAAACTGATTCAAGATATAAAATGTACAGATTAAAGTGTAGTATCGGTTCTAGCAGCAGCCGCTCCAGTTAGCTATCTCCAATAGGCCTCCAGCCAAACCAGCCAGCCAGCCAGCCAGCCAGCCAGCAGCAAAGATATGCAATAAAACTGTCCTTTTCAGCACAACAATTTTCACAGATTACAAAATTATGCCTTTCAGGTCAGCACCCTCCAGCAACTGTAAAACTATCTTTTTCAGGACGACGCATTTCAGCGACTACCAAAACCTGCTCTTCTCAGGACAACGCTTTTCTCACCCTCTATGTGAAGATGCTGAAATATTTTTTGCCTCGTGCACTGTAACCTTATTTTATTTGACGAAATATATATATATTTTCTTCATTCTTTCTTTACCGTTCTCCCTCCTCTCCTGACTGCTCCCTACTAGATACCATTGCTGACGACATTGATAAAGCTATTTCCTATCACCCATTCGCCCACATATTTGTATTTGGAGACCTCAATGCCCATCACTCTGAGTGGCTTGAAAACGCCGTTACTGATCCAGCGGGCATTCACGCCGTGAACTTTGCTATTTCCCAATCCCTTACGCAGGTGGTGGACTTCCCCACTCGCTTCCCAAGCACTCCCTCGGGTCAATCCTCACTGCTAGATATATGTTTCACCTCTGCGCCTGACGCCTGTCAAGTCTCGCAGCTTTGCCCTCTCGGCAACTCCGACCACGCTGTAGTCTCTCTCAGTATTTCTTTCCAATCTCACTCCCCCCAGGAGCCCCCTACCTATAGGACCTCCTACCTCTACCAAAAAGCTGACTGGGATGCCTTTCGCGATTTCTTCTGCGACGTCCCTTGGGAAAAAGTGTTCGACCTATCAGTTGATGACTGTGCCCCTGGGTGAAAGCTGACATTGATGCCTTCATACCCACCAGGAAGTATTGCTTAAAACCTCATTCCTCTCCGTGGTTCTCTCTGGCCTGCTCAGCCGCCATTGCCCACAGGAACCATTACTTCCGTCTATTCTGGAGACAGTCAACTGATCACAATAGGCGCCTGTTCACATCTGCTCGCAATGAGTGCAAGAGAACCCTAAATGATGCCAAACAGTTGTTTGCTGAGAGAATGCGACAGCCCATAGCTGACCGCAAGTTCGGCTCCAAGGACTATTGGAGGATTTGTAAACGAGTGCTCAACAATAGGAAATCCTCAATACCTCCTTTAATCCATGGATTTGAGGTTCTCACGTCATCTGCGGACAAAGCTGAGTGCTTTGCCCACAGATTCTCATCCAACTCCACATTCGACTCGTCCGAGTACACCCACCCGACTTCCCTATTAGAACTGAGGCCAAACTGTACGACGTATATATTACCCCGACAGTAGTATCCAGAGTAATTTCAAAACTCGACCCCCATAAGGCGTGCAGAGACGATGGAATCCCGGTGATAGTCCTTAAGAGGTGTACTCCTGAACTTTCCCCTGTCCTCTCTAAACAATTTAACTACTGCCTTTCTGCTTCCTGCTTTCCTGCATGCTGGAAGTTCTCTTCAGTCGTTCCTGTATTTAAGAATTGTGGTGGACCCTCGGACCCATCCAACTATCGTCCTATCAGTCTTCTACAGATATTCGGGAAAGTATTCGAGGCTATAATCAGTGCTGAAATAGTTCATCATCTCACCGCCCACAAACTGTTCCTCGACAGGCAATATGGATTCCGCTTTACCAGGTCCACGGCCGACCTGCTAACAACCGTAACGGAGTACATGCTGCAGGCCCTTGATGAGTCTGGCGAGGCTCGCGCGGTTGCTCTGGACATCTCCAAGGCTTTCGACAGGGTTTGGCACTCTGGCCTCCGATGCAAACTACGCGGTTATGGTATTACCGGTCGCCTGCTTGACGTAATCCAATCTTTCTTAAATAACCGCAAAATGAAGGTCGTTCTGAATGGGCGTGCCTCTTCATCCTACAGCACGAATGCTGGTGTTCCACAGGGCTCTATCCTGGGCCCGACGCTCATCCTTATTTTCATCAACGACCTCCCAGATGAGATCAAGTCTCAAGTAGGCATCTACGCAGATGACACTACAATATACTCCCGCACCAGTAAGAAACCTGTGGTGGCGGACAGACATAATCTCCCTGCTGACCTTGAACGGGATCTACACTCTGTGGTGAACTGGGGCAAGAAGTGGCTTGTCAACTTCAATTCATCTAAGACCAAGCTGTTGTCTGTCAACCATTACAGGCAACCTCTCCTGCCTCCCATAAGCATGGACCAAGC